>CM019934.1:2879716-3137708 GCA_009764595.1 Geothlypis trichas
CCTTACCAGGAAGGAGAGCCTGTGCCGCAGCGCAGCGTTCTGGAAGTGGCACTGCTTCACCTCCTTCTGTAGGATGGTCTTCTCCTGGGTGAGCCGCTGTGCATTGGCTTTCTCTGCATTGAGGGCCAGAGCCAATGCTTTATTGTTCTGCTTTAGGGAGACTTTCATAGTGGAGGAGTTGTCTGTGAGAGACAGAGCAGTATCACACATCATCAGCGTCCAAGGTCTCACCCATACTTCTCCTGTCATCATAATTCTCTCTCTTCCTACACCAGCCTTCCTCACATTCAGATCTCTACAACTCAATAGCCCCCTCACAAAATTAGCAGTATCCTTCCATAATAACATGTAACAACACTTCAGATATCCTCTCCATCCTCAGTGGGTCACACTCAGGCAGCAAGCTACTGCTTCACTTCTTAGTGAATGATGGCATGGTTGAACTGCTGAGTTTAAAACATATGCTCCTTGCTTTGAATAAGTCACCAACAGGTAAGTCCTCATCGCATCCAAAAAATGGGAGAAAAAACTGTTTTCCTCTATAGTTGCCCTTGAGTAAATTTGGACCCCTGTTTCCCAATTTCAAAACAATTAAATAAAAGTAATGGAAATATCTGAGTTTTTAAAGGTAGTCCAAATTATGTCCTGTTCTATCCTTGCATTACTTCCCCCACAAAAACAAGCCAGTTGGCCTAGATTCTACAGAGGATTGCATATACACTAAAATACTTCGTACACCTTGGGGGACCTTGCGTGGCACTTGACACTCATCTGCAGGGCACTGAATTCACTCAAAACCCCCGGGCAGAGAAGCAGCTGAGAGGCAGCACACGAGCTCTGATAAGGGACTGCTGCCCACTCCCGATGCCACGGCCCAAGGCCCAGTTATAAGCTGACATAGCAGCCAGCATATGTCCACACCGCAACGCAAAATATACTCACTGATGATCTTCGTTTTGATTTTCGATGCAAGCGAGGCATTCAACTTCGCAGTCCTCAAGGCACCCTTTTTCTTCTCCCGCATCCGCTCCCTCACGTCGCTCAGACTGAAGAAGGACACTTCGGCGGGCTCCCACGCAGCCATCGCTGCAGAGAGCGAACCGAGTAGGGTCAGCACCCGTATTTCCCTTCCGCAAGCCCTCACCGGCCAAGGCTCGCACTTGTCCCGAGAAACGGCCCGGCCGGCCCGGCCCCGCGCGGACCCCCGGCGGAGGAAGAGGAGGACGACGAAGAGGACGAGGGCGAAGAGGAAGCCCTGCCCGCCAAGCGACTTTCGAATGCCGCGGCCGGCCCGCCCCTCGCCACGCCCCGCGGGCCGGCGGCGGAGGGCGGTGCCTCCTCTGCGCCCCCGGCGGGGCCGGATGAATTCCCTGTGCCGCCCGGAGGCCGCAGGGGCTGCCCCGGCCGCACGGGGCTGCTGATGCCCCGCTGCCCTTCCCGCTGGAAGCCGCCAACGCTGAGGCGCTGCTGCCGCCACCGGCCCCGGGCCCACAGAGCTGACCCGCTCCTGGAATGCCTCAAAGAAGGCCGAGGGTTTTTCTGAAGGACATGAGCCACCCAAAAATTGGAGGTTGTAGTTTTCAGCTGTGACAAAGACAGTTAAATGTAACCGTTAAAAGGAATTACTTTCATTCCTAAGCACTTCACACTTCTGTCCAAGTTAACACATTGTTTTCCAGACAGCCTTGAATTTGCCTTCAAGAAGTTGACATTATGTGTGCTGGTGAATATTTTAAGGAGATGACACATACAGGAACAGCGGACAAATATTTTGAAAATCAATTTACAGTGCAGGTACCACAGGAGTAAAGCTGCTGAAAACATGTCTGTTTTCCCAAAATGATGTTCAAGAGGCCAATCCCCTCAGAGAGGTGAGGTATTTGATTTTCGTACAATTCTGCACAGAAAAGAGTGCTGGGTGTCAAATCCACTAAACCAGCATGACTACCAAAAACGATCAGTATTCAAACATTTTAGTAAACAAAGGCATTAATATTCATTGGCTACAAGTTACATCGTTCTCTGATTAGAATTCTACCTACTATTATAGTCTATGCACTCAGTCTCTCTTCTTTTGAATTGGTGAGTTTTGTGGTTGCAATCTCCCCTTGCCAGAATTACTTTCTACCTACTTGGGGCTGACTTCAGCACAGTTACTGAGTTGGTTTTGTTAGTTTCTTCTTTATCTTGGGAATTCTGCCAAATGTCCTTGCAGCTTGCAAATTCTGCATTCTTTGTTTTCACTATCACTAGTACATCCTTCTCCCAAACTTTGTTAATGTCCTTCTGGAGCTGAGATTATTGAAACATTTCAAGTTCTAAACCTCAGCAAGGCAGTTCTACTGATAAGTAATTTATGTTTCTAATCTGAATGTCATACCTCTGCCACAGACAAAGGTAGCCCTTTTCAAGACTCCTAAACCCTACTCCTATTTTATGAGGTATTAGTTAATACATAGCAGATGAGCATTAGATAATGGCAATTGTTAAATATATTTATTAATTCCAACCTAATTAAGTAGCAGATTGATGAAACATTCTCCATACCTATCCTGAAAATTAGACGTGCAATGGGTAACAATTCTGCAGGCTCACAGACCCTGTAGCTTTATTTCTTGCTCTAGGGAAAGAGACTGCCATTAAATGCTAGTTCTATGGGTGTGGGCAAAAGATGTAAGTATCCTCTAAGGTACACTCTGTGATCCATGAGTGACAAATTCCACAGCTTGGGGGCCTAAATTTTCTCTACTAAGTTTATTAAGAATACCGGTCAGTTAATTAAATTAACAGTTGGCTTCTTAAAACCTGAGACCCTTTCCAACACAGCTCTATTGAAACAATGTCAATCTTTTCCAGGAGATATTGCTGATGTCATTACTCAAAATTTCAATTTCACTTATTCTGAAAGTGATTGGACAAATTTGGAGAAGTTAAAAACAAGCAAGAGCTATTAACAGCCAAGGCAACACTTTTTGCTCAAGAAGGTCCTGAATTGGAGAACAGAGAAATACACTGACACAGCTTGATGTCTGCTGGCACAGTTCCCCCATCTCTTCCACGGGCATTACAGTGAATGTTATTTATTTTTCCAAGGAGGAGAACAAACACAGTGGCCTTCCCCACCTTGAAATGATACAGAAGCATTTCTTACTTTGGGGGAAATGGCAGGGATGAGCTCACCCAAGGACCAGGAACCAGACTCATTTCAGGAAAGTCCCTTTCTTCATTGAGGTATCACTTTTAAGGCCACATAACAGGAGAGGGGTTGGGTTAGCAGGACACTGGGTCAGTCCTGGCACAGCTGTGTTCACTTTGTGAAGGTCACTTTTCCCTCTTGCCTGGCCACAGCAGCAGATAAGCCCTGGGTGGGTGTAACTGGTGGAGTTATGCCTGGCAGGCAGTAGATCTGTGTTTCTCAGAGCAAACAAGCAGCAGCTCTATTTTTGATATATTTGCAACGATGCCTGCAGGGAGGATGCTCTCAGAAATCAAATCCAACTTAATTACAAGCTCCTCAGATGGGATGAAAGGTGGGGAAGTGCTAAGCTTGGTGCTCCTTTTGAATAAGTGAGAAAGGCAAATGAAAGAAGAAAGAGAAAGCACAGCACAAATTCTATAAATGCTAAGTAGATTTCTTCCTGGAGAACATCTGTGTCTCACGTTAATACATTTCCTTGTATGTTTTCTTAGACCATCACAAAGAGAGACAACATTATGATCATGTCTCATAAACTGATTCCTATTTTTCACTAGGAAATCATTTATTAACAGCAGTACATTTCCAAGGAGGGGGACAGCTTTTTCATTCAGAACTACAGCCTGCAAACCTCCCTTATCTACAAAACTCCATAGCCTCTCAGTGACTTGCTAGTCATCATGATAGATTGGCTACCATCAGCAATCCCATGAAAAATGAGCCCTGCATCCATTGGAAGGACAACAGTGGTGTTTGGAATTGCATCTTGGGATTTCTTGACTGTTAAAATTTCTCCCAATACTGTAAGCAAAAACATAACATTGATGAAAGAACAAGTAGCCAGGATCCTTTCTATATGCCACAAACACTGCAAATGGAACCCTAGATGGGCTCTGGGGAGGTATCAGTTCTAGTTTTTCATTGTTCCATCTGGTAGAATTCTGAAACAGTAGTAGAAGTTGGTTGCTTCATTTACAAGTAATTAGATCCATCAGAAAACCCAGTGAATTGCCTCTGCCTCCCCTGTTAGCAAGTCGGCTAGGTTTCCAACCAACCACTAGAGGCTCAGCAACACAACTCAATGCCTGGAAGTGTATTAATATCATCTAGCTTGAAAATGTTAACACAAGCTGGAAGATTAACCTCTCTGTGGTGGTTTTGATTTGCTGCTTTTTTTTTTTTCCTTTTAATTTCTCTCAGCTCAGCAGCATTGTTTCTAAGCAACACGAGAAAGCAGCAGTCTTGCAAGAAGCCATAGCCTAATTTCCCTGGCACACAAACTGAGGCAGAGACAAGAGGGAACTCCTCTTCAGAAATACCCCAAATCAGAGAGGCTCCAAACCCATATCCTGAGGCCTATTGCAAGAACTGACACAGGTAGAGCATGATTTCTTCTGTAGATTTATGAGGGAGAGAATACAAGGGCAATATTCATTAACAGCTGTGTGTATCATGGAACAGAGGAGTAGAGCATGCACTTCGATGTTACAATGGATTGGTGGGCCAAGTGCTGGCTTTTTTCTTTGCTGTAATTTCATCTCTTACATCCTGTCTTCTTCCTAGTCCATCCCCTCTTTCTACCATATAGATCTGATTAATAGACACACAGTAGGGAGAGGAAGCCAATGCTAAGAAACTGGGAAGTGGCAGCAGGTCAAAAAATTGCATTATATGAGAGAATATACATCACTGATGGGGATGCAAGCAAGCTGCAAGCTGATGCTTAAGGTTGATGCTCATCTTAAATGGGCTCATTTTATCTGTTTCCCATTACTAAACTCTTTACAAGGGTAAAGTACTTTCAGTACTGTGTATGTTGTGTTCTTTCTTGATTAATTTTTTCTCAGCTCCTATTTTAATCGTATCTTGGAAATGGTTTTGCCTCTATTTTTGTAGGTGGTCTCTTGTACTGGAATATATAGATTGTTTTTTCAGTAACATATAATTTATAGATGTTTCCTAAGCAACTATTTCAAGTTGATGTGGAACTGTAGTCAGACTATAACAGACAATTTATATGTAATTCACAGTGTTTGTGGTGCATGTAACTTTTTTTTAATCTCAGACATGCTTAGCTGTAATATTAATGACAGACTGACACCCAGTGTCCAGAAAGTGCTAGAGCTCATTCCAGCTCACAGTTACATGCACCAAAATAGCCTTGGCTGTAACCTCTCTTAGTTGAATTCTTCCACATCAAGAACTAGAAATGTCACTAGTTGTGATGTAGGAGCATTTCACAGTATGTTATTTAGAAGGAGGGATCTTCCTCTCTGCTCCTGGGATAAGTGGATGGATCAACTGTCCCTCCTTTTGCTGTGAATGTTACCCTGTGTATTTTTACAGCCTTGCTTCTTATGGACACGAATACTTGAATGTCCAACCCAGGATATTTTTAGAAATCTCTGTTTTGAGTGTTCACCATACCCTGCAGAGGAGCGATGTTTTCTTGAAAGGTTTCCAGCTAGCTATCCATGCTGTTTCCTGTGGTGAGGTATTTGAGTTTGCATTTGGGTTTTGGTGGGGTTTTTTTCCTTTGGGAGGAGGAGGAGAGGTGGGCCTTTTTTAGCTTTGATTTATATTCTGATGTTATGCAAGCAGAGATAAAGAAAGAACAGAAGTAGTATTTCTCTCAGCTCGTGTTACTGTCCACTTGCTTAGATCTTGCCCTTTGTGGACTCAGAGATACTTCCTTAATGATCAAAAGGTAACAAAGTTACAAAATTTTCTGAAGAAGATAAGCTAATGTTATCAGGCTCTTCAGTTTCTGTTTCAGCCAACAACATTGCTTCATTTTAATCATGCACTAAAGATCATTCCCACTCTATGAGAAAGAAAAGGAAATGCTTTGATGAGCTGGGAAGCTAAGGATGTTTTAATTTGCAAAGTCCTAATTAATTTAAAGGTTACATCTACTGTTTTAAATTAACAGTAACTCTTTGAACTCAGCTTATGCTTCCTTAAGAGTCCTAGACTCAAAGAGCTAGAATCCAGCCCATCTGAAAATTAACTCTCTGTGGATTTTTTCCCCCGCTGAAGTAAGCTGGTGGAGATTTCCTGTTATCCCTCATCAGTTTTTAAGCCTTGGGTTAAATCTCATCGTTTCTGCAGGTATACGAGTCTATGAGTTGTTGTCCTGTCAGGACCACTGGATTCAACCTTTCAAGATCTCCCTGCATCCACCTGCCATGCTGACTGGCCCTGAAGCTGCAAGGCATGGCCAGAAGCAAAGTGAGAACATTTCACCCCAACTCCTACAAAGCCAGGGCAGGGGAACACCGGGCAGCAGGACCTGGCCCAGCAGAGCCTCCAAGTTACAGCCTGCTGAGCTCCAACAGCCACACAGGGAAAGGATGGTGTAAACCTTGGGCTGTGCCTGTTCACTTGGGAAGATGGGGGGAATATAGAGGAGTTTTGTCATTGTAGCCTAAAAATGGCATCTAGCTCAGGCTCCTGAAATTCTTGACAATTGCAAGAAATGCATTTTCCTCAAGTTGAGGTAAACAAGATTACATGTTTCCAGTAGCCTTTGACAGCCTTTATGTCTATCAATTATTGCTTGCTTTTAAACTTAGACTCATACTAGAAGTTTTGCAAAGGTCAGTCATGCCACTGTCCACTGAAAGCCACCTACAGCTTGCCTATTTCTTTCCCAATTGCAGCAAAAATGAGAGTAACTTCAGGAGCATTAAAGAATTTGAAGCCAGAACCTCTTACCTCCAACCATGTATTGCAAGTGGGCCCATGCAGTAGGTCTGGAAACCAGCCTGGTGGCACTCTAAGCCCAGGATGATACAAGGCTCTCTCTCCCCCAAGGCATCAAGTACCAGACACCAAGAGCACATCAGAAGCAAGGCCCTCATTCAGCAAGGAGAGTTAAGAAGGACTGCAAGCAACTGGACACACTGACCAGAGGAAAGCAACGGAATGACAAAGTAGGTCTGGAGAATTCACATGAGCCAGTAAAACAGTTTTTGCAATGCAACATCGAATGTCCCAGTCTTGTCTGCCCTCCTCAGTTCTCTTTAGCATGAGATGTTTCATAATAACACTAAAGAGTGTCAATTCTAAATTGGATTGCATGACATTGGCAGGAGGTGTCACTCATGAGCTGGAAAGTCAACTCCAGTAACACACACATGGAAAGTATTCTTCTGCCTAATATCCCTGAAAAAAACCCAAAACATTTACTACCATCACTCTTAGGTTAAAAGAAAAGAAAGCCTATTTTAAAAGAAATTAACAAAACCCCTGACTCCATAAAGAACCCAGTAATGTCAGATTAGCCTAGCATGTTCATGAAATAGGTTCTGCCTGTCTATTTGTCCATGATTTGCTAAAGCATTTTGTTTACCACTGCTCCACTAAGCAACAGAGCTAAGAAAACATTCCAGCAGCAGTGCTGAATTTGCTGAACCAGAGTAAGGGAGCTCCCCCACAGCCCTGAGTTCAACCTGCATCACATGTCACAGAGCAGGAGGGAGGCTGATCTGCCCTGCAGTCCCCATCTCTCCTGATGGATTCAGCCCTGCCTGCTGTGCCTGTGCTTATTAATATTTGCATCCTGCAGGGAACTACAGAAGCAAAACAAGGAATCTCTCCAAGGAAGCTTGGAACAAACTCAAATCGAGGAAAGCAAATGAAGCAAAGACATAACAAAGACCTAGACTTCAGGTACTTCACTTAGTTGTAGGTGAGTTAACTGATGTCTTCTACCTTAGCTTTGGTAATACATTTGCAACTTGTGTTTTAGTAGGGATTTTGTTTGTTTTTAGATCTTTACAGCCATTCCTTCCTGTCCACCTCATATCTTGCATCTAAGACATCCATTCCTCTTCCATTAGCCTTTTCTCTCCTGCTTCCTCCTGCCAGTATGTTGGGAGCTTACATTCTCCCAGTGTATCCCTACTGCTCCTCAAGGCACTATGCTACTTTTCCGGAGACAATGAGGGATGCACACTTCGAGGCAGGGAATACACACTTTCCCTTTTCCACAGTGCTTTGCAACTCCCATACAGGATCCAGCATTGGGCAGGATGATGTGGCCTGTGCCTCTCAGCTCTCCCCTTTAACCATCCTGCTTTCTTATTTTGGTAAAGGGCTCAGCTAAAGAAAAAGCCTCTCTCCCTGCAGTGCCAAGTAACACTGAAGTCCATCTTCCAATCCCCATTTTTACATCTCTGATGGTACCCTCGTATGTCCATGCTGTGCAGCCTAACAACACTCCCCATTCCCTAGATTGGCTGTCACTAATCACAGCTCAATATATTCACAAATTATAAATTAACTGGTGAATCTCCTCTGAAACTAATTCAGGAGAACCATAGGCAGCAGCCAATGACAGGACCTAAGCAAATTTCATCCCAACTCAAACAGCATCAGTCTGACCCCTTAAAAGCCAAAACAGAGAGAAATTATACTTTGAAATGAGGTCATTTCAAGAGGGGAGGAGGGGATATTGCTGCTGAGCCCATGAGAGAGCAATGGTGAGGGGGTGGTTAAGATTAAACAGCTAGAGAGATTAACATCTTATGACTGTTTTTTGTTCACTGACCTGTAATAAAATAAACAGTAAGACTAACAAATAGGTGATTAGCCTTGTTTTTCCAGTGCTAGTTTTGCTGTTAGACTACTGCCATGGTCTTCACTTTTCTTTGGCTAATACTTTGTGGTTTTATAGATAAGACTAGTGAAATTAAGAGGAATAAGCAACAGAAATCTTCTTATAGTATGTTATACTTACTATGTTATTACTTATTTAAGCTAATAAGCATAAACCTAGTGCTTTATTTCAGAATGCAAGTACCTGCCCTTTTGCTACTCCCTCCCCTGTTGGCTGGTTGGCATCTGATTGTCTGCACACAAAAATCAAGCCCAGCACATCATATGGTTTGCTGCTCACATGTTCAGACAGCCAGAACTAGAGACCTGAAAGGTGCTTGTGTGTGCACCACAGGATTGGTGAATCATAGCCTTCTGCTACCTTGACAGGAAATTCCTCCTTTTCTGAGCTATATTGTCTCCAGAATAAAAAAGAAAGGTCATTCAGTGACCAAATCAATTAGTCAGAACAACTTCAAAGTCTTTCTTCAGCTATGCAGAAAGCAATGGACAGAGTTCAAATGCAATGCAGAGTCATGAATTTTTTCTACAGGACCCAGAAGAGATCTCTGATCATAGTGCACCCTATGCATACATTTAGTGCCTATCATTGCACTGCAAAACTACCCATAGTGGGAAAGGCAAGAGGCCATTCTGGCTCTGTTCTTCCTAAGCACCTGAAATCATGGAAAAGGTGTAAATGGGGAATAGAACAGGGCATTATCCACTTTTCCTTTGGCTAATTTAAGAGGAAAATTGTACCCTAGAGGCTGGCTCCAGCAGTAGAACTCATGGTGGCAACTTTCTGTCCCAATTCAGAGCCCAGTTTATGACACTGAAATCAGATGGTTTCAGCTAACACTCCTGACTGGACAACACAGCAGCTGAGGCACAAACGTATTGTCTGCTGGACCAGGGGTTCTATCTTCTAAAGTGCTCCACTCAAGTTTTTGAGTCAGAGTCTTCGTAGCACAGCTAGAGTTACTAGAGCACTGCCCATGCAAGCAAGCACAAATTTCTCCCTCATTGCTGCTATAGTAATCTTAAGACAAGTCACTACTGATGCTCTAGCTAGTCTGAAAATTCTCACTTATTATATGAAGAGTTTTTTTCCTAGCCAAATGTCATGTAGAAACATCTATCTAGCATTCATCATGGAAAAAAAAATATCTTTTCTCCCCCAACTGGTTTATCTGTTGGACAAAAATATAACCAATCTGTTCTGAAAAGCATCAATTTTGTTGGGTTGGAAAGTAACGTAAGTCCACAGGACTATGTATCTTCAAGAGGCAGCTGGCAGCAACAGCAATTACCAAAGCCATGAGAAAATCAGTTTTACTGCATCCCTCTAACACACTGTTAAAGATGCTGGCTTCACAAAGGGAGTCATGGTTGAAAGGGTGCTTAGAGGTCCTCAAAACAGAAACTAGCCCAGACAGGCTGTCATGGAGGTGATCTGCCGGGTACTTCCACACAGGTATTTCCACTGGCAGTGCTAAACCCATCATCTATTTAAGTGAAGCAAGTGTGTGGGGTGGTTGCCAAAGGCATCCAGGGCTAGATTTCATGGTGTTTCATGGGGACTTGCCAGCAGACAAGTATCAAGTCCTGAAAAGTGTACATACAGTAACAGCAGCAATACAGCAAGTCAAATACAACAGGTAAGCAAACATCATGACAAGGAAATCCAACAGGATGAAGGCAGGTGGTCTGAGGTAACACAGTCTGGGACAAAGGGCTGAATATACTAAACAGGACAGAAGGGTCTCTAACCTGTTTGGAAATGGTGAATGCACATTAGCCACTGTCATTTAATGTGGATATAGTTAAAAAAAAAACATCAGTGAAGTGGTTTGTGATGGAAGGCTGTGAAGGTGGAGGTTTCATGTTTCCCCAGAATACACTTGTCATTCTCTTTTCTTTCTTACTACAGCACTGAAAGCACTTTTCTTTGGCCTGAAACCTAAGCAAAGCTGAGCTCCACTAAGTCTCCCAAACTGTGCCCTGCCCTCCCTCCTTACAGCCACAAACACTCCTTTGTTCCATTGGAGGTGGAGGCTATGTAGTTGAAAATAGAGCTCTTTTAAGTAAATTAGATCTACGAAGGTGTACATCTGTGTGCCAAGTTACTAATGGATCATGTTGACAAGGTCTTCACATGCTTGAATGAGCTCCCCCAAATACATAGGATTAAAAATCTAGTTTTGGAGTGCAGTAGTTTGTTTTGATCTGATGCCTCTTCTACTGGTGATATAGGTCACTTTTATAACCAGCTTTACATATTCCATGACACAGTTTGGTTTTCAGAGTCTAAGATTTAGGTGCAAGAAAATGATAATTGGAACAGAACAAGTCAAGGTTTATCACAAACCTGCACCAAACAGGAAAAAAAAAAAAAAAAAACAGAGGAAAAGTTTCAAAATGGAAGAATACAGTTTTCTCTAGCCTAGTATCTATGCTTTAGTGTTATAGCACTCTGCTTTAGCATGAAACAGCAATCCTTCTGAGTTCCAGATAGACAGCAACTGGAGTTTAATGCTGTTTTCTCCCTCTGAATTTTTAAAAGAAACTTTCAAAGGGAAAACACTGAGCCAAGTGACCTAAACTGATTTACAATGTTAGTGATTCAGATACGCTGATAAACATCTAATAAGAACCACTTGATTTCAATCTTTATAGTCTTCTGGGTTATTGCAATTAATCACACACCAGGAAGAGACTGAGACTTTTAATCACTACTTCCTCCTCACACGCCTGTGTTAAAATCTGTACACAATAGCAAGGATTAGTAGGCAAAGGCTAACAACACCACATGAGATGGAGACTTTTCCTGTCTCCAGGATAAAGTGTGTGACAAAGTACTGAAATTGAAGCAAAGTTTATCTGCTGTCACAAAAGGAAAGTTCGCCATGGGACAAGCTTGGGCAAGTGGCAATCAGCACAGGGTGGGGAAGGAGAGGAGCAGACCTACACCAGAAGCTGCTCAGGTCTGCTGAGTTTGAGAGGTTCTATAAAGAGATTCTATAAAGAACCATTTTTATATACTCATACATGTGCTTGTACCTATCTCACATTGGGTCAGATGGACCACACGAAACAGTTAACAGCAGCTCAAAGTGTAGTCTACCCCACAGTTACAGGATAACTCAACTTGCACACAGCACCAGCAAATGCAGTGTAAAACACAGAAAAAAATAACAGCCCCCCGTGGGAAATGCAATAAACATCATAACTACAATAAAGACAAAACATGAGAAATCCCCACAGACCCCAAAATGGTCTCTTTTGTGTTACTTTTCACAGATGGGGCATTAGGACTTTGGTATATAAAAGCAAGCACAATGTCTGCTCACAGCTCTCAACTTTCATCTCAGCAAATTTTCAGAAGTGGGAAAGAGAAGTGGAAACCCCAGTATGCCAGTGCCCTGCTCTGACACAGACACCAGGGTGGACTGAGTCTTTCTAAATGTTTATATTGCAGATCATTTTTTTATGACAATAAGAGCTTCTGGGTCAGTGCTGTGAATGTTGCAGTGACCACCTTGACCTGCAGCCCTCTGTGAAACAATGCAATTCCTTTAAGGCAAAAAAAGGCTGCTAGAGTACTTATGAGTCCCCAGTTACTCATAAGGAAGAATGATCCTGACTTCCAGAAGTGGTTCAGTCTCTGCAATTCCATCAGAGAATGTATACTATGTAATACATTGCCATGTAATACTAAAAGTGACTTCTGCTTAGCAGCACATCACAGTTTAAGAAAGTGGGTATAGTTTATCCCTTAAGATTATAGTTACACAGTCTCTCCAAGCAACTTTAGAGTCAGGCAAAGTTCAGTAAGGTAATGCAAAGTTTCACTAAAGATGAAGGAAATAATAGTTTAATATCAAAGCTATTTCCAGGCCTTTTCATAACTTGAAGATACTAAAACAAAGTGGAGTGACTGTTGCTAGGTAAAGAATATCTTTACATCACCCAGAGAAAGGCTGGCAGGGCTAGCTGGTAAAAACTTCTGTTGTGGGCTGATGTATGTAACTGGCTTATGACCATACTGTGTTATTGTACAATGACACTTGAACATGTTAAATCAGATTTGCAACAGGTACAGTTTTCCTAACATAAAATCCCTGTCTGTTAAAGTGAGGCAAAGGATTAATAATTGCCAAGGTACTTCTCTCATTATTTTGATATCCTTTCAGTATGAGCCATAGCAGCAGGAATGTCTTTTAGTAGCATAATTCTGAAAAGGCCACATTCTTCAGGCCTGGTCAGGAGTAAGTGCCACACATCATCCATAAATTGCATGAATACATTTGCTCCTATTGTCTTGATACAGAGTCCTTATAAATCACATTTCTTGAAATCAGAAAGCATCTTCCATTTACTTGCTATCACATGTGTGATCATACCCATTTGTTGGCACACCTGAGCTCTTCCCCATGGGTAGGAATTAAACCTTTTCCATTCATTTCAAAAGAGTGAATCTTTTTGCAGTCCCAACTCCAGAACAGAACATGATTTCTCAGAAATACACATGGAAGCAGGCAACATTCCCTTTCCTGTATGTCTGTCTTGTTTAGTAATGTCAAAATCAGTTAAACTTCTGTCTTTTCTGTATTTTTGCTATTTACCACTGCAGAATTCTATTTCCCACAATATTCAGCTCTACAAAAAAAGAATGCCCGAAGGTCAAATGTGGGATCTTACTGATATTGTCCCAGCCTATGTCCATCTCCCCGAGATCTGCTCCCTCAATGTCTGACATAGCTCTTGGATCTTGTATGAAATGCCAAAATTCAGGACAGACTGTATTTATTGAAACCTAGGGAATAGAGAAGCATTCTTGTCTGTGGTGCAGTAAATGCCAAAAATTGTCTCTTTGCAGAGGCTGGCTGACACACACTGAGTTACTGCTCTCATACTAAATAAACAGTGAATGCGTTCCAAAACCCTGGTTCAAACAAATCTTTCTTCAAACAAATTAAAGTTGTGCAGTCCAGAGGGAAATCTGATTTCTTTCACATTTTCAGGGAAGAGGAGGAATAGGTTCAAAATATATTCACAATCAGCCGGTGGTTCATGATAAGTTAAGGTATGATAAGTTACATAAGTTTTAAAGGTCCAACTACACATTGCTGGTAAGTGTACACTTACCATACCCTGGTAAGTGAAGGGAAAATCTGATTCTTTCATCTAAGTTCTCTATTTTCACAAGTTTTCAATCTAGGAATAGATCCCAGCTCTATACTTATGAGGGATGCTACTCTTTTTCAGCAAAGTTCTGGAGACTTTTGGAAAGAGAATACAATACAGAGAGCACAGAACAATTAGGACGCTGCAGTCTTATCTAGTATGTGTTTAATTTTAAATCACTTCATCTTGGGTTGAAATGGTAGGCTTTGATTTTGTTTTGCCTAGAACACATTCTGATAATGGAGTCCTTGAATAAAATCAAGCAACTTTTACAGCAGTTGGGAAGACTGCTTAAAACTCACATCTCTCCTTGCTAATGTCAGAGATCTTATTTAGCCATTATTTCACACTCACATGACCCACCAGTAACAGCCTGTTAGTGATCCTCACCAGCCCTTCTCTGACAACACTGGAGAGGAGAATAGAACTATTCTTTGCCCTTCTTGTCCTTTCTTTTGTGCATGGGACACTACCTCTGCCCTCCTGCCTGTCCTTCACTGCATGAAGTAGGCTGTTCAGCTACTGCAAATATTTGGTGTACATAAAACCACCATGCTTCAGCCAGAGGGAAATGGAGCATGAGCAACTTGGCTCTCAGGGCAGAGGTGTGAAAAAGCATGTTTCCTCTTGCTCACAAACACCTAATATTGTGCATTTATGGGAACTACACAGTGTAAGGAATATGTGTGTTAGCATGTTTAGCTAACCCAGATTTGCAAGATAACACAGCAGTAAAGGTACAGTATCTGCTTGCTTGCTTAGAACAGGAAATCAAAATATTTCATTTGTCTTCAGCAGGAATAAAGAAAGAAAGAAGAGACCAGTTCCCCAGACAGCAATTAGCATATGCCAACTTACTGCAACAAAGTATCTTGTTCAGCAAGTGCAATTGAGAACCTGGGCTCTGCAGTCATGTGTAGATTATGTGCTGGCATTCCTCTGGCAAAAGGCAAGAACCAACAGAAATAACTATTCAGAGATCAGAGTGATAGGTAGGGTGTCTGGATTCTAAATTCTGCCACAGTCTAGAGCTTAGTTAAACTTCTCCAAAGTTTTCCACCTGAGACAGGGATGGTGACAATTCCTATTTTGAAGGACCACTGAAGGGCTGCACTTGCTTTTGTTTGCAAATGTTCAGAGACTCTCAAGGAGACGTTAAAAACAAGTTGAGAACAAGTTAAGAACAAGTTTTCACTGGCAAGTTGTCTAGGCTCATGCAGCTTGCTTTAAGGTTGGTAGCAGTTTATATCATCTTAGGTTTTTAAGATGTCAGGCAAATAAGTTTGAAATGACCTATATCAAACAAATGTAAGGAATATCACCAAACAATACTGCTTAATTTAATATTTCTAACTTGATTTTACTGCTCCTAAGATTGGCAGTCCAGCAGACCTAAAGTGCTCAGTGGGCTTATTTGTGTTGGACAGGAGAGTCTTGTTTTTTTCCAGTATCATTAAGAGATGTGAAAGCTTCAGCATGGTTCAGATATAGTAGAATTATGCCTTCTTTGTCTGTCTTCTACTTTACAGAAGATTTCTAGGAACCCAGGACGGACTGGGAGCATGAGATGGGCACCAAGTTGAATGAATTTGTGATAAACAGAAGTCATCCACAGAGCTATCAAAGAACAAATAGGGTTTCCCTTTTTCTAAATGCTCCCAAAATCTTGTCAAAAGGCTGCTAGCAGGATACTTTCAGCATGAAAGAATGATAATAGTTCAGAGTCCCAAAGGGAAATCCACCATTCTCTAGTACCAGAGAAAGGAAGGCAGCAGTAATGATCTGCACATCCTATAGAAAATGGATAGAAGGACTTTGCTAGTCCCAGGGCTCAGCAGAAGGGTCCCTATGGACCCCTTGCAGTCTTTGGATTGCTTTGTATAACCTAGGCAAAACCCAGTCAGCTTTCAAATACTTTGCAGTGTGATTGGGAATACTTTTGTTTTATTGCAGATGACTTTGTTTGAGGGCTGCTCCTGTGACACCACCACAGATCCATCAGACCTGCATGCTTTCCTCAACTCCTGATGAAGTGGAAACCAGCTGCTGCACATCTATCAATGTCCCAACTACACAGGCCATCAATACTTCCTGAAGGTGCAATCTCTCCTGACTGCCAGCACTGAGTGGGCTTCAATGTAAAAAAAAAAACCAAAAAAAAACAAAACTAAAAACAACAGTAACAAAACCAAAAACTTTCAGACCTTATAGAAAAAAATTCTTCATTTATGATTATGAAAATCCCAAACTTCACCTGTAATTGAACCCATGGGCTAACTCCATGCTTGAATTGATGAAAGGATGTACCTTTCATCTTGAGTTGTCCCATAAAAACAATGGCCTTTACAGAAGTATTTCTTCTGTGAGTACACTGGCAAGCTGACAGCAAACAGTGTCATCATGGAAATACTGCATACCAAGCCTCCAGCTGTGACATGGATGGCTTAAGACAGAGCAAAGCATTTACAGTATTTACCAAGTTAATTAATTAAAATTATTTCTAGCAATGACTATTTAAAATGCTACAGGTAACAAAATAAATCTTTCAGTTGCTTATTCACTTCATGATTAAGAAATACTCAACAAACAAACAGTCCCAGTGCCCAATAGTTCCTGCTACCATTTGGCATTAAATCCAGATTTCTGCACGGGATTGAATTGCTCCTACTTCCAGCTCAAGGCCTACACTGTGCTCTTTTGTTTAGCCAGGACCTCACACCATTTGGAGGCATTAACTCATGTTGACCCTCCACAGCACAGAAGTAGCTGCTTTCCCCAGGGCCTGGGTTTAGGAACCAAAAGAGAGACCTGTTATATTAAGGCTTCTACAACCAGTTCAGTGTGCAAGTGGGCCCCCACAAGTCTCTCACATACTCTAACAGCACACTGTTTACACTCTAATGCAGGATCTTTAAAACTTCATTTCAAGTTTGACAACAGTAGTCATCATTCAGGTCTCTATACCCTTTCTGTGCTCAGGAGCTAGGCTAGCCAAGTCCCTGGGATATTCACAAGGGCACCTCTTTGGTTTTACATCTCACTCAGAAGCAGGCAGTGTGTTTGCAGCCAACATCTAACTTTTGGGAGGCTGTGGTACTAATATTTTGCAATAACCTTACCTCTAGTCAAAGTTAGAGCTTTCCTAAGCCCATTTTCCTTTAGTTACTTCCCTTCATTTGCCTTCTTCCCCAAACCAAGAGAAGTTAGGCTCCAGGTTGCTATAGCATACATCCTTGAAACACCCTGCTCAGCTAAGAGGGGATTAATTTCAGACAGATCAAGAGAGACTACTAACCCCTACACATCCTTCAGTCTTGGTTGCTGCTATGTTGGTTTTTTCCTGATGCCCTGATTGCTTTCAGGATTCATACTGCAGATCCATACTACTGAGCACTGCAACATAGTGAAATAATTCATTAAATACCCTCTTATCTAAAGCAGAATGATTTGAAGTGCAAGTATGGTAACTTCACTGATTCCTGGCACTGAGATTGTACAGAAAAGGACGACTTACTTTGAGTGAGAACTCAGTTTGGTGAAGGAAAGAGAACAATTTTTATGACGCAATCTTGTGCAGTAACAACTGGTGCCTTCTAGCATCTGCAAAAGAAAGACAGCTGTAGCACAAATCTACATGTTAGCTCTTGCACAGCTAATCTAAATGACAGCAGAGGAGAGGGGCAGTCCTGAGACTCAACTCTCATTGTGAATTTTTGCTGTTTGCTTAAGAACCTAGGCAGATCAAAGCATATAAACACATACTATCTATTTAGTCTGAAAGGGTCTGTAGGAGGTACCCCCACAAGAACATTCCTAGCACAGCTGCAAACTTAAGGGAGGCCATAATATAAAAAAGGGAGCAGAAGAGATCAAGTCACTGTCTGAGCCTTTGACAACGGTGGAGTCATTATACTGAAGGCCCCCTGTGGAAACAAGCAGAAAGGACAGGCAAGGACAAAAATACTCACCAGGGTCCCAGGCTACCCTGGGGTAAATTCCTTTTTGAACTTAAGTCTGGTGAATGGCTTAACCCCACATATCTGAAACCAGGGCAGGCAGGGGGACTTAATGCTATTAGCCAGGCCATCACCACCCAGCTTTAGCTGTGGCCAGTCTCCAATACTTTGAAAGAAAGTAACTAAAATCCCTAGATACCAGTTTATATGTCAAGAGGCAAACAAATTCCTTCCCTTTTTCAAATTTTACAAACAACTAACAAGCTCTGAATTAACTCTGTTACAAAGTGGATATAGTAACAGAAGGAAAAATTAAACATTAGGTTTGCTGACTTAACTAACAGAATAATTGCAAGCTCATCTGGCAATCATAGCCAGAGAAATTCAAATCGTTTCAGCAAAACATCATCACAGACACCATCTTACAAGGACCAGCTTGCCTCTTTCCAATAGCCACACCAAATCAAATCACAAGTTATTTTGGCTTGAATGTCCAGAAACTAGCATCCAAAAAGTCTTATTTCTTTATATTCAGCAAAAGGTATTTTGATAATGGAAATTTTACATGCAACCACAAGGCCATTTGTTTACTTACACTGTAAAGATTACTCCTTGCTTCTGTGCAAGAGCTTGTTTGTAAAAAAAAAAAAAAAAGGTGTAATAATTGAGAGCAGGTTCTTTCTAAGCTAATTTCTACATCCATTTCTATTTCAGGTCTTTATTGTTGGTAAACAAAGCATTAGCTTTAAGACATCAAAAAAAAAAAGCTCAGCTAAAAGCTTTGCCATACATTCATTTCAGCATGATTTCTGTTGGTCTGGGGCTTGGTTTCTCAGTAGAAGCCTTAGGGCTAAACAACAGACCTGAGAATATCTAAAAGTCAAATAAAGATTTTTGCCTGATTTATTTGCATCCACAGAAAATAAGCATAGTCTTGCAAAAGCAGTATTATAAGGTATGTGGCTTTTCCTGCCACTTCAGAGGTTTCTGGACTCAAAGTTACAATCCAATGTAGTCCATTTCTTTGTTAAATCTTTCCTCAACACAAAATTAATGCCTTCTCCTTATCCACACCCTTCTTTCTATCCATTCTGTTACCTGAACTTGCTGACAAATCTGTTCACTCCACAGTAAAATGACTGAGTTACTAATTTATGGGTCCTGATGAGAGACATTAAAACCCAAAGTAATAAACAAGGTATGAGAAATAACCACTGTTGTAAACAGTTACCACAAGACAGCAGCTAAGGGACAATGAAATACTAATGAACACTGCCTACCTGACAGTTCAAGGTCCATGAAACAATTGGTATATCATTATGGAAGAGCAGTCTCTACTGATGCACATGTGCCTACAAGCACAAGACTTGCTTGTACGTAGAGTTTGAGCACACCAATGTGTGCAGTGCTATACACAGTAATATATATATACATGTCTCACACAGAGCTATGTTCACACTTGCAGAACTTGTGCATTCTCACAAGCACAGAGCTGTGCACACTGGTTCACACATGTACAACACTCTTTCAGAGCTCTCCTGGCCCTGATGCCCCTGTGGGTCTCTCATGTCATGGTGAGGATGGGGATAGGAGAGGGGAGTGTGGGTGGGACGTTGTGGTACAGTTTAAAGAGTGCCTTCTGTGCCTTTGGGGTTGGAACAGACAGGCCTGTCATCTCTGACTTAAGGAGGGAAAGGTATCTGTGTCATGCATCTAAGCCTTTGACACTTGAGGTCTTCTCTTAACCTGAGAGGTAGTACTTTGCCAGTGTTCATTAGTGGTACAGGGTTTTGTTGGAGGCTGTTCTTGCTCTTTCCAACACTTAGCAATGTGGTAGGGAAGCAGGAAAAGCTTCAGGGAAGGAAAAGAAGACGACAGATGAGTTGAGTGATGAAGAAAGCATCAAACCACAGGGGAGAGGGGGCTACAAACTACAAAAAGGGTCTGCCAGGAGCCAGCTACACCCTCAACTCTAAAACAACAGGGGAAGCTACAAACAAAGGGAAAATGTCACTGCACTAGGACTCTGCAGTGAGACACAAACCAGGAAAATCTTCTATTTCTTTCTCCTCTTCCTTGAGCATTTCTGCCAGAAGGAGGAAGTACACCCACGTGTTGGCAGCTCCTTGACGTTCCTTCTCACTCTGCCACAAGTGCTGACTAATTAATTACACACAAGGCAAGACTTGCCTGCAGCCACTGGAGCAGGAGGCAGCAGGAGACTACACAGCAAATGCCTGGCATGACATGTCCTAGATGCAGATACAGATCTGAAATTGTGTCCATCTCACAGTTTCATGCCATGACCCCCTGTAGCTCTGCCACTCTTAGAGTGTTTGTTCCTGGCTGTGGGAGGAGAGCCTGGAAGGAAAAGCAGAGTGAAGCTTTCAGGACACAGCCCTCAGCTGAAGAAAAACTCTTAGGAGCTGATCAAGAGAGAAAATCACCAGACATGGGCATAGAGCTGGACACAGGGAGTAAAGCAGGGCAGGCAGTCTGGTTTTGGGCATTTCACACTCCCCCTGCCCCACAGAAATAGGGCTGCACCAGTTTGGAATAATGGGAAGGCAGGCACAAAGAGAAAACTAACGTTTTATACTCTCTCAATGCTTATCTAACTTAAAGAGCTTGTGTAGTGCTCCCCAGCAGCCCCAACCATAAGGTGGTCAGTGCCTGAAAGGCAACAGGGGTTTAAACTATGGCAGGAAACGACAGGCACACTCTAGTTTCTAAAACTCACCTGTCAGTGCACTCTTTTGTTGGGAAGGATGAAAGTTTTGACAAGAAAGTCTCACAGACATGTATGCTTAGCAGAAAGATTTTTAAATGTAGAGTCTGATGAAGGAATAGTGGAAGCAAGTTTTGATATAGAAGAAAAAAATTGCTGAGCCAGTCTTACTGGATAACCAAGGAGGCAAAGGGTATGTTAGTTAGAAGGGGTTTTTATGACTTAGAGCAAAGGATAAATCCACCTCAAAAAAGAAGATGTTTTTACCAAGCAGAAAGATAGCACAGGCAAACAAGCCTGCCAATGTTGCAAGTAGAAAAAAGGTCTCAGAATTTTCCACTGCAAAAAAACTGAATAACAACTTCTAGCTTAAACTGTAATGTACTAACTTTTAGTGATTGAAGAATAGTAACCTGATTATAGTAGTTATGATAGACTATAGATAATAGTTAAGGTATATGTTGTGGTGTGTTGGTTTGTTCTGTTCCCCCTCTGTTTTAAATAGTTCTGCCTTGTTCTCCCCTCTCCTCCCAGTAGCTGTCAATTGCCCAGGTTGTTATGTCTTCAACTGCCCAGGTTGTTATGTCTACCTATGTATCAATTCTTAACCCCTCCCTGGTCTCCCTGGAAACCAATGTATCCCTCTCTGCCAGTCTCCCCTACTCCTCCCCGGTTTCCCCGGAGACCAATGTATCCTTCTCCTGACCCCACCCCGGTTGCCTGTCAGTCTCTCTGCACTCTCTGGAAACTTCTAGCTGGGACGTAGAGGGATTGGTTCAGGAACTGGGGCCCCTCCTTCGTGTTATTTTTATTGGGTTTTCCCTAATGTCAGTCCTGTGTACCCCACTCCCCCCTGGATTCCTATTTGTCCCTGTATCGGTTCCACCCCTACCGCCCACTCCCTTTATAAGTCATGTAATCCCTCCCCCCTTCCTCTTCGGTTCCTGGTCCCTTGGATTTACAATAAACTCGAACTTGCCATAAACTGAAGAGCGCTCTCTCTCTCATTCATGCGGGAGGAAGCTTCTAGGCGGCCACGTCTCTACTAAAGGCAGCCCTGCTGCTTATATGCAAGGTGCTGACCTTAGGCGCTGTGCCAGGCAGTGAAGCCGGGAGAGTGCCCCCTTGGCTGCAAGCGGTGCTGGCATTGCTAGTCGGGACGTCATCAAAAGCCCGCCGCTTCAGGTATAGATTGGTTCTAGTGTATTAAGATGCTAAGCAAAGAAAAGTATATAATGCAATGTAACCAAAACCAAAGGGTGTCCAGGCCTGCCTGCAGCTGGAGCTGACAGCTGTAGGCACAGGCTCTGTCGCCCATGACCCTGGACTGCTATAACGTCTTGGACGTAATAAACTGTATTTTGGAGAGCCTCCTGGAGTCCTGCATCTCTGATTTAGGCTCGTACACTCTTTCTTAATGTGTTTGGCAACTACCAGATGAAAAGCCTAAAGATTAAGGAAAAAGAAAATCTTAGAGGTTTAGCAGCCCAGAGGAGGGCAAGAGAAGAGGGGAGAGGATCCTCTTTCTCCTTTTGGGGACTTTTAATGAGCAAACTACAGGTCCTTTCAGTAAGGCTTGCTTTCCTAATTAGCTAGAAGGAGAAAGAAAGAGAACAAGTGAAGAAAGAGGAAGAAGGAAAGGAAAAAAAACCCTATATTTCTTCCCGAAAAGCAAAAACAAAAAAAACCCAACCCGCTTGCAATTCAAGGACTTTTGTACTACTGGGTAGGCTCTCCTGCTCGCTGCCATGTTCTGGTTCTCTGATGCCTCCCGGTTTACTAGTGCACAGCAAAGCCACTCATGCGGGCCCACAAGACCTCTGCACAACAGACAGCTCTGTGAAAAACGCCAATCACTTGTTTTTAGAATTTACAAAGTTTAATAGTAATAAAATGGTTATAAAAATAGCAATATAATTAGAGTAATAAAAATTTGAACAATTGGGATTAGGACAATATAAGACAATAAAAACAAAGAGTTACAGAAAGTCCAGGTACCTCTTTCTGGGCAAAATAGACCCGAAAAAGGATGCACGTTAACAGAGGATTAACCCTTAAAAACAATAACCTGTTGCATATTCATACACCTCATACATGATTCATAAATCCCATTCAAATAGAGGATTCTGTCTGGTCAGTGTCAACTTCTTTCTCTTACTCCCGAAAGCGTCCTCAGGACTGAGAGAGGTGGGAAGAACTCGATAAAAGCACAATAAATTCTCTTTCTTTGAAAGATTTAGGTGTCCTGTTATCTCGGTGCGAGTCCTTTCTTTAAAAAAAAAGTATCTTACACAGCATAGTTTCTATTTTAACATTATGTTATAACCTGTGAAAAATGCATATTTTATGATTGGCTTTTCGCAAATATTAAAATGAATATTATATGTGTTGTGTTAGAAAGTAATGCTGTATTCATTCTCTTAAGTACTGTGTTAAATATAGTTTTAGGTTATAAGAAATGTTAAAATAGAAACTATGCTGTGTAGGATACTTTTTTTTTAAAGAAAGAACTCGCAGCGAGATAGCCGCCACAGGACACCTAAAATCTTTCAGAGAAAAAGAATTTATTGCCCTCTTATCAGAAGAAACTAACTTTTTCCCGCCTCAAAGGCGCTGTTAGGATTCAGAGGAAGAAGTTGATGATGACCAGACAGAATCCTGTGTTTGAATGGAATTTATGCATCGTGTATGAAGTGTATGAATATGCAACAGGCTATTGTTTTTAAGGGTTAATCCTTTGTTAACGGGTGTCCTTTTTCGGGCTTGTGCTGCCCAGAAAAAGGTACCCGGACGTCCGTAACTCTGTTTCTATTGTCTCATATTGTCCTAATTCAAATTGTCCAAATTATTATTATTCTAATTGTATTACTATTTTTATAACCATTTTATTACTATTACACTTTTAAAATTTTAAAAACAAGTGATTGGCTTTTTTTCATAATTATGGTAGCTGAGGATGGTTACTAACACCTCGCTGCCGGTGCTTTAGAAGAGTCAGAGTGGGGAAGGCACGCCCTGCCCTCTTTGGCAGCCTCACTCTGTTTCCCCTGGGGTGACCAACAGACGCAGGTTACCATCTGATCGGTGGACAAAAGGAGGCAATAAAACAAAGAAAAGGGAAAAAGGCTCCATACAACTGTGGTAATTGGCCCTCTAAGACTAGTAGTGCGAAGAACCCGGGAAGGAAAAGGGATTGATAAGTACTTCTCAGGGAGAGGGGGGCAGGTACAGGGGGATGAATGTGTGTGAATGAGAGGCGGGCTGGTTGTCCCAGACCTGCCAAGTGAGTGCTGAAGTCTCCCATGCTGCATTTCCATCTTTCCGTGAGGAAAGTGGCCAGTAAAGAGACGAAGCGAGTTATAAGAGAGTGAAAGAATCCCCCGGGGTAACTGGGACTGGGTCTCAGGGAGGGGTTGGACCCCTCGGAGGTAGGGAGAAAGGTTTCCTAGCCCAATCCACTAGGAAATGGGACAGGAGGGGCCCCTAAAAACCTGCTGGGTTGACGGATTTATATTCCAAGAGCATCCAAGAGCAGGGTTGAGTAGAGTTCTGCCAGAGTGAGGATATGCCCGAGAACACCCACGGTTGGACAACACAGCTAGATTGAGGGATGAAAATTTTGCCCAAGAGCATACGGGGTTGGACAACACAGCTAGACTGATGAATAAAAATTTTGCCCAAGAGCATCTGGGGTTGTATCACACCACTGGGTTGAGGGACAGAAAAATGCCCAAAAGCATCGGGGGTTGGACAACACAGCTGGATTGAGGGAAAAATTGCCCAAGAGCATCTGAGGTTGGACAATACAGCTGGGTTGAGGGATATCAAATAGCACCAGGACTGGCCAGTAACACCTGAACTTGTAATAGGTGATGTGAAAGTAAAAGGTGCCTTATTGTTGTTCTGTGGTGTGTGAGAGTGAGTCACACACAAAATCAGTCTCAACTTCCCGGGAAGGTGGGAAGGTGGGGGAGGGGGCAGAGGAAAAGGAGTGTGTGACATGCAAACCAGGCTATTGTTCCCCCAGGCAGGTGGGGGCTTTGGCTGAAGAGTGTGAGTGAAGCCCAGACAGCCTCACAGGTGAACTGGCACCAGAGATGACCTGAGTCAGGGCCCTTCCAGGAGGCCCGGTGATACTGAGACCCCAGAGGCCAACCCCAAGGCAAGGGGGGCCACAGGGACCCATGATTTTCTGGCAACAGGGTTCCACTTTGTGTCTTGAGTGTGTGAAGGAATGTGTGAAAGTGAATGAGAAATAAAAGTGAGTGAATGTAGACAAACGAAAGTATAGGTAATGTGGATTGTGCATATTAAGCCTTACCATATCTGTCACCCTGGTTTTTTAAGATTCTCAAGGCCTTCTGATGTTGACATTCTTGTAAGGAACTTTATCACGCACTTTCTTGTAAATAACTTATTGTTTACATTCCTTTGATGGAGGAGGAGAGAGTTGATGGACTGTTGGTGTAACCAGTGTCATTGGAGAGGTGTCACTGTCACCCTCCAATCCGCTGTCACCTTTGCAAAACTATAAATATAGGAGTCAGAAAAATAAACGTCCCTTTTTTCCTTCACCTTGAGAGCGGTGTGCTCGTGTTCCTTCGTGTCCGATAGCGACATCTCGTGACCGCCGAAGTGTATTGCAGCCTAGGCTGATAAGCGGACAGCGAGCGAGTTTGGTGAGGTGTTCACCCCCCCCCCCCCCCCCCTTTGGTGCTTTGTCTACTATTCTTGGGTCAATGGCAACCTCTCTGGGTTTCGGGAAGGATTCCTTCATTTTGGACCTCTGGAAGGAGGTTCTGGAGTGGAAACAGGTTTCTGTTTCCTGGGATGATTTTGAAAGATTGATTCTCTGGGCCCGAGAGCGAGGTTTTTTTTCGGTCCCTGGGAAGGTGTTCTCCAGGGAGGAGTGGTCTCTCGTGGGGGCCTGCCTCATGGAGGCTCTCTTTGATGACTGCACTCAGAACGTGGGGTCACTGTTGGTCCAATGGAAAAGATGTGGGGAGCTCTGGCGGGCTTCTAGTTCTTGTACTCCTCGGAGTTCCCAGGGAAGCCCTTCTGTCTCGGACGTGGAGGAGGGGGAAGGTGAACTTCTCTGTGACATAGAATCCCCCTCCGCGCTACAGGACGGTGTGTCCTGTGCGGGGGATGGGTTGGCCTCTCTT
The DNA here is from genome assembly GCA_009764595.1 of Geothlypis trichas. Classification (NCBI taxonomy): domain Eukaryota; kingdom Metazoa; phylum Chordata; class Aves; order Passeriformes; family Parulidae; genus Geothlypis; species Geothlypis trichas. The sequence goes on from CM019934.1 coordinate 2,905,553, forward strand.
TGTGCCTTCCCAGCATTGGAGAGTCAGCTTCCGTCTCGACTTCAGTCTGATTCTGTGACAACCTTATGTCCACACTGCGGTGTATCCATCACGTTCCCCCTGAGCGCGGCGGGGGTGGGCTCTCACGCCCCCGAGTCGGGCTCCTCAGTGGGGGAGGCGGCTTCGCCCGTCTCTGGGCCTGCGCAGCCTGCTGGGCAAGCGCAGTCGGTGAAAGACGCCGGGGGCAGGACATCGCCGGTCTCTGGGTCTGTGCAGCCTGCTGGGCATGCGCAGTCGATGAAGGTGGCCGGGGGCGGGTCGTTGGTCGCTGCGCCGTCCGGCCCCGCTCCGGTCGGCGGGCAGCCCGCCCCTCTCCGCTTGGTGGGGGCGGTGCCCGCTGTGGAGTCCAGCAGCTTGGGACGGGCTCTTATAGGGGGCTTGCCCGGCTCCCTTGTGCCGCCCTGCAGAGATGCGGCTCCACGGACCGCGCCTCTCTCGGCATCCCGTGCCTCCCCCGTGTCGGGGGCTGGGGCCCCCGTGCTGGTCTCGTCCCGGCCTGCGCCGGATTTGCGGGCCGTGCCGGCATCTGCGTCCGCTGAGGCGTCCCCTGCCGGAGCTGCGGCACGGCAGGGCGCTGAGGTATTTACTTTTACTGCAACTGCTGACACGGCCAGTGGGAGGCCGGTGGCTGCCCGGGGCCATGGCGCCTTCTCATCAAATCATTGGACGCTTCCTGCATGCGCCCGAAGCACCCCGAGTGTTTCTGGCGAGAGGCCAAAACCAAGACGGACGAGATGACTGAATCTGCCTCCTCGCGGCATCTGCAGGGTCGTGGAGTGAGCTCCTCTGGCTCTGCCGGTGCTGCAGGGGGCGCGGGGGCGAGTGGTGTTGTCCTGGCTCCCAGTCAATCATTCCTTGTCCCCGTGGGGCCCAAGGGCCGGGACACAGCAGGTGCGGTGGCTTTGCCAGGGGGTCCCCAGGCTTTCCCTGTGATCAGGGGCGTTGCTCATAACACCCATGAACCCCTTTCATATAAGCTGGAGAAGGAACTCCACGAAGCAGTTGCTCAGCATGGGTTGGGGTCTTCTGAGGTTATGCAGATTCTCTGGAGGATTGCTACGGATGTGTTAACGCCTCATGATCTCCGTCGTGTGGCACATTCTCTTTTTGACCCTGTGCAATTTGGTGTTTTTGAGACCAAGTGGGCTCGTTTGGCAGCCCAAGCAGTGGTGCAAAATGCTGCACTGGCGCAGCAGGACCCCAGGCGTGGGGTTGTTGCTGACATGCTAATGGGGACAGGGCATTATGAGAATGTTCAGGGGCAGGTTGGATTTGATCCCCTTGTGCTTGACCAGTGCCACACACTGGGCATGGCAGCAATTGTCCAGACCCTGGAGATGGCTGCTCCGAAGCAGCCGTTTTCGACCATTGTCCAGGGGGATGATGAGCCTTTCATGGAATTTGCGGCGAGGCTGATTGCGTCTGTGGAGAGGCAGGTGCCTGATCCTCTGGCTAGGAGCGTTACAATTGCAAACCTTGTCAGGTGTAATTGCAATGCTGCTTGTAGGAAGGTCATAGTGGCTCTGCCTGGTGTCCCTACTATCTCCGAGATGGCGGAGGCCTGTGCAGACATCGTTCCCCCGGGTCGGAAGTTGGCCGCTGTGGCTACTGCTGTGCAGCCGGTTTGGGCGGTGCCGCAGGGCAAACGGCCACAGCAGGGGACTGCGCAGGCTGGCAAGAAGCGAAGGAAGAAAGCGCAAAAGGTCAAATTCCCCATGTTCTTGTGCGGTCGGTGTGGTAGGCCGAATCACATGTCCAATGTTTGCAAGGCGACTGTTCATGTTAACAGCCAGGCCTTGCCAGGCTCGGGAAACGTCAAGCGGAGCGCGCTGGAGGGACGCGCCCAGACACAAGCTTCTCTCCAGACCCCGGAGCCGATGGAGGTCTCCTTTGCCAGCTTGCAGCCAGCACCCGCGGATCAGCAGGTGTGGATGTCTGCACTGCAGCAACAGTTGTCTTAGAATCTTCTGAGATACATAAGGTTCCCCTGGATGCCTTTGACCCCTTGGGTGGGGGCATGCGTGCTCTCCTTATGGGGAAGGTCTAGTGCCACCCTTCAGGGCATCATTGTTCACCTGGGGCTCATTGATGCAGACTTCACAGGCCAGATTTGTGCCATGGTCTCCACACCCACCCCCCCGTCACTATCCCGAAAGGGACGCGGCTCGCTCAACTTGTGCCTTTTAAGTCCTCTGTTCGCAGGACAGCTGACCAGTCGCGTGGAGCAGGCAGCTTTGGATCCACTGGGCCGCCTCAAGTTCACTGGACTGCCGTCCTGACCAAGGACCGTCCCGAGATGCTGTGTACCCTGTCTGTTCCTGGTGTGGTGCCGTCAGAAATCCATCTCTGCGGGCTTCTCGACAGCGGTGCTGATGTCACGGTTCTCTCCCTAGCCACCTGGACCCCGGAGTGGCCCTTGGATCCGGTGGGGACGTCTGTCGCAGGCCTGGGAGGGACGGCGCAATGCTATGTGAGCCAGCGGCCTGTGCTGGTCACGAACCCGGAGGGACAGACGGCCTGGGTTAGGCCTCATGTTACTTCTACTCCTGTCAACCTTTGGGGGAGGGATGTTCTGTCTGTCTGGGGGGTGCGCATTGGGACGGATTTTTGATGGGGGCCACTGCAGTGAAGGGCGAAAAGTGTCTGACGCCTCCTATATGATGGCCGGTGGACAAACCTGTATGGGAAAAGCAGTGGCCCCTTCCTCAAGATAAATTGGACGCCCTTCGAAATCTGGTGCAGGAGCAGCTGGACCAGGGCCATTTGGAGCCTTCTTCCAGTCCCTGGAACACTCCTGTCGTCTGTATAAAGAAATCTGGGAAATGGAGGTTGTTGCAGGACCTCCGAAAGATTAATGCCGTGATGGAAAGCATGGGAACATTGCAGGTGGGCATGCCATCACCTACCATGCTTCCCGCAGACTGGCCGGTTCTCATTGTGGATCTGAAGGATTGTTTCTTTACGATTCCTTTGCATCCCAATGACAGACCGAAGTTTGCCTTCTCGGTGCCAGCAATTAACAAGGCTGAGCCCGCACAGAGATATCAATGGAGGACATTGCCTCAGGGCATGCGCAATTCTCCTGCCATATGCCAGTGGTACGTGGCCCGTGCCTTGTCTGCAGTTCGCAAGCAGTTTCCTGATGCACGTCTGTATCATTATATGGACGACATTTTGGTGGCAGCGTCCACCCAGGATGAGCTGCTGAGGATTCAGCCTCGGTTGCTCGATGCTTTGCATGCTCATGGACTGCAGGTGGCTCCAGAAAAGGTGCAACAACAACCACCTTGGAAGTACTTGGGGGTCAAAATTCTGGAACGGACGATCCGTCACCAGGAGGTGCAATTTGTGCATTCTGTGAAGACACTGAATGATGTTCAAAAATTGGTAGGTGTCATCACTTGGTTACATCCATACTTGGGACTAACCGACGCACAGCTGTCTCCTCTGTATGATTTGTTGAAAGGAGACTCTGATTTAAAGTCACCTCGCACACTGACCCCTGAGGCGTGTGAGGCGTTGGAGGTGGTTCAGCGAGCTGTTTCGACTTGCCAAGTTTATCGCATTGATCCCTCCGTTGATGTCACTGTGTTCATCACCACTCCAGGTTCATATCCCACAGGCATCATTGGCCAATGGAATGACAAATGGTCTGATTCCTTGCACGTTCTGGAATGGGTCTTCCTGCCCCATCAGCCGCAGAAGACGGCAACTGCATTGTTTGAGCTGATTCCTTGCTTGATAATCAAATGTCGGCAACAGTGTTTGCAATTGATGGGTGCGGATCCTGCAAAGATCATACTCCCAGTGCAACGGGAGGATTTTGATTGGAGCTTTGCAAACAGTGTGTCCCTGCAGAGTGCTCTGGAAAATTTTTCAGGGCAGATCACTTATCATCTGCCCAGCCATAGGCTACTGCATATGGCGAAATCCACACAAATTTCTTTGCGGCCCAAAAATAGTCAGGAACCCGTGCAAGGACCCACCGTCTTCACTGACGGTTCAGGGAAAACAGGAAAGGCCATTGTTACCTGAAGGGATGGATCTGAGTGGCAGGTTCTGGAAGACCATCAGGATGGGTCAGCCCAATTGGTTGAATTGAGGGCTGCTGTCATGGCATTTGAGAAATTTTCCCAGGAACCTTTCAACTTGGTCACGGATTCTGCCTATGTGGCTGATATCGCACAGCGGTTGGGTCATTCGGTTTTGAAGGAGGTCAGTAATCCTGCCTTGTTCCATTTACTGAAGACCTTGTGGTGTGCCATTCAGGCCCGGGTTCATCCTTTTTATGTTCTGCATGTGAGGAGTCACACTGATTTGCCAGGCTTTATTGTGGAAGGTAACGCGAGGGCTGACAAGTTGGCTAACCCAGCATGGGTGGCGCCTCAGCCTGATACACTCGCGCAGGCCAAGGCATCGCATGGTTTTTTCCACTAAAATGCACATACCCTGCAGAAGCAGTTTCAGCTGACGCCAACTGAGGCTCGTGACATTGTTGAGTCATGTGATGACTGCCGTGCACTTGCTCCGCCTTTGCCAGCAGGGGTAAACCCCAGGGTCCTTAGGGCCTTGGAGCTTTGGCAGACCGATGTCACCCAGATTGCCGAGTTTGGCCGGTTCAAGTATGTGCATGTCACGGTGGACACGTTCTCCTCTGCGATGTGGGCTTTGGCTCACACTGGGGAGAAGGCCCGTGATGTCCTTGCCCACTGGAGGCAGGCCTTTGCCGTTTTGGGCATACCTTCTGCTGTGAAAACCGACAATGGTCCTGCTTACGCATTGCAAAAGGTGCGGCAGTTCCTGCAGTTGTGGGGTATCTCACACAAGTTCGTTATCCCTCATTCTCCCACTGGTCAGGCTATTGTGGAACGCGCTCATGATACTCTGAAGCGGGTTCTTCAAAAACAAAAACGGGGAATGCAGGGTGAAACCCCGCACAGTCGGTTGGCAAAAGCTTTGTGCACAATTAATCATCTCACTGTGCCACAGAACTCAGATAACCCTGTCATTTTGAATCACCATCTCTCGTTGCAGGCTGCAGATGAGGCACATCAGCCTCGGGCAAAGGTTCAGGTGCGGAATTTAGTCACCAAACAGTGGGAAGGTCCCTATGACCTTATCGCTTTGGGGCGCGGGTATGCTTGTGTATCCACAGACACTGGGGTACGCTGGGTACCTTTGAAATGTGTTCGCCCTGACCTGCGACCGCAGAGGCAGAATCCAGCCGACGAGCAGGATGGGAACCGTGACCAACCTGAAAGGCATCAGGCGGGTGAATCATTGAGTGATGACTCGGATGCAGATGATGAGAGTGATCACTCAGATGATTCCTCTACAAATGGACACTGAACATTGTTCATGTTTCTTTTTTGCATTGTTCATTTTCTTTTCCTATTTTCTTTTTTTTAAACAGAAAAGGGTGAGATGTCACCCTGGTTTTTTAAGATTCTCAAGGCCTTCTGATGTTGACATTCTTGTAAGGAACTTTATCACGCACTTTCTTGTACATAACTTATTGTTTACATTCCTTTGATGGAGGAGGAGAGAGTTGATGGACTGTTGGTGTAACCAGTGTCATTGGAGAGGTGTCACTGTCACCCTCCAATCCGCTGTCACTTTTGTAAAACTATAAATATAGGAGTCAGAAAAATAAACGTCCCTTTTTTCCTTCACCTTGAGAGCGGTGTGCTCGTGTTCCTTCGTGTCCGATAGCGACACATATCTTCTTGGAGGGAGGTGTATTGTATTGAAAAGTAGTGTGAGAAAAAAGGTTTATTGGGTGTAGGTAGTAGAAAGAAAAGTAGTATTTAAGCTATTAGTGAAAGTGAGAAACAGGAAGCTAAAGATGCAGCAGAAAATGGAGCTGAAAGAGTTAATATTAACTCCGAATGAGGAAAAATTGGAAATTCCAAAGTTTAGGGAAGCAAAGAAAAAAAGAATTAAACAAGATAGGTGGTGAACAAGATAAATCAGGGAAATAGAAACATCTTGATGAAATGGAGATTTTTGGAGTTCACTTGAATTAGCAATATGAATTAAGCATTTAAAGTTTAGCCTGTAGAACTATGTGTTGAATTTTAACCTTTTTACTTAAGAAACCTCTTCCATGGTACAAAGGGCATAGGAAAATGCAAATTTCTGAAGCTTCTTGCATAAAGAACAATACCAGAGAAGACCAAGGGATGCAAGGAGCCCAGATAAAGGGACTCCTCTGTCTCCAAGCTAATCAAAGCCGACAGACGTACTCAGATAAGCACCAAGGGACCAAAAGCACATGTGCAAAGGAGAAAAGTTCAAAAGTTTAGTCATGAAGGCCACAATCTTCAGCCTTAGAGACCACCAGAGACCCCTGTGTGACCACCACAGCAAACAACGCATGCCCAGAAGGGCGTGGATCTGATTACCATGCGAGGCGAGAACAGGCGGGGCCAAGGGTTGAATATGCATGGTAAAGTTGTGCAATGTATTGCATATGGAATACCTTTGTGAATAAAGATGTGGGACAGCCCGAGGCTCGAGGCACAAGTTTTCATAAGAGCGCTATCTCGCTTGTGCCAGGCACTGACATACATATCCACTTCATAACTATATCTGGTTGTGGAGTTTATTTATTCTGCGTATCGCTTCATTGATGGAAAACAATTAGTTAATAAAATGCTTACTAAGGAATATTAGAAGACATGCATCAGAAAACCCAGTGGGATACTCAGGCTTTGTGTGATCATTTTTTTAAGGAACTGTGGGTGCATTGGGATTGTTGGAGTAGAAAAAGAAGTAACTGTAATATGTATAATTTGCCAAAGGATAAATAAAAGGGTAATGAGAAAAACAACATGAGAAGGTCGTGAGTTAGCTCGTCAACCATTTCAAAGTATCCAATCAGAAGTTTGGATTTGTTAAGCTCTGGATTTATTTGTAAAAAAACGTTTATTCCAGAAGAAAAAGAATATACCACGTGCTGGGGGGGGGGGGGGGTTTGTAAGAAAATAGCATTTTTAAAAAGCAATAAAAGAAAAACGGTGAAAGAAAAAGGCTGGGAACAAAAGATTACCTCCATTCCGTTTCTTCCCCCACCCGTTCGCCGCTGCACCCCCCAGCCCCTGTGCCGGTTCCGGCACAGTCCGTCTGCCCCAGTCCCGACCGCCTGGCCCGCGGCCGCTCCGCCGGTCGTGCCGGCGGGAGTGAGGGTCTGTCCTGCCGTGTGGACCGTTGTCTCTGCGCCGACCGCACCGAGGGGGGGTCCCGTCTGCCCCGTCTGTCTCATCCCTGGCTGCCCTGCCCGGGCCGGCTACCGCCGCTGCAGCCGGGGTAAGTCGCCTGCTTTGTCTCTGCCGGATCAGCTGCCATTAGCCATGTGGGCACTACCCACGCTCCAGCTCGGTCTGCACCGGAAGATCCCCCTCGGGCGCCGAGTCCCACTCGTCCTGCCCCGAGCTCCGTTCCCTTGGTAACCACAGCTCCGGCTGTTCAGGGACACTCTCTCTCTAAAGGAATCACCTTATCGAAACACTAAAAGTTAAGATAAAAGAAAGCCCCCTCCTGATTCTTCCTAAAAATACAGGAGAAAGGCTATAGAAGATAAAAATCCAAAAAGAATGGGATAAAGGGATTGGTTTATTCCATTAAGAGAGGTTCCCATAGGAGGGGGCGGACCGGGGTTCTTAAATGCCCCTTTGACTTCGTCTGAGGTCAGAAATTGTAAGAAATAAATAAAAGGGATATTTGGAGGATCCCATAGGCATAGCTGAACAATTAGATCAATTTTTATGTCCAAACATTTATACTTGAGAAGAGATGCGGTCTATAATGAAAATAATATTTTTCTCAGGAGGAAAGGCAATTAATCAGACCAGCTAGAATAAAAGCTTGGGAAAAAAAGATAATCCAAAGGGACCCCCAGAGAAGACAAAATGCCAACTGTACCTCCTGAGTGGGGTCAAAATAATGAGGAGAGGAAACACATGAATAATTATCATAATTACATAATCAAGGGCATAAATGAGACAGCATATCACAGGTGAAATGAAAAAAAAAAAAAAAAGGATCTTTTTAGACAGAAAAGAAGAAACTCCAACTAAATAGATAAACAAACTTAAGAGAAATAGGAAAATGTCCTAAGCAAGTGGAAGATCTGAAAATCTTTGAAAAGATGGGCACAGAGGAGAAATAGGGAGGTCATAGGCTCTATTTTTTAGGGGACAAATACCATCTGGTGCCTGTGATAACTTTAAAAGTGGGTCCCCAAGAAGAAGAATTTGAATTTGTAGTAGACACAGGGGCAGAAAGAACCTGCCTGTTAAATATTCCAAAAGGTTATAGTGTGAGCAAACATACAGTGAAAGTAACAGGGGCAAAAGGAGAAAGTTTTACAGTTCTGGTCATTAAAGATGTGGTAATTGAGGGAGGAAACTAAAATTTGGATGGGAGATGTTGTATTGGTCTCAGGGGCAGGTAGCAACTTACTGGGGAGAGACTTGCAAGTGCAACTAGGAATAAGAATTATACCAGAAAATGGGAAAATGACAGCTAGAGTTTTAAAATTAGGCCAAGAGGATGAAAAAAAAAAATTAACGAGGAAGTTTGGGCTGGGGAAGGAAAGAGGGAAGGATTAAATATCGATCCCATAAGGGTTACAATTGAGATAGAAGATTGTCCCATACATGTACGGCAGTATCATATATCTTTAGAAGGAAGAGAATGTTTGAAGCCAGTAATAGAAGGACTAATAAAGGATGGGACATTAGAACCTTGTATGTCTCCTCATAATACCCCTATTCTCCCACTAAAAAAGCCTGATGGGAGTTATAGACTAGTACAAGATTTAAGGAAGTTAATTAAAGGACTCGGACTCGCTACCCAGTGGTATGAAATCCTAATACGCTTCTAAGTAAAGTCCCACCCCAGCATCAGTGGTTTAGTGTAGTGGATCTTAAAGATGCTTTTTGGGCTTGCCCACTAGCCAAGGACAGACGAGATATTTTTGCCTTCAAATAGGAGGATCCAAAAACTGGGAGAAAGCAGCAATTAAGATGGACAAAGTTACCACAGGGGTTTACGGAATCCCCAAACTTATTTGGGCAAGCTATAGAAACAATACTACAAGATTTCCCTACTCCTCCTGGAATACAAATTATCCAATATGTGGATGATCTTTTACTATCTAGGGAAGCTGAAGTGAGAGAGCCTACTATACAACTTTTAAATTTTCTTGGGGAAAAGAGAACTAAGGGTATCAAAAGGGAAACTGTAATTTGTAGAACCAGAGGTAAAATATCTTAGTCGCTTAATAAATAAAGGTAGCTGGAAACCCAACCATGAGAGAAATGCAGGAATTTTATCCCTTCTCCCTCCCTCTTCAAAGAGGGAGATCAGAAAATTACTTGGATTATTGAAATATTATAGATTATGGATTGAGGGGTACACACAGGCAGTAAAATTTGTGTAGGAAAAATTGACAGAAGGAGATGATATAGAACGGACCAAGAAAGATATTGTTAAATTAAAAGAGTTGAAGTTAAAACTAGCCTAAGTACCAGCTTTAAGCTTACCCTTGTTAGAAAAATCCTTTATCATTTACACATAAATACAGAAAATGGAGTAGCTCATAAAATTTTAATTTAGGAGCGAGGACGAGTAAAAAAAACTAGTAGCTTATATATCAAAGATGCTAGACCCAGTAAGCCACAGCTAGACAGTATGAATTTAAGCTATAACAGCTACTGCAATCCTAGTAAAAGACAGTTGTAAGCTTACTTTTGGAAGTAAACTAGTTGTGTACACCTTGTACCGTCTGCGGTGTGTTGAATCAAAGAAAAAAAAAGTAGGAAGAGAAGAAAGAGAGAAGTTGAAGTAGGGGGGTGGTTAGCAAACTCTGAGATGTTGGAATGTAGAGTGATGACATCTTGGTGCTAGAAGAGAGCAGAAGTGTGAATGTTTTTTTTTTTTTGCATGAAAGGCAGGGAAGTGTCTTAACACATGGGTGTTAAGAACCAAACTGGGGTCCGGAAAAGGTTTAGCAGGATGGGCCCTCCTTGAAGGAAAAAGAGGATGAGTTGACTAAAGAAAGAAAAAGAATGTCAGGAGCACCCGAGAACTCCAAGTTTGGGGTTGTCAAAGTTGAGACGTGTTTGATTGCTCCCGTACGAGCGGCGGGGTCTCGGGGGCTGCGGCAGGGACCGATTTATGGAGGTGACCCGGCGGCAGTGCTGGGAGCAGAGGACACAGGTTTACCAGCCAGGAGCGGACTGGCTCAGTGGCAGAACTGCTGGGGTGGCTCCCAGACTGTCAGGGTCTTGAGCCCAGGATGGCAGCGTCGGCCCCGGTAAGTGGGTCGAGAGAGAAGGAAAGAGAAGGGGGGGGGAGGTGGGCAAAAGGGAACAAAGGCATGTCCCCAGGGTCCCCATGCCCGTGCCTGTTCTCCCCTGCTCTGGTCCTGCATCGAAGTGGCAGCAGCGGGGGAAGGGCGAAGAACAGCATTGATAGCAAGGTTGTGAAAAGAGGGGGAGGGGGCTAGCACTAAAAGATAAAATCAAAGCAGAGATTGATGACTCTCCAAACCTCACAAAGTGGCTTTGCTTTTCTTAAGTAAGAACGTTTTTTGTTTTGTTTGCTGTTAAAAAGTTTTTTTTCCCCCGAAGAATGGATTTGTAAGGCTAAAACAATTAAATGTTGCCCAAAAAGTAAAAAGCAATAGATATGATACATCTAGTGTTAAAATTGGTCTGGCTTTTCTTATTTAACTAACTGTAACTCACAGGAAGAAGAATTTGCCTCTGCAGCTATTAGCACAGCTGGATATAAGAAGAAGAGGCTGCTGTGGAGAAAGCTTTTAGCTAAACCCAGAAAGTTTGGAAGGAAAGCGAACGGTAAAAGTTAATGTAGTATTGTCTTTCTTTTATTACTATGCTATAAAGAAGTCCTTTCCAGGTACTACTGAAACAGCAATCCGAATCACGGAAAGAGGGTGGATTCATGCCAGCAGAATCAAAGGACTTGTGAAAGAACCTGAAGAATGGATTATCACATTTAAACCGGGTGATACCGAACTGACTTTCCAATGGGGACTGAGTGGTAATAATTTGGGAAAAGCCAAATGATCCAAGAAATGTACAAAGAATAACACCTAATTAAGAAATCAGGCAACGCTTATATCACTGGTTTCAAGCACTGCCTGAATAAAACATCTGCTTGGGGAGGAATACTTCAGACAGAAGGATCAAGACTGTTTTTGTATTCTGACCTTAGCCTGTGAATTGTACAGGGAAGAAGGGGAATTACTATTTCCATCAGTACCATACTGTAAACTTTATTTGATTCATTCCAATACTGGACATGCTAGCTGGGTTATAAGTAAATGCTTGAATTGTGGGAATAATTAGTATTGTGGTTCACAAAAATTATGCTCTTGTTGCAAGAAGTGTTAAAGTAATAACTTTGTTTTGTGGATGGGAATTATTAGTGCCTGTTGAATAAGATACCTGAGGAACGGTGGGAAACTGCAGTTAAGGGGTGTCAAAACCAATTTGCCTGGAAATTAGTTAAGAGAAAGTGACAAAGAAATAAAGGGCAAGACCAGATTGGCCTCTGTATTTCGCCACGGAGAAGATCAAATACACCTGCTGTGGGTTGCAACCTCACAGGCATGGGAGGTGGGAGTATAAGCCATACTGGACCTCTGTTATTCCTGTTTCTGGCACTCATTTGTTGTCTTTTCCCTTTTGGGATACCAGCAAGATCATGTCACAAATGCTACAGAAAGCATCACATAGAAAGAAACCAAAGTTCCTCTTTTATTACACACACCTATGTCAACAGCCACTCTTAATAATCCATACAAATTAAGAACTTGTAGGCAAAACAGAAAAAATTATTGCATTACAAGAAACTTAGGAAAAAGTGGTAATAGATTTGGAATTGAATGTCCAAAAGGAGAGAGATGGATTTGTTTTACATTTAATCTTAAAGATACAGTTCAAGATTTGGTAAAAAAACAAAGAGTAAATGAAAAGGTAAAACCAGCACAGCAATTTAACTCTGCATTGACCCCAAATTATCTGTTGAATCGTATTACAAGACTCCAAGTAGTTATAGAAATGATAACAAATAAAGCCCCCCAGGCATCAGAGTTAATATCAAGTCAGCTAAGCCAAATAAAAACTGTAGTGTATCAGAATAGGTTGGCTTTAGACTATTTATTGGCCAAAGAAGGGGGTGTTTGTGGAAAGTTTAATTTATCAGATTGTTGAAAATTGATGACCACAGAAAAGTCATTCTAGAAATAGCAAAAGAAATCAAAGAGAAAAAAAAAAACCCCAAAACATATAATAACACAGGTACCAGTCCAAAAATTAGAAAACAATGTTAAAACCTAGCTGGTGGGGTAATGTATTAGAAGAAATTAAGATTTTTTTTTCATTTTATGTGTTACAACTGTTTTGATATTTCTTCCTTGTGTAATTCCCTGTTTTATTTTGTCAGCATAGACCAGAAGATGCAAGCAGACAAGAAATATTGCTCAAGCCAAATGATTTACAAAGAATAAGAGTGGGGGTTGTGAAAAATGCATATTTTATGATTGGCTTTTCGCAAATATTAAAATTAATATTATATGTGTTGTGTTAGAAAGTAATGCTCTATTCATTCTCTTAAGTACTGTGTTAAATATAGTTTTAGGTTATAAGAAATGTTAAAATAGAAACTATGCTGTGTAGGATACTTTTTTTTTAAAGAAAGAACTCGCAGCGAGATAGCCGCCACAGGACACCTAAAATCTTTCAGAGAAAAAGAATTTATTGCCCTCTTATCAGAAGAAACTAACTTTTTCCCGCCTCAAAGGCGCTGTTAGGATTCAGAGGAAGAAGCTGATGATGACCAGAAAGAATCCTGTGTTTGAATGGAATTTATGCATCGTGTATGAAGTGTATGAATATGCAACAGGCTATTGTTTTTAAGGGTTAATCCTTTGTTAACGGGTGTCCTTTTTCGGGCTTGTGCTGCCCAGAAAAAGGTACCCGGACGTCCGTAACTCTGTTTCTATTGTCTCATTTTGTCCTAATTCAAATTGTCCAAATTATTATTATTCTAATTGTATTACTATTTTTATAACCATTTTATTACTATTACACTTTTAAAATTTTAAAAACAAGTGACTGGCATTTTTCACATAACCTAAAACTATATTTAACACACTACTTAAGAAAATTAATACAGCATAACTTTCTAACATAACACATATAGTATTCTTTTTAATATTTACGAAGAGCCAATCATAAAATACGCATTTTTCACAGCTCTTTACCTTCCCAGCAGTGCCGAGAGCAAACCACGCCCCGCGCGCCCTGAGTCGCACCCAGCGGCAGCCCCTCGCTGCCCGTGGCCCCTGTCATCCGTGGCTCCCACTGTCCAAACCCCCCCCCCGGTCCACAAGTGCGGCCCCCGCCGCCAGCAGCCCCGCACCGGCGGACCAGCGGTTCTGGGATGCAGGGCTTCTGACTGCCGCGGTTACCTTCAGTCGGGTCGGCACCGCTGAAAGTCACCGCACCAGGCGCCCCAGGCCCACTACCGCTAATGTAGACCCGCGTGGTCCCTGGCCTGGAAACCCCGTGCAACTAGGCTCGCCCCGCCGGGTGCCCCTGGACTCGGCGAAAGCCGCCCTACTCGCCGCCGGCAGCCCCCACCCACTGCCCGTGACCGTCCGGACGCCGCCCCTCGCGTGGCGCCCCGGTCTCATGGCTCTACGCTGGTGGGTCCCATAGGGATGCCGCTGCGGCTCCACACCCCCGGTCTGGGGACACCCGCATTGCCCGGCTGGTCCCTAACCTCCAGCGACGCCGCGTGTAATCTAGGTCCGCGCACCGGGCCTCCGCTGCCTCTCCCTACCCCCATTGGGTCAGCACGCACTGGAAACTTACTACGCCCAGCGCGACCGCGAGCGCCACTCTACATAGCCCCACCCCCCGGCTTCCTTTGTGCCGGCGGGTCGGGAAACCCCGCCCGCCTCCTCCCCCGTGGTCCTCGCTCAGAAAACCCTGCACACTTGGTTTTCTCCAAGTGGCGGTCCCTCTGGTGCCGGCCCCTCGCCACTGGGTACCCTGCCACTCGGTCAGCCCGCTGGTCTCTACTGCTCGGCGTCCCTGAGTCACTGTGGGCAGACGCGCGCATGTGCAGTTTTTCCCCAGCTACGGGTGTCCTGCCTCCTTTTCCCCCTGCCCGGGAAACCTCTCATCACTGGGCCAGCACAGGACACCCCCGCGCTCAGTTTTTTAGTCGCCGCTACCAGTGGCAATACCCCCTCTCAAGCCTCAGCTGGTAAGCTCTGAAAACTGCGCTGACTGCGCACCAGAAACTCACCGTGCTGAGCACTGAGCGCGCCGCTGCTCCACATGGAGCAGTCTCGCGGCCCCCCCCCCCAACGCTGGAAGGCTGAGAAAGCTGCCGCGACTCCTCGCACTGACACGAGCGGGGTCTCCACTGAACGGCGACTTTCGCCGTCACTTCAAAACCCTCCAAACCTGGCGACCCTCAATCTGAAGTTTCCAGATGCTCTTGTGAAAAATGCGTATTTTATTATTGGCTTTTCGCAAATATTAAAATGAATATTATATGTGTTGTGTTAGAAAGTTATGCTGTATTAATTTTCTTAAGTAGTGTGCTAAATTTAGGTTATAACATAAGGTTAAAATAGAAACTATGCTATGTAGGATACTTTTTTGTTCTCTAAGAAAGGACTCGCACCGAGATAGCAGCCACAGGACACCTAAATCTTTCAGAGAAAGAGAATTTATTGCCCCATTATCCGGAGAAACAAACTTCCCGCCTCGCTCAGTCATGATGACGCCGGTCAGGATTAAGAGGAAGAAGTTGACGATGACCAGACAGAATCCTATGTTTTAATGGAATTTATGCATAATGTATGAGATGTATGAATATGCAACAGGCTATTGGTTTTAAGGGTTAATTCTTTGTTAATGTGTGTCCTTTTTCGGGCTTATTTTGCCGAGAAAAAGGTACCCAGAGGTCTGTAACTCTTTGTTTCTATTGTCTCATATTGTCCTAACCCAAATTGTCCAAATTATTATTACTTTAATTATATTGCTATTTTTATAACCATTTTATTATCATTAAACTTTTTAAAATTTTAAAAACAAGTGATTGGCATTTTTCACACTCTTGAGTCTCCTTAAGTCTAATATCCCTCTATCACACCTACCCCGCCAGCCACAGGGTCCCTGCTTTCCTGTTCCACGCGTCCCACCATTTTTTCTTTCAACTGTCCAATATCCCAACACTTCAACAGACCAAGATGGGTCCCGTGTATTGTCTGAAGCTGACTTTTATACACCGGGATTATGGAATTACAATCTGGCCAAAAATTGTTATGAGGATCTTCTAAGTTTCATATCTACCCCCAGCACACTCCCGGAACTACCCCGCACACTTCAAGCATACTCTCAGACTCTCACATGCACACAAATACTCACAGTCCTCTAGATCTGCAGTTTTCTTCCCTCTCTTTTGTTATTTAGTCCTTTGCTGTCCCTGGGGTGTGTACCTGCAATCACCGATAGTCACAGGAGAACTCGACAGAGGTGCCAAACTTGCAGCAGGGCATGCCTCTCTTTCAAAATATAAAGCCACAGAGATGAGGTTTTTATCTGGAATGAGCCCCCATTTGTGAGAAACGACTGCTCACTTTTAAAATTTCAAAGGTTTATTAAACTTTAACAAAACAATACAACAAAAGGACTAAATAAGGAAAAATTACAGTGCTGAGAGCCCCCGTGACTATCAGCCACGTGCTCATCTACAAAATGGATGCCCTGCCTTTTATATCCTTAGCCCCTCCTAAAGTTTTGTCGGTCAATATAAGAGTCTAAGATGAGAGATGTGGAACTCCAGGTGTCTCTTCAAAATGCTATTTATTGTATAGAAGCAGTTACAGCAGTCTCAGGTCATGTGTAACAGAGCCACGCCTACAGCTGCCAGCTACAGCTTATGGGCAAGCCAGAAGACACTTTAATTCTGGTTACAATGCATTATATATTTTTCTTTGCTGAGCATCTTAACACATAACAACCAATCAGCATCATATACAATACCTTTACTATTACCTACAGTCTATCATAACTACAATCATTACCATATTATGGTAATAACTATCCAATCACATGAGTTAGTATGTTACAGTTTAAGCTTAAAGTTGTTTTTCAGTCTTCTTGCAGTGGAAAATTCTTAGACCATTCTTCTACTTGCCACATTGGCATGTTTGTTTGCCTATGGTATCTCTCTGCTTTTCCTAAGAAATATTTCTGCTTGGTAAAAACATCTTTTTGTTTGTGGTCAACATATCCTTTGCTCTAGTCATAAAACCCCCTTCTAACTCAAATTTAACCTTTTGTCTTGGTTTGGAAAGACAGGAGTCTGCTAAGGAAGGCAGGAGCCTCCCCTGAAATGGAGAATGTAAAACCTCCCCACTCCTCTGAATTGCTATAAATTTTAAATTAAGGGGCTGTCAGGCAAAAAAGATGGGGGCAGGAAATAACAGTTCTTCAATAGGGAAGAAAATAAAAGGATAAAATAAACAATGCAGTACACTAGAACAACACTGACAGAGTCAGAACCCAACATGACACCCCGTTGGTGAGGGTGGTGGTAGCAGTCCAATTGGAAATGTGGCTGCAGTCCTCCTGGAGTGTCAGGTGTGGTTCTGCTGGAGCAAGGATCTTGTAGAAAAGGGTGTAGTCTTCCTCCAAAGATCCACTGGAAGAAGATGCAGCTGCTGTTCCTCTGAGAAATCCAGTGGAGAAGCCCTGCAGTTATTCCAGAATCTCCAGATTATATCTGGGTAGCAATGCTTTGCTCCTCCCTCTGGGCGGAGCATCTCACAATGGGATGTTATAGTTCTTATCAGTCATGCAGTGACATTCAATAGCCTGTTATCAGCAGATGTCCCCTCTCCAGGTAGGAGTAATTGTGATCACTCAGAGAGAGATAAGGAAAACTGCCCACTTGACAAAAGACAACTGCCATACAGATGGTAATAAAATACATTTTGCCTTGTAATCTGGAGCACCTTTGCTTTCTTAGTTGTCCAGTAATGACCAGCTCAGCAATTCTCAATTTAGACATCTATTTTTCTTCTATATCAAAACTTGCTTCCACCTCTATTCTGTTCTCCAGTTCTACATTCAGAGAGCTTTCTGCCAAGCATACATATCTGTGAAACTTTCTTGTCAAACTTTCATGTTTTCCATCAAGTCAACTCTTTCTCTGCCATTTATTGGTGGAGATTACTTTCTTACATCTTGATTGGAGGTCAGGTGTTGTTACGCTGCACCTCCTGGTACCAAGCTAGCCTTCTCTAAATGCCCTGACTGCTAAAGCTATTACAAGGGGGAGGGAAAAGGGGTCTATGGGGGGGACATATTAAATAACATGACTATACATCTACATAATATTTATCTTTTAATTGTGAGAGCCAACTATTACATTACTCATCTATAACACTGGCTCTCACTTGTCCTATGTGATGTCCTGGTGAAGGTAGCAGCAACCAGGCTCCCAGAAGCAGCCGGGAGATGCTTCCTCTGGAGAAGAGGGGGTGTCCCAGGTTTCCCCTGAGCCACCCAAGCTCAGGGATGAGGGTCCCTCCCAGGGACGTCGGGTGTTGAAAGGTCCCAGTTCAATGGCCGCTCTTGCAAGGAGAGCCTCACCAACGGTAAGAAGCAGTGAAGGACAAAACTCCGCAGTAGCAGCAAATTCTCCCTGGCGCAGCAGTCCAACACCAAAACAACCACCTCCCCTCTGATCCCCGAGAGAGAGAGGGCTGAGCCCAGCTCCTAATCCCCAGCCAAGTCTTGGTTAGCACCCCCTCCCCCCCCCCCCCCCCCCGCCCCTTCCCCGCCCCTTCCCCGCGGTATCTCTGCACTTCCCAAGAGAAACTCCCCAGACAGTGAGCTCACGTTGCATCACATCTCCTATAAAATGTGGGCCTCTATCTGAAGACATCCCAAGTGGAAATGAAGTGATATGCGGAATAAATAGACTCCACAACTAGATATAGTTATGAAGTGGGTATGTATGTCAGCGTCCGGCACAAGCGAGATAGCTCTTATGAAAACTTGTGCCTCGAGCCTCGGGCTGTCCCACATCTTTATTCACAAAGGTATTCCATATGCAATACATTGCACAACTTTACCATGCATATTCAACCCTTGGCCCCGCCTGTTCTCACCTCGCATGGTAATCAGATCCACGCCCTTCTGGGCATGCGTTGTTTGCTGTGGTGGTTGAACGGGGGTCTCTGGTGGTCTCTAAGGCTGAAGATTGTGGTCTTCTTCATGACTAAACTTTTGAACTTTTCTCCTTTGCACATGTGCTTTTGGTCCCTTGGTGCTTATCTGAGTACGTCTGTCGGCTTTGATTAGCTTGGAGACAGAGGAGTCCCTTTATCTGGGCTCCTTGCATCCCTTGGTCTTCTCTGGTATTGTTCTTTATGCAAGAAGCTTCAGAAATTTGCATTTTCCTATGCCCTTTGTACCATGGAAGAGGTTTCTTAAGTAAAAAGGTTAAAATTCAACACATAGTTCTACAGGCTAAACTTTAAATGCTTAATTCATATTGCTAGTTCAAGTGAACTCCAAAAATCTCTATTTCAGGATAAGAGGGAGAATCAGAAAAAAGGAAAAACTCATGTGTTGAGAAAAAAACAGTTTAATATGACAGAAAATGAAGAGAAAATAATAATTATGAAAGAATATACAAAACAAGTGATGCACAGTGCAGTTGCTCACTACCTGCTAACTGATGCCCAGCCAGACCCTGAGCAGCAATCAGCAACTCTCAGCCAGCACACCCCCCAGTTTATATACTGAGCATGATGTCATATGGTGTAGAATATATCTTTGGCCACTTCTGTAGGGGGATAGAATATAAGAAAATAAAGATAGCATACAAAGTAATCTTACCCCTAAGGAGTTGCAGCTGGGCCAATTATCAAAGATTAGGAACAGGCCTGACTTTAACAGGCCACAGCTGTAACCAATGAGAAGAACAGTGCTCTAAAAGAGCGGGGTGGCTGGTTGAAAAGGGAACTGGAGTCAGTTTGCTGCTTTGTGAGGAAGAAAGAGTTAGTGCTCTGTGGAGCTGCCCATGAGAAACACCAAAAAGGTATGAAACTGTTGTGATAAGAAGACAACAGTATGGAACCCTTGCAATAAGATGACAACACAGTTCAGGTCACTTGTCCTGGTTATGCTTTCTCACAGCTCTTTATTACATTTATTATCCAGATGTTTTGTGGAGTTGGAGGTCAGAGACAGGGACCACACACACACCAAAGCTCCATGTGACAAACAGCCTGGAGTTTTTTCCTCCAACTCCTTTTATGGGAGCTCCAATTACACATGTGATTGGTTGAGGTCTTAGCCCCGTCCAGCTCTCTGGCCACTGATACATCTGCATTTACAACAGAATTATATTGGCTGAGAGTCCTGGTGTAGATTGAATTCAACCTATTCTTGCTACCCCAGGGACTCCAATGCCCCAGCTCCTTGTACACTCCCATTCTCCTTACTGGCAGGGCTGTATGAGAAGCAGAATAGTTATTGACTTAGTGTAAAGCACTGCTCAGCAACAACCAAAACATCAGTGTGTTTTTAACATTATTCTCAGCCTAAATCCAAACCACAGAACTGTACCAGCTGCTAGGAAGAAAATTAACTCTGTCCCAGCCAAAACCAAGATGTGATTTAAAAAAACCCAAACCAATAAAAATTATAAGATTTAATTTAATCAAGAACTACTCTTGAGGAAAAAACAGTAATATTTAAAACTATAATCTGACACTTCTTTACACAAGGACAATTTATTGCTTGTAGGATCATGGCTATAAATTTCTTTTGTAACCCTGGATGCTAAATGTCCTCGATTGCAAGGCAATGTGTATTCTATTTGCCATCTCTTAGAGGTGTGGCAGTTATGGTCTGTTAATTGAATGTCACTGCATGACCGATAAAATTCCAGCATCCCATTGTGAGATGCTCCGCCCAGAGGGAGGAGCCAAGCATTCCTAACTAGATATAATCTGAGCTTTTGGAACACCAGAACAGCCTTTTCCACTGGATTCCCAAAGGAACAGCTGCCTTTTCCGCTAGATCTTCAGAGGAAGACTACACCCTTCTACAAGATCACTGCTTCAACAGAACCACACCTGCCACTCCAGGAGGACTGCAGCCACCATTCTAATTGGACTGCTACCAACACCCTGACCAACAGGGTGTCAGGTCATATTCTGACTCTGTCAGTAGTTTGTTTTGTATTACTGCATTGTTTATTTTATTTTTTATTTTCTTCCTTAATAAATAACGCTTATTCCTGCTCCCATATCTTCACCTGAGAGCCCCCCTTAATTTCAAATTTATAACAGTTCGGAGGAAGGGGGTTTACAGTTTCCAGTTCAGGAGAGGCTCCTGCCTTCCTTAGCAGACACCTGTCTTTTCAAACCAAGACACTAAATGTATTCCTTTTACCTTCATCCATGTAAGTTCTTCTTGTGATTGAGTAAGCCTTCAGGAATTAATTTTTCCCCTACTCCAGTATATAGCCCGAAGGAGTCTACTATAGTTATAGGTTTGCCTTTAACTTAAAATATCAAGCATTTTTGCCTAAGGAAAAAAACACCAAACTTCACCCTAGCTAAACATTGAGAAGGTTATACTAACAGGAACACCATATTTATAAAGCAGGCAAGAGATTTTTAGAGAGAATTAATGCTTCCAGAAAGCCAAGAGCAATTTAAAGGCAGACAGAAAATATCAGTAAAAAGAGAAGTGTGAGCTTTTCTCAACTATCTTTATGTATTTTAATTTTGAAGTCTCATTATAAAAAATAAATGCTAATGTTTTGTTTATTTAATCTGTTCAGGAAAACCTTCAGTCAATGCACTAATTCAGTGTCAGTGTTTGGATGTTGCAGTCATGTACAGATACTCTGTCCAGACAACTCAGTGATTTGTAAAAAGGATTTTGTTTATTGTAGTACATATCAGGTTTAAGGACACTCTTGAATGATAATTGCCCAGTTATCAGGTTATCATTCAATTCAATTAAATTAATGTAGTTAAAGAAAAATGTTTGCACACACTTGTACCAGTTGAAGCTATTATTTCATTTGAACTTGTAAATAATCACATTAAACTGAGGTATATACACAGGTATATATAGTGGATATTTTTGCCCCCGACGAAGGAGGAATGACGAGGAGGACTCCATCTTATCAGAAGGCTAATTATTTACTTTATTATACTATATTATTCTATATTATATTACATCTAAACTGAATCTGCCAAGCACTCAACTGCACAGAATCTCGTGACTGTCAGCCGACAGTCCTGACACACACACACACACACACTTGGCCCTGATAGGCCAAGGAAACAAAACACCATCACTTTGGGTAAACAATCTCCATATTGCATTCTACTTTGGCACAAACACAGGCACATCAAGTGAGATAAGAATTGTCCTTCCCTTCTCTGAGGTTCAGAGAATGTGAAACCCAGAAATATTCTTGGGAAGTCGTGCCTTGCTTTTCTCTGTGAAGAGAAATGTGGCTACAGGTATACAAGGGTGTTGTGGATTAACCCCAGTAGGCAGCTGAGCACCACATAACAGCTTGCTCAACCTCAGCCCGTCCATAGTGGGATGGTAGAGAGAATTAGAAGGGTGAAATTAAGAAAACTCGTGGACTGAGATAAAGGCAGTTTTATAGGTAAAGCAAAAGCTGCATGCACGAGAAAAGCAAAATAAGGAATTTGTTCACTACTGCCCATCAGCAGGCAGGTGTTTTGCCATCCCCAGGAAAGCAGAGGTTCACATATGCAGCAGTTACTTGGAAAGACAAATGCCATCACACTAAACATTCCCCCCTGCCCCCTTTCTTCTCTCAGATTTATATAGGGAGCATGACACCAAATGATCTAGAATATCCCTTTTGTCAGTTGGGGTCACCTGTCCTGGCTGTGTCCCTTCCCAACTGCTTGTGCACCCCCATCTTGATTGCTGTGGGAGCAGTGTGGAAGCAGAAAAGGCCTTGGCTCTGTGTAAGCCCCACTCAGATAAACAAAAACATCCCTGTGTTATCAACATTGTTTTGATCACAAATCCAAAATAGAGCCTCTTGCACGCTACCATGAAGAAATTAACTCTGTCCCAGCTATAACCAGTACACTGGAAAAGAGAATTGAGACAGTTTGCACAAGTGAAAGCTATCTAGTTTGCCCTAGAGATTGCCTGTGGCCAGTACTCTATTTCAATTTTGACTCATGCATGATGGCAAATGCCCTGTGGGAGTGGCTACAGCAATGGAAATGGACCAACTGGCAGCATAGAGGAAAACCCATCTGGGCAAGTGTTGTAGTGTGTTTTTTATTTGGCATGTTTACTGTTTAATTTGTGGTCTTGTAATCCCTCTGTATATTTCTCCCCCTGTCTTTAGAGTGGCACAGACTTGCTTTTTTGTTATTCAGTTTAGTTGTGTGGGTTTCTTTGTTTATTACCTAGCTATTCCCTGCCAAGTTTCAAACCCCCACCTCCTATCCAGTTGTTAACCCCTCCTGTCCCAAGCTGTTCCCCTCCCTTGAAATCCTTCATTGGTCTACACATTGTATTCCCTGCCTTGTGTTCCACCCCCAGCTCTCCCGATTAGCTAGAGATTGTATCCTCCACTGAGACCTCCCCCCGTTTATAAGCTGTTGTTTGCCCTCAGTTCGGGGCCTGGGACCCTGGACTTGGGTAGTTTTACCATCGAATAAAGTTACCCCAGTTCCACCCCAGGCCCGTGCTGGAGCCTTTTGTTTCTGCACCGAACCTCTACTGGTAGCTGGGTTTCTGCGGAGCTCAAAAAGGGGGACTGTCGCGCTCCCTGTTATCATCTAGCTGGGACAACTCACACTGTGACAATTTCGCGACAGGCAAGATATTATTGCCTAGATAAAAAACATTGCTTTAAAGGTCCATAGTATATATACTCACATACCCAAAAGCTGTGCTACCGAATAACACTGAAACTACAAGCAGGAAGACCAGGCTGCCAGAACTGAAGTGACTCAGGTGAGGGAAACTGAAGAAACTAAGAAGATTAAGGAGAATATAACATAAAATGTAGATGTCACCCAAATTTTGCAATTAGGAGTTTAAGTGCTGAAACAGAACCTTATTCTGCTTGAATCTTAAGCTTGTCTAGTATTGGCAGTGATTGCAAGGGGGGCTGGCCAATGTAAACAAAGCACCTTCATATCTTCAAGCATAAAGAAAAGGGCATATGCAGGTACTTCTAGGGGCATTGCATTTTGACACGTTAAGAAGTCTTAGGGACAAGAGAGTATCTCTAGGGTGACAAAGGGTGGCTAGTATTTTCAAGTGCTGTGTTCAGGAAGCAATTTATTTTTAGTGGACACAGGTTAGGATCTCTGCTACAGACAGAAAGCAGCCACACCTCACAGCTCTAAGTAAACCATGAAACTTCAAACAAGCAAATGATTAATCCTCATTGGAAAATGTTATGTGTGGTCGTAGGTTGGAGAACGACTTACAACTCGAGTCACCAAGATCATGGGACAAACAGCATATTTTACTGTTCTGAACCATCTTATATAGGGGGTGTGAATTTCCCAGGATTAGAAAGCCGATTGGTTGGGATCTCTGCACCGCCCAGCTCCTTGACCAGTGATATGTCTGAATTCTGGATTGAACATGATTGGCTTAGGTCCCTGTTTGAGTTCAGATTTATCCTATGATTGCTCACTCAGGGACTTGTGTACTTCTGAACTAGGCGAGCCAAATTGGATTTATGTTATGGCCAGATTTATCTTGTCCAGCTACAGACCATCTGTACTGTTACAGGAAAAGAGGTAAGTTTAACCATATTTGGATATGGAAACTATTGGTGTTGAAGTCTTGACCAAAAAAAAAAAAAAGATAATTTTTAACTAACTACCCAGTACTACGAGATTATAGCAAAAATTATGCCTGTGTGTGTGGGAGAGGGCAGGTCAGGCCTTGCTCTGGCAAGACAGTGTCCTGCCCCACACCCCCCAGCCCTAGAGTATCCCAGACCCACAGTGTCTGTCAATCATTTGCCACACCAGAGGCAGTGCTCCACTCTGCCTAACCCAGCTCCTGAGTGGCCGGATGACCGGAAGTCCCACCTGAGGGGGGGGGGGGGGGGGGGGGGGAGGCGGAACAAAGGCCCAGAGGTATTTAAGGTTGCACATGAGGCAAGCACATGTCTTGACCCTACCCTGCATTTGGAGTTTCTATCTGGACACCACCTTAGCCCAGTTGTTGATTGCTATATGTGTGTTTTTCTATCTCTTTTCTGTCTTTCTCTCTTTCTTCTTCTAATTCCCTCTTCTTGGAACTTTTTGGGTAACTTAACATTGAATGGGTTTAAGTTTAGAGTTTGCTTAGTTGAATGGGCCAAAATATAGCCGTGAGAAGTGTTTTATGTTGATTGGATGTTGTACTAAAACTTTGTCAAAAGTTCCTTGATTTTCTATATTTTGCCAGTAAAATTATTTTGACCTCTTGAGAATATCTAGTCGGTATTTCTCCCATGCATCTAACTGAGAGTACAGGAACCTCTGTAAGCCCCTTTCAGCGAGTTGTTTGGGGCCTTACACCATGCTGTTTTGGAGCTCAGCTTACAAGTCCAGCAAGTACCAAAAATGGCTTCATTAAATTGTCTAACGCTTGATATGTTATTAATGAGAAAGGAATATGTAAAATACTAGACCTCACCGAAGAAGAATACAATATCAAGAAACATGAAGGAAATTACCAACCAGTCTGCTGGACTCTTTGGTCATTGCAGCCAAAAGATTGGTTTAATGAACTCTCCTCCTGGATCCTGGTTGGCACCACACAAAACTGCCTGCAATTTTAGAGACTCACAGGATGGGGAGCGATGACTTGCATAGAAGGAAATTTTTATATTGACTAGACTTATGCTTTTGATTATTGAAATAGCAATTGTCCATTATATGATTTCCTGTATACTTTCCTCTCCTTTCTCCTCTGTCTGCTAGATTAGAACCCCACTGCTGCCACGAGAGGAAAGGTACCATTACTGTGGTCCCAGTCAATGTCTTGAGCCATGGGGTGGTATGAGAGACTGGAAGGATTGCTGGCTTGAAACATTTTGGGTGCATGTGTGGGGGGAAGGGGCAGGTCTGGCCTTGCTCTGGTGAGGTGATGCCCTGCTCTGCACATACACCCCCCCCCCCCCCCCACGCCCTCCGGACCTGTATCCCAGTCCCAGAGTGGCTGCCAGTCACTGGCACACTGGAGGCAATGCTCTACACCCCACCTCTGGAGCTCCTACCTAACCCAGCTCCTAAGTGGCCAGATAACCAGAATTCCCACCTGGGGAAAGGGCCCAGGAAAGCCAAAGGGTACTTAAACCAAAGCATGAGGCAAGCACACGTCATAACCCTACCTTTCCTTGGATTTTATATCACTGCTGGAACCAGGAGTGGTAGCTGTATTTCTCTTTTCTTTTTTCTTTTCTTTTCTTTTCTTTTCTTTTCTTTTCTTTTCTTTTCTTTTCTTTTCTTTTCTTTTCTTTTCTTCTCTTTTCTTTTCTTTTTCTTTTCTTTTCTCTCCTTCTTCTAATTTCCTCTTCTCAGAGTTTTGAGTAACTTAAAATTGGATGGGCTTGGAGTTTGCTATGTTGAATGGGCAAAGTTAATGCTTTGTGAAATGTTTTACGTTGATTGAATGCTGCTCTAAACTTTTGCCAAAGTTCTCTGATTTTCTGAAGTTGTCAGTAAAGTTTTTTTGTTGTTTTGACCACTTGAGAATATATTGTCAGTATTTCTCCCGTGCATCTAACTCTTGGTACATTAAAAAAAAAAAGAAGCCCTTTTAAGAGGCTCATTGAGCAAGTTTTTGAGGCCTTACACTTGGTTAGTGATAGCCTTGGCTGCAGTGATTACAATATTGTGGTGTTTGGGACCTGGCTGTGCACACTGAAGATTAGTACTAAGAAAAAGGTTTTAGATTTTAGAAGAACAAATTTCAGCTTGTTTAGAGCTCAGTTGTGAGGGATTCCATGGGAAGCTTCTGTAGAGGATAAAGGACCTAGCGAGTGCTAGAAGCTTTTCAAGAAAACTTTCATGGAAACACAAAAACAGTTCATCCCCTTTAAAGGTAAGGGAAGTAGGTGAAGCAAAAGACCCCCTTGGCTTAATTGAAAGCTTTTGAGTCTGCTCAAAACCAAAAGAGAAACATACCAGAGATGGAAAAGCCGATGAATACACCTTAAGAGCTACAAGCGCATTGCCAGGGTGTGCAGAGATTCAGTTAGAAAAGCAAAAGCTCAGCTTGAATTGAAATTGACCAGACACATCAAAAGCTACAAGGAAGGGCTCTTCAGGTCTGTAAACAACGAGCATAAACAGAAGGAAAATATTGGCCCATTGTTAAACAGGAGAGATTAATTAGTCACCAACAACACTGAAAAGGCAAAGGTTCTCAACACTTTCTTCACCTCTGTCTTTACCAGCACTGATGGGCCCCAGGATCTGGGAACAAGAATCCAGGTGGATGCAAACACAGACTCACCGGCAGTGAAGGAAGAGTTGGTATGTGAACTATTACAGGAGCTTGACCCTGACAATTTATGGGCCCTGAAAATATCCACCTGAGGGTGTTAAGAGCTGGCTGATATTGTTGTGAGGCCACTCTCCATGATCTTTGAGAAGTTGTGAAGACTGGGGAATCTGAAGAAGGCTAATGTCATCCCCATCTACAAGAAGTGCTTAAAGGAGAATCCAGGAAGTTATAGGCCCATCAGTTTTACTTCAGTTCCTGGGAAAGTTATGGAACAAATCTTCCTGGGGCCTATCACAAGTCAGATGAAACATGTGATTGGGAAAAGCCAGCACAAGGACAAGTTGCCCTTGACAAACCTGATAGCCTTCTATGACAAAGTAACCTGCTCAGTTGATGTGAGGCAAGCAATGAACACTGTCTACCTGGATTTCCCCAAGGTTTTCAATATGTTTTCCTAGTCTCCTCCTAGAGAAACTGATGTGTTATGGTCTAGACAAGTGGTCTGTGAGGTGGGTGGGGAACTGGCTGACAGGCCACACCCAGAGGGTGGTGGTAAATAGTTCCTTTTCAAACTGGCAATGTCACAAGTGGGGTCCCCCAGGGATCGATATTGGGCCCATTGCTGTTTAATATCTTCATAAGTGATCTGGAGGATAGGATGAAGTGTACCCTGATGAAGTGTGCCAATGATACCAAACTGAGTGGGGAAGTGGACACTTGGGAAGGGAGAACCACCCTGCAGGAAGACCTGGATAGGCCAGAAGAGTGGACTAACAAGAACCTTATGAAGTTCAACAAGGACAAATGTAAGGTCTTGCACCTGTGAAAACATAATCCAGGAGTGCAGCACAGGCTGGGAAAGGGACCTGGGGGTCCTGGTGGACAATGAGCTCAATAGCTGCTGTGGCAGAGTCAACAGGATGCCGAGTCGCATAAACAAGGGCATCACCAGCAGAGATTAAGAAGTCATTATCCCACTCTACTCAGTGCCTTGTCAGGCCTCACCTGGAATACTGTGTTCAGTTTTGGTCCTTGCTATATGAAAAAGATGTGGACAGGCTCAAGAGGGTCTACAGAAGGGCCACAAAGATCATCAAAGAACTGTGAAACCTGCCATATGAGGAAAGGCTGAGAGAACTGGGTTCTGGGGAAAGGCTTAGGGGGAGACCTTATCACCATGCTCTAGTATTTAAAGGGTGGTGACAAAGAAAACAGAGACTCCCTTTTTACATGGAAAAGAGGAGGGGGGGGTAATGGGTACAAGTTACTCCTGGGGACATTCTGATTGGATACAAGAGGAAAATTTTTCACAATGAGAACAATCAGCTACACCATGTCAATTCACCACCAGAGCATCTCTTTCTAGCAGTTTGCTTATGCAGCTATAACTTCACTGGGATATATATGTACTTGGCTTTTTATTTTTGTTTCACTTGTCTAGTGCTGACCTAGTAAAAATTTACCAGTCATTACCTCTTAGTATCACCTAAGCAGGGCCCAGATTCCCCTGTCTCAGGACATGACTGTAGCCTTTTTTTTTTTTTTTTGCTACAGTATTTTAGCTAATGAATTCATGAACGAAAAACAGCGTTCTCCTCCCTCAGCCTCCCCACATTTTACAACAAACACAAAATTACTGGCACACTAAGGGGTTAAAAAGCAGTAATGAAGAGCAGCCTTCTCTTCTCCCTAACACAGATACATTAAGCAACCCTTAGTTATTAAAAATGAATATATATCTCTAATCCCTGTCAGGGGATTACTTAAGAACCTCTACCACATGAGCAGTAATTCCGGTGCTAACCCTAGGAGGAAGGAGGGAATTATTTAAGAAAAGGTACACAGTTACACACATGTATGTGTTTATAAAAAGCCCATACATCTATCATCTCCTTACAAACAGAGGAGGAACTAAAGAAGCAGCAATTTCAAAACTTCACTTTAAATGCTACTACATTCATTTTGAAATTCTTTGATTTTCGCACAATTCAAAAAATGGTACAAAGCAGCAGTATGAGCTATCACAGCTGAAGCCAAGCACTTTGAAAACAGTGTCTTGGTCCTCAAACAATATATTTGCCTGCTGGTGAGTGATGCTCCACAAGAACAGCTTATTTTGACATTGCTACTAATGCCCTCTCCAACCTTCCCCCAACACAGCACCCCCTTAGTGCTGTCAGTGCAGTCTGTAGAAGAAACAGATTCAGCTTTTAAAAAAGATCCTACCAACTTACAGACACCACACAACAGTGCAACAAGTGAGCACAGTTGAACAGGACAATATTTCTTAAGACTGCTGTCCTGAAACAAAGTATAAACCAGTTCAAAAGAATACAGAATTTAGGAAAAATAAATAAATACATTTCAAGCACAAAGTGGTTTTGTTGGTGGATTTTGGTTTTTTCAATTTTAGCGCATGCATAAACATTCCACATTGCATCATGACAGACTTCAGTTGCTTTTCCAAGTGCTTAAAATGCTACACAGTCTAATACCTTTTCCCCTTTCTTCAAGGAAGATTACTGACATAACAGCAACAACAAAAAAAACCCCACAAACCCAAACAACCACCAAACCAAAAAAACCAAAACTACTCTAGAACCCATTACACTGCAATATCTATCAGCATCACTCTAAGTTCAGAGAACTTATTTGCCATAGCTTTAAAAATCTGTTTGAGTTTTTAAAGCTTGTAGGAAAAAACATACAAAATCCTCAAGTCCAACAGTTAAAACAGCACTGCCATTTAAAAGGTAAATTCATGGAAACAATAGCTGTGAGGTAGTCATATTTTAACATCCTTGTCACATTTTCTTTTCCTCCTTTGCCTATGGGCTTCTTTGATTTCCCCGACATTATTCGTGGTGTAGCATACAAGCAATTCCTCCTCTAACTGAAGAGCTTTAAATATTATCTGATGATATCCAGCTAGGGATCTGTGTTGGTTTTGGCTGGGGAAGAGTTAATTTTCTTCATAGTAGCTAGTATGAAGCCATGTTTTGGATTTGTGATCAAATCAGTGTTGATAATTCAGGGATATATTTGTTCTTGAAGAGTAGTGCTTACACAGAGTCAAGGTCTTTTCTGCTTCTAGTACCACCCTGCTGGTGGGAGTGCACAAGAAGCTGGGAGGGGACACAGCCAGAATAGCTGACCCCAGCTGACCAAAGGTATATTCCATACCGTATGACATCATGCTCAGCAGATAAAGCTGGGGGAAGAAGGAGGAAGGGGGAACATTCAGAAGGATGGTGTTCTGTATTCCCAAGTCACCATTGCGCATGATGGAGTCCTGCTTTCCTGGGGATAGCTGAACACCTGCCTGCCCATGGGAAATGGTGAATGAATTCCTTGTTTTGCTTTGCTTGTGTACATGGCTTTTCTTTCCCTATTAATCTGTCTTTATCTCAACTGATGTGTTTTCTCACTTTTACCCTTCTGATTGAAGCCCCCATTCCAGGGAAAAGTGAGCCAACAGCTGTGTGGTGCTTGGTTGTCAACTGGGGTTAAACCACAACAGTCCTTTCTGATACCACACGTGGGGCTTGAAGGGTTTGTGATAATGACAGATTGACTAGGATATGCTAGATCGAATTTATAGCTGTTATTGCTGTTTAGCTATTAATAGACAGGCTCCTGTGCTTGCCATGGTACTTGTTTGCCTCACTGTATATTAGTCTACTGCTCGTTAGTGGATGCTTTTTCATAGAATTATATAAATATTTAAGTTGGAAAAGACTTCAAAGATCATCGAGTCCAACTATTAACCTAACACTGATCAGTCCACCACTAAACCATGTTCTTAAGTGCCACATCCACACGGCTTTTAAATACCTCCAGGGATGGGGACTCAACCTCTTCCCTGGGCAGCCTCTTCCAATGCTTGACCATCCTTTCAGTGAAGAAATTTTTTCTAATATCCAGTCTAAACCTCTCCTGGCACAACTTGAGGCCATTTCCTCTTGTCCTATCCCTTGTTACTTGAGAGAAGAGATCAACTCCCACCTCGCTACAGCCTCCTTTCAGGTAGTTGTAGAGAGCAATAAGGTCTCCCCATAGCCTCCTTTTCTCCAGGCCAAACACCCCCAGCCCCCTCAGCCACTCCTCATAAGACTTGTGCTCCAGCCACTTTTCCAGCTACATTACCCTTCTGTGGACACACTCCAGCACCTCAATGTCTTTCTTGTAGTAAGGGGCCCAAAACTGAACACAGGATTTGAGGTATGGCCTCACCAGTGCCGAGTACAGGGGGACAATTGCTTCCCTGGTCCTGCTTCCCGCACTATTTCTGATACAAGCCAGGATGCCACTGGCCTTCTTGGCCACCTGGGCACACACTGGCTCACGTTCAGCTGGCTGCCAATCAGCAGCCCCAGGGCCTTTTCTGCCAAACAGCTTTCCAGCCACTCTTCCCCAAGCCTGTAGCGCTGCAGGGGGTTGTTGTGACCCAAGTGCGGGACCCAGCACTTGGCCTTGTTGAACTGAATACCATTGGTCTTGGCCCATCAATCCAGCCTGTTCAAATCCCTCTGCAGAGCCTTCCCACCCAACTTGGCGTCATCTGCAAACTTACTGAGGGTGCACTCAATCCCCTCATCCAGATCATCCATAAAGATATTAAACAGGACTGGACTCAATACTGAGCCCTGGAGAACACAACTAATGACTGGCCACCAGCTGGATGTAACTCCATTCACCACCACTCTCTGGGCTTAACCATCCAGCCAGTTTTTTACCCAGCAAAGAGTGCATCCATCTGAGCCATTGAGCAGCCAGTTTCTCCAGGAGAATGCTGTGGGAAACAGTGTTAGAGGCTTTACTAAAGTTTAGATAGACAACATCCACAGCCTTTCCCTCATCAACTAAGCAGGTCACCCTGTCAAAGAAGGAGACCAGGTTACTCAAGCCTTTCATAAACCAATGCTGACTGGACCTGATCACCTGGTTGCCTCTGACATGATGGCACTCAAGATGATCTGCTCTATAACCTTCCCCAGCAGCAAGGTAAGACTGACAGGCCTGTAGTTCCCCAGATCCTCCTTCTGGCCCTTCTTGCAGATGGGCATCACATTTGCTAACCCCCAGTCAATTGGGACCTCTCCGGATAGCCAGGACTGCTGGTAAAATGTTGAAAGCGGCTTGGCGAGCTCTTCTGCCAGCTTCCTCAGTACCCTTGGGTGGATCCCATCTGGCCCCATAGACAAGTAGTGTAGCAGGTTACTGACCATTTCCCCTTGGACTATGGTGGCTTCATTCTGCTACTCATCCCTGTCAGGGAGCTGAGTACCTGGAGAACAACTGGTCTTACTATTAAAGACTGAGGCAAAGAAGGCATTAAGTACCTCAGCCTTTTCCTCATCCTTTGTCACTATGTTTCTCCCTGCATCCAATAAAAGATGGAGATTCTCCTTAGCCCTCCTTTTGTTGCTGATGTATTTGTAAAAACATTTTTATTGTCTTTTACGGCAGTATCCAGATTAAGTTCTAGTCAGGATTTGGCCATTCTCATTTTCTCTGTGCATTACCTCACAACATCCTTGTAGTCCTCTTGAGTTGCCTGCCCCTTCTTCCAAAGTTCCTAAACTCTGTTTTTGTTCTGAGTTCCAGTCAAAGCTCTCTGTTCAGCCAGGCTGGCCTTCTTCCTCACTGGCTCAGATTTCAGAACATAGGAATGGCCTGCTCCTGAGCCTTTAAGATTTCCTTCTTAAAGTACATGGATGTGTCCTTCCTGGACTCCTTTGTCCTTCAGGACTGCCTCCCAACAGACTCTGTCAATCAGGCCCCTAAACAGGCCAAAGCCTGCCCTCCACAAGTCCAAGGTGGTAGTTCTGCTGATCCCTGTCCTTACTTCTCCAAGAATCAAAAACTCTTATCGTTTTGTGACCGCTGTGCCCAAGATGGCCTCCAACCATCACATCGCCCACCAGTCCTTCTCTGTTCACATACAAGAGGTCCAGCCTCCTCTAATTGGCTCACTCACCAACTGTGTCAGGAGGTTCTCTTCCACACACTCCAGGAACCTCCTAGACTGTTTCCTCTTTGCTGTATTGTATTTCCAGCAGACATCCGGTAAGTTGAAATCCCACATGAGAACAAGGGCTAGTGATTCTCAGACTTCTCCCAGCTGTTTATAGTATATTTCATCTGCCTCTTCATTCCATAACAGACTCCCATCAGATCTGCCTTGTTGGCCTTTCCCCTTAATACTGACACTTAAATGCTCAACCCCATCAGTGCCATCGTTAAGCTCTAGACAATCAAAACACTCCCTAATATACAGGGCTACCCCACCTTCCTTGCCTGTTCCTTCTGAAGTGTTTATAGCCATTCATTGCAGCACTCCAGCTGTACGAGTCATCCCATCATGTGTCCGTGATGGCAACTATGTCATAGTTTTCCTGCTGCACAATGGCTTCCAGTTCCTCCTGTTTGTTGCTCATGCTGTGTGCATTGGTGTAGATGCACCTCAGTTGGACTATTCTCAGGCGCATCTGTAGTTTATAACACATCAATAACCCTTGTGTCTTTGCTGCCACATGGATCTCTATCCCCTACCTCCACTAAGACTGCAGACCAAAGGACCTCACTAGTTTCTTAAACACTGGCATGTTGCCTCCAGGCTTATCTCTAGTGAGCCTGGGTTTCTCTCTTTCTCCCTTGCAATCTAGTTTAAAGCTCTTTCAATGAGCCTTGCTAACTCCTAGGCAAAGATCTTTTTTCCCCTTTGACACAGGTGTACCCCATCTGTTGCCCACAGGCCTGGTGTCACAGACCGACCCATGATCAAAGAACCCAAAATTCTGCCAGTGACACCAGGCTTGGAGCCAGATACTGATCTTCTGGCTCTTTCTGTTTCTTCCCTCATCATTCCCTGCGACTGGAAGGATAGAGAAAAATATTACTTCTGCTCCTGATCCCTTAACCAGTCGTCCCAAGGCCCTGAAGTCTCTCTTGATTGCCCTCAGACTTCCTGTTGCAACTTCATTGCTGCCTACCTGAAAACTTAATAATGGGTGATAATTTGAGGGCTGTACCAGGGTAGGAAGCTTTCTCTTCACATCTTTAACCTGGGTCCCAGGGAGGCAGCAGACTTCCCTAAGAAGTGGGTCTGGTCTGCATATGGGGCCTTCTGTTCCCTTCATAAGGGAGTCTCCTATGACAACAACCTGTTTACTTTTCTTTATGGAAGCGGTTTTGATGCAGGGCATAGGCTGACTTAACCTCAGCAACACATCCATACTAGATGAACTATTGTCCTCATTATCGTTCAGCTACACTTGCAGAGCCTCGTATCCATTATGCAATGGCACTTGGGAAGGTGGGGCAGTCACAGAGGAGATGCACTTGCTGTACTGGGCAGGCACTTGCCTCCATTGGCCCCTATTCCTTATGTCACCATGTTCAGCTGGGAGGAGAGAAGATAGGGAATCCTCCATATCATGCACCCTGTCTACCTGTCAGGCCTGTCCCAGGGAAGGTAGGGTGCGATTCCAGTAATCTCTCTCTCTCACACTTCCTGATACTCCTCAACCTATTCACTTCCTGCCAGAGCTCTGCCACTAAGTAGAGGAGTTACTTTACCTGGGCTCATCTCCCACAGGTGTGCTCGCTACTGATGCCCAGTACTGGCATAAAAGCAGGGCACACCCTGCAGCCTGATACATGTTCCCACCGGACCTCTGGGCAGCTGTGTCAGTCACAGTGGGTACAGCATTTAGAGAGGCCAT
This sequence comes from Geothlypis trichas, assembly GCA_009764595.1. Taxonomy (NCBI): domain Eukaryota; kingdom Metazoa; phylum Chordata; class Aves; order Passeriformes; family Parulidae; genus Geothlypis; species Geothlypis trichas. The sequence continues at coordinate 2,939,931 of CM019934.1, forward strand.
AGCTTTCTACCAGGTAGTATGGTTGCTCTCTGGAGCACCTCAAAGCATGTAGCCATGGATGAGCTCACAAAAGAGCAGGTACACCCCTGGAGGACCTGAAGCCATGGGTAAGGCTTTGTTGGAACAAGTACACCCTTAAGGGACTGCAGTCTGCGGAAAAGTCCAAGCCAGAACAGGGGCAAGGAGAGGAGTTCATTGCAATATTAAACCCTAGAACCTGGTCCAAAGGGACCAGTGGTGGAGACTGTAGCGGAAATACCTTTAAAATGTTGCAACCTAATATTTGAGTTGCCTGTTATAGGAATTACTATAGCAGGAATCACCTGAACCAATGGAAGAGAAGTCTTACAAGAAGCAGTTGTAGTGCAGCAGTGACCTGAACTGACCTTGGTGCCCAGTAGCTGCATCCAACACAGCATTTCTGTCCTGAGTGACCACTATAGCAGATGGAGCCCAAAGTCATGGACTAAATGAACTCGGTAGACATTTGTGGACATTCTGCAGGGGTGGTCCATAGACTAAGGGAATGATAGGTGTATTGTATCAAATGATGGAAAGGGAGGTGGTGGTTAATGAGGATATATTGGCTAGTGTGGGACCTGACCATGATATAAATGGTATGGAATAAGGGGTGGAGAATGTGCTGGTTTTGGCTGGGATAGAGTTAATTTTCTTCATAGTAGCTAGTATGGAGCTATGATTTGGATTTGTGCTGTAAACAGTGTTGATAACAGAGGGATGTTGTTGTTATTGCTGAGCAGTGCTTACACACAGCCAAGGCCTTTTCTGCTTCTCACACCATCCCACCAGAGAGGATGCTAGGAGTGCACAAGAAGTTGGGAGGGGACACAGTCGGGACAGCTGACCCCAACTACACCAACTACCTGGAGATGGATGAACATCTGCCTGCTGATGGGAAGTGGTGAATGAATTCCTTGTTTTGCTTTGCTTGTGCACATGGCTTTTGCTTTTGCTTTCCTTATTAAACTGCATTTATTGCAACCCATGAGTTTTTTTCATTTTTACTCTTCGGATTCTCTCCCTCATCCCACCAGGGGAGGAGGGTGAGTGAGCGGCCGTGTGGTGCTTAGTTGCCAGCTGGAGTTAAACCACAACAGGTCCATAATTTGTCTAACTTTTCTTACAATGAATAATGCCTATTAACACAATACCACTGACCTCTTACAAGATTAATCCCTTGAACTGGCATTACTAATTACTGAGATTCTGGCATTGTATCTCTAGCTTTAGGATGCAAGGAACATTAGAACTACAATATTTCTTCAACCAAAGACTCAGAATGCTGTCATAATTACCTGCTACCCAGTGCTGTTACATAAATATAATCTCATATAATCAGCAATTATGATCCTCTGCTCTCCAGAGTTCCTCTTACATAAAAAGACAAGCAAAGTACTTCATCTACTGCCCCCTTCTCTTCCTGTACAGTCCAGGGTCAGTGCCTTTTCTTTAGATGCTTTTATTTGAAACAGTTCAGCAAAGGGTGAAAGAGGACACCACACTCATCCTGTTGGACACCTGAAGTAGCCTAAAAGAGAGAGTTTGAGTACAATACAACCAGCCTTTTTTTCCCCCCTCTTTCAAAAAAACCTACTTGAAACTGGAAGGTAGGAGGCAATCTTCAGACACTTAAGCTTAAATTAGAACCTTACAGGTTTTCCCTCACCCTTTCTGAATATACTCAAGAGACTGGTAGAAAAACCATACATACCTTACATATAATGAGAGAAAGAGACAATGTACAAGACTTAATTTTCATTTACTATTCACCTGTGTTGGTCAATTTACCCTATCCCAATTTTCATATTATGTCTTCCCTTTACACTGCTCTTGCATTGCTGCCCTCTTACAACCAACTCTATCCTGTGGTGTAATTTGCTTCCCCCCCTTCTTCATTGATCAATGTGCTTCCAAGAGACCAAACATCAACAGAAACTATAAAGATGAGAAATGGAAGAACTCTAGCTCTAAAACAATAGGGCAAGGCAAATTAAGCTACAGAATAAAGATGCTGTTAATATAATGTATACAGAAAGGGAATATTCAGCATTTGCTGTTGAAGAGCGTTTCTGCTCTTTTAAATACTTAATTCTGTTAGCTAAAACAGGACTCCTGCATTTGTAAGTCTCTCTTTCAAACACGTCATATAAGCCTTCCTTCTCCATGCTTCAAACATTTTTTTTTACATTATAGATATAAAACCCAGTAAAATTGAAACAGCATTATTTGATAAAATATATTCTTGAAATAAGAAACTGTACATTACATACACTGTACTTTGTTCAATTAGAAAAAAGCCACAAACAATACAACAACCAAACCCAAAACCAACAACACTAAACAAAGACAGGAATGCATGAGATTGTACAAAACAGTTACAGGACCATCATCACGGGACCATGAAAAAAAAAAAAGAAGCAAAAGTGATGGATAAAGCAAGAATGACCGCTTCAATGCTATTGAAGCGAGACTACTTCTCTACTATGCAAACAAATTAATGCAATGATGCTGAAGTTAACCGACAGTGCTAATCTACTGTAGTAGGCATGCAGGAATATATACTAAGAGTGAATAGCATGCTCTCAGGATGGGATTTCTACGTGAAAAATTATCATTTTATGTATGTTGGCAAACCAATGTAAAGTCTACAGAAAGCATCTTCCAGGATATGTAGTAAATAAACTTCTCACACCCCTAGCCTTTGAATCAAATAGTTGCATTTGTACAGCAGCATATGGGAAATCTGACTTGGTATGAAAGTTTGATACTCTCTCTGGATATTCTCATTATATTTAAGAGCAATTTAAGAGAGATCCACAAAAGCAATATTTATTTTCAAACTATTTTACAAGAAAAGCAAAATAGCTTACTGAGACTACCAAGAAATAATTGCTTGCACCTGCTAATTTTTCAAATCCCAATTGTGGTGGTGCTTCCCCCCCCCAGCCACAATATGATCTGAGAAATGCTCGTTAGGCCTTGGCCTTGATGAACAGCACCTGGACTAAGCTCCTCTTGAGCTTATCAGAAACACTGTCTGCTCCCAGGACCTTGTGCTGTCTAACAAGCTCCTGTTTTTTAACAGCCTTGGAAACTTATTTTTCTTGCCTGAATTACAACCCAATGGAATAACACTTTTGTTATCAAACTTTCAAAGAAAGTTACTGACCCAAATTGCAGCCAGGATGGAAAATTACTATGACTAAAGCCCACTCTCTTGCGGCCCTATAAACACCAGTCCAAAATGAGACCCTTTGAGCTCTCTTGGACTGCAGCGGGCTGTGACCAGCAACCTCCCTCTGAGTGGGGCCTCTGAGAGCCAGTGAACTCTCAAGTTTGCCATACTCGGAGGACTGCCAAATGATGATGGATCCTGGGCTGATACCCCCCCACTCCTCAAGGCTCAACTCTTTGCCCATTGAGAAGATGCAAGTGCATCCAAAGTGAGTACTTCACTGAATTCAAGGGGAATTTTTCAGAGGTAGCTTGTACAGACTCTTTATGTCTGTGCGCATGCAAGTGTGAATACGCTACAGCAAGTGTACCAGGAATGCTGCTCTCCTAGATTCTTAAGCACATTAGATTTGTAAGTTAGGCTTATAAGTGAGTTACTGTTGTGCTTATACTAAGTTCTATAGAATTTCTTGTTAATTTGTTTAAATTAGGCTAGCAATTAGGTGCTGTTAAGTTTAGGTGCTGTTAAACCTTTAGGTCTAAACTGTTGGTCAAGTCCAGGGCTAAGTTTAGCAAGGGGGTCCACTCTGAACCTTGTGACTCAATGGGAGGCTCTCTCTCATTCCTTTTTATCCTTACCCAACCTCCACATACATATTTTTTTTGTTGATTTTAGTTTTAGATTGATTTATTTTAGATTTTAGTCCAATTTTTCTCAGTGTGCTTTAACCATCTAGTAAGTAGTAGAGTCAACCTTGACAATGAACTTTGTTGTGCTTTTGCTTTTATATTAAACCTGATATCGTTGCCAGTGATTCTTTGAGTGACCTAACACACTCATTTGTGACAAATGTCTATGGAATAAAATCAGAGTATGCTTTGGGGAGATGACAGGAGAGACAGACTTCAAGAAAAACATCACTGGCAAACATTAAAAACAAATGTTCTGTCACAGGGTCACTAGTTCTTTTCAGTAGTCTTAGGTTTAGCTTCACTAGCTTACCTCTTAAAAAAAGGTCCCCCTGATCAGAACACACAACTAGGAAAAGTCAGCTAATTTATACAAGGCACTAGGAAGAGAAACTTCATGACAGACAGTTATACAAGCCATGCCGCAAAAGCACTGTTAGAGCATTTAGACCCCTGTATAAGGTCTATGTTGATAAAGGACCAAAGAGAGGATAATTTATCACTGCTGATTTAGAGGGCATTCATTACATTAAACTGCCTTAACCATCTCCCAATTAAAACCCAACCAGAACCAGTATTATTTTGAGCAAAATAAAAGTTTAACCCATTAAAACCAGAAAAGATTAATTCCTGCAAGATCTTTGAAAAGCATCTGAGATGACAGTCCACCCTATCTTAATAAACAAGAAGTCCAAGGAAGGTCATGCATTTGAAGAGCCCCTTCCAGAATGAAGTAACAGACACTAAATGCCAAGCTCTTAAAACTGAAAGTTTGTAAGTAAGTTTATTTAGGCAAATACAATTCAAGTGGGCTTTTGTTTTATTAAAAAAAAAAAAACAAACAGAACTACTCAATCTGATTTATATGTGTGAAAGACATTCATCTTATTCATCATCACTAATATAAAGCAAAGGGAACAAAGAGTATTAAGTTTAGGCTACCAAGAAGTGTTATTTCCTGTCCTCATCTATTCTGAAACACAAAGTCTTTTCCTTTTCCCTGACTTACACTGACAACTCAAATTCATTTCTTGCCAATTAAAAATAAAGTAGGATGCTGAGACACAAAGACAAAACTAAAACACCTTCCTCCCCCAACCCCCTTCTTCCCAGGCTCACTTTCACTCCTTCATTTCCAACTTTCTACCTCTTCCCCCCCACTTCAGGGGTGGGGAGAGAATCATAGAATGATTTTGGTTGGGAGGGACCTTAGAGATCTTCTAGTTCCAACCCCCTTGTGGAATGGGAGGTTGCAGTCAGTTCTTAAGAGCTTATCTGCCACTCCTTCCTCTTCACACTTTTTCCCCTGCTCCAACATAAGATATCTCCCACAGGATAGTCCTTCACTAACTGCTCCAGCATGTGTCCTCTCCATGGGGTACAGTCCTTCAGGAATGGACTGCTCCAGTGTGGGTCCCCCAGGGGCTGCAGTTCATGACAGAAAACTTCCTCCTCTCCAAAGGTGCGCTCTCTAGAGGCTGCAGCTTCCTCCAGGGCACATCCACCTGCTCTGTCACGAGGCCCTCCATAAGCTGCAGGATGGTTATCTGCTCTGGAGTGGTCTTCTCCACAGCCTGTAAGGAAATCTCTGCTCTGACACCTGGAATACCTCCCACCTCTCCTTCACTGACCTAATTGTCTGCAGAGCTGTTTCTCTTGCATTTTTTTTCCTCATACCTACCTCCCTTCTCACATATACACCCTGTTGTATATGTAACAATTTCTTAAGAAAACATGTTTGATCTTTCTAAACTTTTAAGCCTAATCAACAAGATGGGAGATTTATTCTGTGAACAGGGCACCTTATAAGCTCTAAGTGATGTCCAGGTGGTAGAAAAACAAATTAAAGTTTAGGGCTAGACATGCTTCAGTGATCTCAGACCTAGGGGCGAGGCTAACAAGATTGGGAAGAAATGCAGAATTTATGGGCTACAAGGACATTTTCCAGAACTCCCAAGATAAAAAAGAAACTAATAAAGCCAACTCAGCAACTGTGCCCAAATCAGCTCAAACTGGGTAAAAGGTAATTCTGGCAGGGGGAGATCACAACCAGCAACCCACAGACCACCTATCCAAAAGAAGAGAGAAACTGAACATGTGGATTAATTAGCATGAGAAGCTAGAGAATCATTAACCAGTACAAGATACAATGCTAATTAATAAGAGAACTATGCAACTTATAGAAAATGACCACCAATTGCTTTGTTTGCTACCATTTATAAATAATTAGTTAAAAGTTTTGATAGTTGGTGTGCATGTGTTAGGAGGAGTGATTACCCCACACACCCGGCACCAAAAGACAGTAATGCCTGCTCTCTGATACTGAAATTACAGTTTTAGAGTTTTATTTTCCTGATATTTTCAGTGATAGGGTAGGGGAGAGAATTGGAAAGGTGCGAAAACTCATAGGTTGAGCTAAAGACAGTTTAATATGTAAAACAAAAGCTGTGCACATAAGCAAAGCAAAACAAGGATTTTCACTCAGTGGCAAGCAGGTGTTCATCCATCTCCAGGAAAGCAGGGCCCCATTACATGTAATGGTTACTTGGGGAAGATAGATGCCATAACTTTGAACACCCTCCCCTTCCTTCTTCCCTCAGCTTTATATGCTGAACATGATGTCATATGGTCTGGAATATCCCTTTGGTGAGTTGGGGTCAGCTGTCCCAGCTATGTCTCCACCCAACTTCTTGTGTACCCCTAGCCTACTCCCTGATGGGATGGTGTGAGAAGCAGAAAAGGCCTTGGCTCTGTGTAAGCACTGCTCAGCAATAAAAAAAAAACCAAACAAAAAAAAACCCCTGAATTCTGAACACTGTTTTCAGAACAAATGCAAAACATAGCTTCATACTAGCTACTATGAAGAAAATTACCCCAGCCAAAACCAGCACAATATGCAGGATTCTAAAGAGGACAAAGGAGGTAAATTACTTCCTGTTTCCAGCATTCTGTAATTGTGTTGCTCAGAGCTGTCTTTTACTCAGCAGCCACTACTTTTCTTTTGCTACTCTGGGAACGGGTAGACTCTAGCAGTAGGACTCTTTAAATATTTTTTTTTTCTGAACATGAACCACCTTAAACAGTTTTCTCATTAATCACTTCAAAACAACTCCACTTAAATATCAAGAAAAAAGAGTGTTCTGCCTCCAGCTAGGGGATGCTTTCCTCATTTAGGCAAGTGTTCTTTGTGCAGCTGCATGCCAAGCCTTCCTAAATATGCCCTAATGCCAACTGTAATTGCATAGGAAGACTAAAAAATGCATTTGTGCTTGTTAGGGGGTTCTCATTTTAGACAGGAAAAAACTGAAACAAACAAACAAACAAAAAACCTCGCACCGCTCTAAACAGTAACTTGCGGCTTAGGCCAGGTTCCCTGCTATACTGGGTGGGTCATGGGCGCCCCTCAGGCCGGGCCGCGCCGTACCCCCTCACATAAGAGCTGCAAGCGGGCACCAGGAGCGGCACCGGCTCCAGCGTCCGTTCGCTGCTGCGGCGGGCAGGCGAGCTCCTATTGCCCCCGGCCCCTGCAGTATCCAGCACAGCTAGGAAACCGCTTGAGTTCCGCCATGCCGCTATGTCCCGGCGGCGCTGTCCCCTCCCCACTGTTGCTCCTCCTCCTCGCTCTGTCCCAGGGCGCAGGACTGACATCACGCCCAGGGTTTCCATCCAATTAAGGGAGGAGGAGGTTGAGCGGAGTGGTAGTGTGATGGCGGTGGTCGAGAGGACGTAGGAAATAGCGGCGGGGCAACAGAGCACTTACCAGGGTTCTCCCTACCCGGTTTGGGGCCCTATTGTTCAAGCCGGTGGGGGCTGCAGGCAAGCCCACTGCGTGGGGCTGTAAAGAGCCGGCGGCCCAGGCCTTGTACTGGCCGCAGGAGCAGTCTTCGACCCTAGGTTGCAGCACAGACCTCTTTGTGGAGTGAAGCGCCGTCTCGGACCAGGGCAGACCTAGGAAAGTCTGGCCGAGTGCACACACGCAGGTAGGCAGAGGCCCTCCATGGCTCCTTTCTCTTTCCCTGGTCCGGAGTTGTGCGGTGGTTGCCACTTTCAAAAATGGATGGAGAGGCGACTGGCGCTGAGAAGGAGTTGGATGCCTAGCGTGTCGCTGGGTTACTGGAGCCGGTCTCTGTTTTCCGAAGAGGGAGGGAGGGAGCTGTGAGAATTGAGGTGGGCAGTCGGGGTTGAGCCTCTTTGGCTGGGTCCAGCGGGGTCTGTGACGAACTGGCTGGGAGGCCTTCGCTCTTCTCTGGCCATGGGGGGGCGCCGGGAGAAGCGAGCTCAGAGGACAGCGGCCGCTTTGCCAATACTTCCCGGGAGCCTTGACCAGGAGCAGCGCCTGTGCAGGTCGCGCTACCAGCAGAGGGCCATTTTCTGGGGCGGGAGGTGAACTCGCGAGAGGTAGGGAAGAAGCCCTGGCCTGGGCTCTCCTCGGGAGCTGTCAGTCACAGGAGGCCGCGACAGCGGGGTGCGGGTGGTTGGGGAGGATTGTCTCAGAGCAGGGAGTGGCCGACAAGGAGAGTTTCATGGCCACTAAAGATCTTTCCTAGGGCCCAGGGAGTACCGGTCCCAGAGGAGGCAGAGTGTTCGTACTCTGGGCGTGGGAGGGCAGCCAGCGTGGATCTTGGCCTCATTGGGCAGCTGACGGCCTATCTGCGAGGAACCACCAAGCTGCCTAGCTCGCCGCCGCGGAGGCCCCAGCCTAGCTTCGCGGCCTCTCTGGGGTTACAGGGCTCATTCCTATCACTTTTTTTCCGTCACTGCTTTTGTTTGCTGTCTGGAGTGGCCCTGGTGTCTGAGATAGTCCTTGAGTGCAGGGCTTTTACCATCCCGGTACGAGGCAGCCTCCACCTCCATCAGGATTTGAAGCTTGGGCTGTATTAGAGAGCACTTCAAGTCAGGCAACCTGCAGGCGGGCCCCTAATTGCTTTCACACCACTACATCTGTGAGAGGTGCTGCTCTTTGGCTTATTACCACTGAATTTATACTTGCACTCAATTTAATGTGAATCTTTTTCTAGGTGCATCTGACACGGTAGAGATCTGATTTGAAGATGTTTGAACTAGTGATCACTCTGTGGCATCTTGTTAGCATGATGTAGCTGAGCCATTTTAAAAAAATGGGACAGTCTATTTTCTTGACTCTACCCCCAACAGAATGTAAACTTTGTGTCTAGAACTGCTTATGATATGTGTTTTGTGCACAAAATGATTTTGCTAATCATATCTTAGAGCATTAATAGTTATAATTTTTATTTATGTGTTTGGGGAGACTGTTTTCCTTTTAAAGTAAGATCAGGTTGTTCTTAACACAGGATTATGGCATACCAAAAGCTATTTTTCAGTTAAAAAGAAGATGCCAGATGTGATAGATACTCCCTTTTGGTGGTATTATTACAGGATAAGTTATTTTCAGTATCTTTCAGTTGCAACTATCAAATATTTCAAATTATGTCAACATTTTTCTTTACAACTTTAGGCAATTTTGGAAAAATCTTGCAGAGAACATTTGAGTCATCTGGAAAAGAGAGTATCAAGAAGTAATTTCTTGGCATCTGCCTTCTAACCTGAGTGGACTTCTATTTATCTTTTAAACTTGTTAATATTTACAATGAATGGGCACAGTGATGAAGATGTAAGAAACAGTAGTGGAGAGTCAAGGTAAGCACTTTCAGTCCTTGGTTACATATTCTCCTGTGTTTTGTTTTTTAGAACTGATTTCCATTTTAACTTTGTGCTAAAGCTTCCTGGTGAGCAAGTGGACTGACCATGCATTTTTACAGATGCTTAATCTGCTTGTTAAAATCAGATAGCTTAATTTAATGACTGTAGTAATCGTGTATATACCTTACATAATACAGTTTTAATTCTATTTAGGCTCTATCGGCATTACACACTTTTTCCTCAAAAGTTGTCTGAAGTGTCAAAAGCTGAAACAGATTAGATTGAAATGATAATGTAAAACTCATGTCCATCTATAGAGCGCATAGCATGCATGCATAATACGTGCTGTATAAACCCTAAACTATGCTATCTCTAAAGTTGGAACAGTGGACTGTTAATTCCAGTGAAGCTTCCTTTTTTTTTTAAATTGAGTTGTCAAAGCATTATAATGGAAAGTGTTAATTTCATGTTTGTTTTCCAAAGTGAAAGTACAGTTTTCCCAGCTGTTATCTTAATTTAAAAAAAAAATCCACTCCTCTAATGTCAGTGCTGGTGTTCTAGGATGTGTAAAGGGTTCACTTGGTTGGAAAAGCCTGGTTAGAACTTTCCTGCTGCAAGAGAAGGATAACGGTGAACTTGTAGGGGTGGAATTGAATTCTTGTTCAACTTAGAAGTGTTCTAGAATAAGTATCTACTGCACTAGGAAGTTAACATTTCTAAAACTGGGAATATGATGAATGCTTCAGATTTAATAAGGCAAGGTAAACTTACAAATAGAAGCGGTTGTGATCATGCTGCCAGTCTACCCATCTGTCTTGACTGCCTCCTCTTTCTGATCACAGCCTGCTGAACCTGTAAGTTGATTTCATGAATCAGAGGTCATAAAGAAAACTGAGTTCTGTGGGCTTTATGGAAACAGCCAGTTGGGTAAAGGGGGTAGATCTAAATTATTGCCCCAAGTGAAAAATATCTAAGAACATAATGGCCGGCTGATCATTAAGCACGTGCTGGCCATTAAGCTTGCATGTAACATAGTGTGAGTAATGGGGTGGGAAGAAGGGGGAAGAGAAAAGTGTTTAGGTGATATTAGGTGTAAATTTGTAGGAAACCTATGAACAGTAAAACTAAAGAAACTTAAATACACAGAAGTTGTTAATGTCAAGCTTTGATGTTATACCTAGAAATATTCTAGAAAGTCACTAAACTTTGAATCTTGTGAATAATTTGTAAACTTTCTTTGTTGTGATTTCTACTTCTAGTAAAGATGGTACTTGTTTAGTTAGTTGTGATGGTTTGATGCTGGCGCAATGCCAGTGCCCCCATGAAAATACATTCTCCCTGGTGTCTGCTGTGAGATGTGACCAGGAATAGAGCAAAGCAGGCTCCAACTTAGAAATAAAGAAGAAAAACTTTATTAACCTACAACTATATGTAAAAAGAAACACACAGAAAGAATGAAAACCTTCCAAAAACACTCCTCCTCCCCCCACCAAATTTCCAATACATCCATCCCTTAGATCACCAACTCTCAGTCCATCACCACCCTTTAGATAATCAAGTCTCAGTTCATCAAGGAGTGAGGAGTCCCCCTTGAACCATAGGCTTCCCGTGGAAACACAGTTGAGACCTCGTGTGTTTCCATGTCACACGTGGCACCGCCTGGACATCATTTGCCATCGTGACATCTTCCTTCCATGCTCAGTGCTCTTGCCACTGCGCATGGACCAGAGCTGCTTCTAGGGTTTTCCTTTTAAGGGTGCTTTGTCAAGTTCCAAAAAAAGAGCACAGTCTCTCACTTTCGGGACACCTGTCCCCCCCAAATTTCACCCCCTGGGGCCGAGGGGTCTCAAGAACAGAGATCTTCTCCTCCACTGAAGATCGAGGGCACCAACCACCCTCCTCACCCGTCGTCTCTGTTCACACACTCCTTCACATAACATCGCTGCACTCCCTTGGCTCCGAGCCATTGCCTCCCCCTAAATGCAGTCTCTGTGTCACAGGAAAAATGGTTCTGTCCATGGATATACAAGAAAAGTCCAGCCAAAGGCCACTCCATCACCTCCTCCCACCTAAGATTCTTCTCCACTTCTCTCGTGGCCCATTTCCTCTTAGTGGCCCATTTCCTCTTAGCTCGTCTTTATCTCTCTTCTCATTCAACTCCAGGAGGATTAGCATTTGTAAGGTTTCCATCATCCAAGAAAAGGGTTAAAAACCTCAGGCTCTGCCTGTCCAGAACTCCCACGGCGGCTGCCCTGCCGGGCACCTTCTTGATACATCCCCCCCTTCTCCTCCCTTCTCCTTCTCAGCTGGCATGCTATCAAATTTCAAGATGGCACAGGCACAGGGGCACAGGCTGGCGCTCTCTCTCTCTCTCTCACTCTCTCTCTCCGGGGGGGGGGGTGGGGGGGTGGCTGCCCGATGTCTCTTGGTACTCCTCCACCCTTCCATCCTCAGGGTCCAGGCCTACCTCACTCGGCCGTATGGCTTCCCCTCCCCTGCCCAGCGCCCGCTGGCCAGGGGAGGTCTGAACCTTTCCCTGACCAGAACCAAGAGAGAGTTTTCCTGGGAGTTCTCTGCTTTTAACCCCCTGTGTTCTCAGAGGCATATCCATGTCCTCAGTGGCCACACCAGGTGCCAATATTCAAATCTGAGCACCTATTGGTTTGACCACAGCATCCCAAAAAACTCACTTCCTCTCAAACCATGACATTAGTAAACAAATTTTAGGTTTCTTCTAGTAAGTGGCAAAATATTCCCAATTACTTACATTTAAAAAGAAACCAAAAAACCAAAACCAAACAACCCCCCCCAACCAAAGCCAACAATAACCTTTGTCAGTTGAGTAGAGGAACATGAACAAAATAAAAGTGTGACCAAAGCTAGACTTTTGAAATTTTAGAGAGTTATAACTAAAGACATCCAATAAGCATTAACTTACTGGGGACAACCCTGATGACTTAAGCTAGGTAGCTCATTTAAAGTAGTAAAAAACTTCTTAAATACAGTGTTTGAATAATACTGCATACCAAACTATGACCACTTGTAAATACCAGTATAACAAAGTTACTCAAAAGCTGTAGCAATTATCATAAGACTAAACTAACAAACTATCAAAAAAGTATTCAGACAACTATTATAAGCAAATATCAGGAAGATACAAATTACTTAAAACATGATAGTTGCCTCTGAAGTAAGACTTGGTTATGCATCTTAAATTTGCTGCTGAACACAATTTAAAGCTTTAAAAAAGTTTTAAAATGTTAAATGTTCTTCCCCTGATGCTTGTATCATTCGGTAACCCTGTAGCCTAATTCACAGACAGATCTTGGAAAACCTATTTGTGTGCTTGCCATTTGCTATCAAGAAATTCTTGAACGGACCTTACTTCTCTGTAGGTAAAAAAAGAGTGTGCTCAGTAGAGGTTATATGGAAAGTAGCTGGCTGGGGTGCAATTGTACTTCCTTTTTCCAGTAAGCAGAAAGTGGCTTCTTGCACCAAGGTCCCTTACCATTGTTTATGTTCTTGAAAGCTGATGTTAGTGCAAGACACTAATTTCTGTGGATTGAATTTGCTTTGTTGATTCAATACTCTGTGGACCATAAAAGATGGTTAAGTAAAGCCAGCAGTTTGTCAGCAAGTTTGAATTTGCTGTATAAACTCATACCTTCCACAGAAGATTAAAAAATAAGTTGAAAGCCACTATTCTAAGTTCCTGCATTCAAGAAACCTAAGTGGGAGTTAAAAACAAAGACAATTAGGTCAGTGAAGGAGAGGTGGGAGGTATTCCAGGTGTCAGAGCAGAGATTTCCTTACAGGCTGTGGAGAAGACCACTCCAGAGCAGATAACCATCCTGCAGCTTATGGAGGGCCTCGTGACAGAGCAGGTGGATGTGCCCTGGAGGAAGCTGCAGCCTCTAGAGAGCGCACCTTTGGAGAGGAGGAAGTTTTCTGTCATGAACTGCAGCCCCTGGGGGACCCACACTGGAGCAGTCCATTCCTGAAGGACTGTACCCCATGGAGAGGACACATGCTGGAGCAGTTAGTGAAGGACTATCCTGTGGGAGATATCTTATGTTGGAGCAGGGGAAAAAGTGTGAAGAGGAAGGAGTGGCAGATAAGCTCTTAAGAACTGACTGCAACCTCCCATTCCACAAGGGGGTTGGAACTAGAAGATCTCTAAGGTCCCTCCCAACCAAAATCATTCTATGATTCTCTCCCCACCCCTGAAGTGGGGGGGGAAGAGGTAGAAAGTTGGAAATGAAGGAGTGAAAGTGAGCCTGGGAAGAAGGGGGTTGGGGGAGGAAGGTGTTTTAGTTTTGTCTTTGTGTCTCAGCATCCTACTTTATTTTTAATTGGCAAGAAATGAATTTGAGTTGTCAGTGTAAGTCAGGGAAAAGGAAAAGACTTTGTGTTTCAGAATAGATGAGGACAGGAAATAACACTTCTTGGTAGCCTAAACTTAATACTCTTTGTTCCCTTTGCTTTATATTAGTGATGATGAATAAGATGAATGTCTTTCACACATATAAATCAGATTGAGTAGTTCTGTTTGTTTTTTTTTTTTTTAATAAAACAAAAGCCCACTTGAATTGTATTTGCCTAAATAAACTTACTTACAAACTTTCAGTTTTAAGAGCTTGGCATTTAGTGTCTGTTACTTCATTCTGGAAGGGGCTCTTCAAATGCATGACCTTCCTTGGACTTCTTGTTTATTAAGATAGGGTGGACTGTCATCTCAGATGCTTTTCAAAGATCTTGCAGGAATTAATCTTTTCTGGTTTTAATGGGTTAAACTTTTATTTTGCTCAAAATAATACTGGTTCTGGTTGGGTTTTAATTGGGAGATGGTTAAGGCAGTTTAATGTAATGAATGCCCTCTAAATCAGCAGTGATAAATTATCCTCTCTTTGGTCCTTTATCAACATAGACCTTATACAGGGGTCTAAATGCTCTAACAGTGCTTTTGCGGCATGGCTTGTATAACTGTCTGTCATGAAGTTTCTCTTCCTAGTGCCTTGTATAAATTAGCTGACTTTTCCTAGTTGTGTGTTCTGATCAGGGGGACCTTTTTTTAAGAGGTAAGCTAGTGAAGCTAAACCTAAGACTACTGAAAAGAACTAGTGACCCTGTGACAGAACATTTGTTTTTAATGTTTGCCAGTGATGTTTTTCTTGAAGTCTGTCTCTCCTGTCATCTCCCCAAAGCATACTCTGATTTTATTCCATAGACATTTGTCACAAATGAGTGTGTTAGGTCACTCAAAGAATCACTGGCAACGATATCAGGTTTAATATAAAAGCAAAAGCACAACAAAGTTCATTGTCAAGGTTGACTCTACTACTTACTAGATGGTTAAAGCACACTGAGAAAAATTGGACTAAAATCTAAAATAAATCAATCTAAAACTAAAATCAACAAAAAAAATATGTATGTGGAGGTTGGGTAAGGATAAAAAGGAATGAGAGAGAGCCTCCCATTGAGTCACAAGGTTCAGAGTGGACCCCCTTGCTAAACTTAGCCCTGGACTTGACCAACAGTTTAGACCTAAAGGTTTAACAGCACCTAAACTTAACAGCACCTAATTGCTAGCCTAATTTAAACAAATTAACAAGAAATTCTATAGAACTTAGTATAAGCACAACAGTAACTCACTTATAAGCCTAACTTACAAATCTAATGTGCTTAAGAATCTAGGAGAGCAGCATTCCTGGTACACTTGCTGTAGCGTATTCACACTTGCATGCGCACAGACATAAAGAGTCTGTACAAGCTACCTCTGAAAAATTCCCCTTGAATTCAGTGAAGTACTCACTTTGGATGCACTTGCATCTTCTCAATGGGCAAAGAGTTGAGCCTTGAGGAGTGGGGGGGTATCAGCCCAGGATCCATCATCATTTGGCAGTCCTCCGAGTATGGCAAACTTGAGAGTTCACTGGCTCTCAGAGGCCCCACTCAGAGGGAGGTTGCTGGTCACAGCCCGCTGCAGTCCAAGAGAGCTCAAAGGGTCTCATTTTGGACTGGTGTTTATAGGGCCGCAAGAGAGTGGGCTTTAGTCATAGTAATTTTCCATCCTGGCTGCAATTTGGGTCAGTAACTTTCTTTGAAAGTTTGATAACAAAAGTGTTATTCCATTTGGGTTGTAATTCAGGCAAGAAAAATAAGTTTCCAAGGCTGTTAAAAAACAGGAGCTTGTTAGACAGCACAAGGTCCTGGGAGCAGACAGTGTTTCTGATAAGCTCAAGAGGAGCTTAGTCCAGGTGCTGTTCATCAAGGCCAAGGCCTAACGAGCATTTCTCAGATCATATTGTGGCTGGGGGGGGGAAGCACCACCACAATTGGGATTTGAAAAATTAGCAGGTGCAAGCAATTATTTCTTGGTAGTCTCAGTAAGCTATTTTGCTTTTCTTGTAAAATAGTTTGAAAATAAATATTGCTTTTGTGGATCTCTCTTAAATTGCTCTTAAATATAATGAGAATATCCAGAGAGAGTATCAAACTTTCATACCAAGTCAGATTTCCCATATGCTGCTGTACAAATGCAACTATTTGATTCAAAGGCTAGGGGTGTGAGAAGTTTATTTACTACATATCCTGGAAGATGCTTTCTGTAGACTTTACATTGGTTTGCCAACATACATAAAATGATAATTTTTCACGTAGAAATCCCATCCTGAGAGCATGCTATTCACTCTTAGTATATATTCCTGCATGCCTACTACAGTAGATTAGCACTGTCGGTTAACTTCAGCATCATTGCATTAATTTGTTTGCATAGTAGAGAAGTAGTCTCGCTTCAATAGCATTGAAGCGGTCATTCTTGCTTTATCCATCACTTTTGCTTCTTTTTTTTTTTCATGGTCCCGTGATGATGGTCCTGTAACTGTTTTGTACAATCTCATGCATTCCTGTCTTTGTTTAGTGTTGTTGGTTTTGGGTTTGGTTGTTGTATTGTTTGTGGCTTTTTTCTAATTGAACAAAGTACAGTGTATGTAATGTACAGTTTCTTATTTCAAGAATATATTTTATCAAATAATGCTGTTTCAATTTTACTGGGTTTTATATCTATAATGTAAAAAAAATGTTTGAAGCATGGAGAAGGAAGGCTTATATGACGTGTTTGAAAGAGAGACTTACAAATGCAGGAGTCCTGTTTTAGCTAACAGAATTAAGTATTTAAAAGAGCAGAAACGCTCTTCAACAGCAAATGCTGAATATTCCCTTTCTGTATACATTATATTAACAGCATCTTTATTCTGTAGCTTAATTTGCCTTGCCCTATTGTTTTAGAGCTAGAGTTCTTCCATTTCTCATCTTTATAGTTTCTGTTGATGTTTGGTCTCTTGGAAGCACATTGATCAATGAAGAAGGGGGGGAAGCAAATTACACCACAGGATAGAGTTGGTTGTAAGAGGGCAGCAATGCAAGAGCAGTGTAAAGGGAAGACATAATATGAAAATTGGGATAGGGTAAATTGACCAACACAGGTGAATAGTAAATGAAAATTAAGTCTTGTACATTGTCTCTTTCTCTCATTATATGTAAGGTATGTATGGTTTTTCTACCAGTCTCTTGAGTATATTCAGAAAGGGTGAGGGAAAACCTGTAAGGTTCTAATTTAAGCTTAAGTGTCTGAAGATTGCCTCCTACCTTCCAGTTTCAAGTAGGTTTTTTTGAAAGAGGGGGGAAAAAAAAGGCTGGTTGTATTGTACTCAAACTCTCTCTTTTAGGCTACTTCAGGTGTCCAACAGGATGAGTGTGGTGTCCTCTTTCACCCTTTGCTGAACTGTTTCAAATAAAAGCATCTAAAGAAAAGGCACTGACCCTGGACTGTACAGGAAGAGAAGGGGGCAGTAGATGAAGTACTTTGCTTGTCTTTTTATGTAAGAGGAACTCTGGAGAGCAGAGGATCATAATTGCTGATTATATGAGATTATATTTATGTAACAGCACTGGGTAGCAGGTAATTATGACAGCATTCTGAGTCTTTGGTTGAAGAAATATTGTAGTTCTAATGTTCCTTGCATCCTAAAGCTAGAGATACAATGCCAGAATCTCAGTAATTAGTAATGCCAGTTCAAGGGATTAATCTTGTAAGAGGTCAGTGGTATTGTGTTAATAGGCATTATTCATTGTAAGAAAAGTTAGACAAATTATGGACCTGTTGTGGTTTAACTCCAGCTGGCAACTAAGCACCACACGGCCGCTCACTCACCCTCCTCCCCTGGTGGGATGAGGGAGAGAATCCGAAGAGTAAAATGAAAAAAAACTCATGGGTTGCAATAAATGCAGTTTAATAAGGAAAGCAAAAGCAAAAGCCATGTGCACAAGCAAAGCAAAACAAGGAATTCATTCACCACTTCCCATCAGCAGGCAGATGTTCATCCATCTCCAGGTAGTTGGTGTAGTTGGGGTCAGCTGTCCCGACTGTGTCCCCTCCCAACTTCTTGTGCACTCCTAGCATCCTCTCTGGTGGGATGGTGTGAGAAGCAGAAAAGGCCTTGGCTGTGTGTAAGCACTGCTCAGCAATAACAACAACATCCCTCTGTTATCAACACTGTTTACAGCACAAATCCAAATCATAGCTCCATACTAGCTACTATGAAGAAATTAACTCTATCCCAGCCAAAACCAGCACATTCTCCACCCCTTATTCCATACCATTTATATCATGGTCAGGTCCCACACTAGCCAATATATCCTCATTAACCACCACCTCCCTTTCCATCATTTGATACAATACACCTATCATTCCCTTAGTCTATGGACCACCCCTGCAGAATGTCCACAAATGTCTACCGAGTTCATTTAGTCCATGACTTTGGGCTCCATCTGCTATAGTGGTCACTCAGGACAGAAATGCTGTGTTGGATGCAGCTACTGGGCACCAAGGTCAGTTCAGGTCACTGCTGCACTACAACTGCTTCTTGTAAGACTTCTCTTCCATTGGTTCAGGTGATTCCTGCTATAGTAATTCCTATAACAGGCAACTCAAATATTAGGTTGCAACATTTTAAAGGTATTTCCGCTACAGTCTCCACCACTGGTCCCTTTGGACCAGGTTCTAGGGTTTAATATTGCAATGAACTCCTCTCCTTGCCCCTGTTCTGGCTTGGACTTTTCCGCAGACTGCAGTCCCTTAAGGGTGTACTTGTTCCAACAAAGCCTTACCCATGGCTTCAGGTCCTCCAGGGGTGTACCTGCTCTTTTGTGAGCTCATCCATGGCTACATGCTTTGAGGTGCTCCAGAGAGCAACCATACTACCTGGTAGAAAGCTATGGCCTCTCTAAATGCTGTACCCACTGTGACTGACACAGCTGCCCAGAGGTCCGGTGGGAACATGTATCAGGCTGCAGGGTGTGCCCTGCTTTTATGCCAGTACTGGGCATCAGTAGCGAGCACACCTGTGGGAGATGAGCCCAGGTAAAGTAACTCCTCTACTTAGTGGCAGAGCTCTGGCAGGAAGTGAATAGGTTGAGGAGTATCAGGAAGTGTGAGAGAGAGAGATTACTGGAATCGCACCCTACCTTCCCTGGGACAGGCCTGACAGGTAGACAGGGTGCATGATATGGAGGATTCCCTATCTTCTCTCCTCCCAGCTGAACATGGTGACATAAGGAATAGGGGCCAATGGAGGCAAGTGCCTGCCCAGTACAGCAAGTGCATCTCCTCTGTGACTGCCCCACCTTCCCAAGTGCCATTGCATAATGGATACGAGGCTCTGCAAGTGTAGCTGAACGATAATGAGGACAATAGTTCATCTAGTATGGATGTGTTGCTGAGGTTAAGTCAGCCTATGCCCTGCATCAAAACCGCTTCCATAAAGAAAAGTAAACAGGTTGTTGTCATAGGAGACTCCCTTATGAAGGGAACAGAAGGCCCCATATGCAGACCAGACCCACTTCTTAGGGAAGTCTGCTGCCTCCCTGGGACCCAGGTTAAAGATGTGAAGAGAAAGCTTCCTACCCTGGTACAGCCCTCAAATTATCACCCATTATTAAGTTTTCAGGTAGGCAGCAATGAAGTTGCAACAGGAAGTCTGAGGGCAATCAAGAGAGACTTCAGGGCCTTGGGACGACTGGTTAAGGGATCAGGAGCAGAAGTAATATTTTTCTCTATCCTTCCAGTCGCAGGGAATGATGAGGGAAGAAACAGAAAGAGCCAGAAGATCAGTATCTGGCTCCAAGCCTGGTGTCACTGGCAGAATTTTGGGTTCTTTGATCATGGGTCGGTCTGTGACACCAGGCCTGTGGGCAACAGATGGGGTACACCTGTGTCAAAGGGGAAAAAAGATCTTTGCCTAGGAGTTAGCAAGGCTCATTGAAAGAGCTTTAAACTAGATTGCAAGGGAGAAAGAGAGAAACCCAGGCTCACTAGAGATAAGCCTGGAGGCAACATGCCAGTGTTTAAGAAACTAGTGAGGTCCTTTGGTCTGCAGTCTTAGTGGAGGTAGGGGATAGAGATCCATGTGGCAGCAAAGACACAAGGGTTATTGATGTGTTATAAACTACAGATGCGCCTGAGAATAGTCCAACTGAGGTGCATCTACACCAATGCACACAGCATGAGCAACAACAGGAGGAACTGGAAGCCATTGTGCAGCAGGAAAACTATGACATAGTTGCCATCACGGACACATGATGGGATGACTCGTACAGCTGGAGTGCTGCAATGAATGGCTATAAACACTTCAGAAGGAACAGGCAAGGAAGGTGGGGTAGCCCTGTATATTAGGGAGTGTTTTGATTGTCTAGAGCTTAACGATGGCACTGATGGGGTTGAGCATTTAAGTGTCAGTATTAAGGGGAAAGGCCAACAAGGCAGATCTGATGGGAGTCTGTTATGGAATGAAGAGGCAGATGAAATATACTATAAACAGCTGGGAGAAGTCTGAGAATCACTAGCCCTTGTTCTCATGTGGGATTTCAACTTACCGGATGTCTGCTGGAAATACAATACAGCAAAGAGGAAACAGTCTAGGAGGTTCCTGGAGTGTGTGGAAGAGAACCTCCTGACACAGTTGGTGAGTGAGCCAATTAGAGGAGGCTGGACCTCTTGTATGTGAACAGAGAAGGACTGGTGGGCGATGTGATGGTTGGAGGCCATCTTGGGCACAGCGGTCACAAAACGATAAGAGTTTTTGATTCTTGGAGAAGTAAGGACAGGGATCAGCAGAACTACCACCTTGGACTTGTGGAGGGCAGGCTTTGGCCTGTTTAGGGGCCTGATTGACAGAGTCTGTTGGGAGGCAGTCCTGAAGGACAAAGGAGTCCAGGAAGGACACATCCATGTACTTTAAGAAGGAAATCTTAAAGGCTCAGGAGCAGGCCATTCCTATGTTCTGAAATCTGAGCCAGTGAGGAAGAAGGCCAGCCTGGCTGAACAGAGAGCTTTGACTGGAACTCAGAACAAAAACAGAGTTTAGGAACTTTGGAAGAAGGGGCAGGCAACTCAAGAGGACTACAAGGATGTTGTGAGGTAATGCACAGAGAAAATGAGAATGGCCAAATCCTGACTAGAACTTAATCTGGATACTGCCGTAAAAGACAATAAAAATGTTTTTACAAATACATCAGCAACAAAAGGAGGGCTAAGGAGAATCTCCATCTTTTATTGGATGCAGGGAGAAACATAGTGACAAAGGATGAGGAAAAGGCTGAGGTACTTAATGCCTTCTTTGCCTCAGTCTTTAATAGTAAGACCAGTTGTTCTCCAGGTACTCAGCTCCCTGACAGGGATGAGTAGCAGAATGAAGCCACCATAGTCCAAGGGGAAATGGTCAGTAACCTGCTACACTACTTGTCTATGGGGCCAGA
Source organism: Geothlypis trichas (assembly GCA_009764595.1). Taxonomy (NCBI): domain Eukaryota; kingdom Metazoa; phylum Chordata; class Aves; order Passeriformes; family Parulidae; genus Geothlypis; species Geothlypis trichas. The sequence goes on from CM019934.1 coordinate 2,961,291, forward strand.
TGGGATCCACCCAAGGGTACTGAGGAAGCTGGCAGAAGAGCTCGCCAAGCCGCTTTCAACATTTTACCAGCAGTCCTGGCTATCCGGAGAGGTCCCAATTGACTGGGGGTTAGCAAATGTGATGCCCATCTGCAAGAAGGGCCAGAAGGAGGATCTGGGGAACTACAGGCCTGTCAGTCTTACCTTGCTGCTGGGGAAGGTTATAGAGCAGATCATCTTGAGTGCCATCATGTCAGAGGCAACCAGGTGATCAGGTCCAGTCAGCATTGGTTTATGAAAGGCTTGAGTAACCTGGTCTCCTTCTTTGACAGGGTGACCTGCTTAGTTGATGAGGGAAAGGCTGTGGATGTTGTCTATCTAAACTTTAGTAAAGCCTCTAACACTGTTTCCCACAGCATTCTCCTGGAGAAACTGGCTGCTCAATGGCTCAGATGGATGCACTCTTTGCTGGGTAAAAAACTGGCTGGATGGTTAAGCCCAGAGAGTGGTGGTGAATGGAGTTACATCCAGCTGGTGGCCAGTCATTAGTTGTGTTCTCCAGGGCTCAGTATTGAGTCCAGTCCTGTTTAATATCTTTATGGATGATCTGGATGAGGGGATTGAGTGCACCCTCAGTAAGTTTGCAGATGACGCCAAGTTGGGTGGGAAGGCTCTGCAGAGGGATTTGAACAGGCTGGATTGATGGGCCAAGACCAATGGTATTCAGTTCAACAAGGCCAAGTGCTGGGTCCCGCACTTGGGTCACAACAACCCCCTGCAGCGCTACAGGCTTGGGGAAGAGTGGCTGGAAAGCTGTTTGGCAGAAAAGGCCCTGGGGCTGCTGATTGGCAGCCAGCTGAACGTGAGCCAGTGTGTGCCCAGGTGGCCAAGAAGGCCAGTGGCATCCTGGCTTGTATCAGAAATAGTGCGGGAAGCAGGACCAGGAAGCAATTGTCCCCCTGTACTCGGCACTGGTGAGGCCATACCTCAAATCCTGTGTTCAGTTTTGGGCCCCTTACTACAAGAAAGACATTGAGGTGCTGGAGTGTGTCCACAGAAGGGTAATGTAGCTGGAAAAGTGGCTGGAGCACAAGTCTTATGAGGAGTGGCTGAGGGGGCTGGGGGTGTTTGGCCTGGAGAAAAGGAGGCTATGGGGAGACCTTATTGCTCTCTACAACTACCTGAAAGGAGGCTGTAGCGAGGTGGGAGTTGATCTCTTCTCTCAAGTAACAAGGGATAGGACAAGAGGAAATGGCCTCAAGTTGTGCCAGGAGAGGTTTAGACTGGATATTAGAAAAAATTTCTTCACTGAAAGGATGGTCAAGCATTGGAAGAGGCTGCCCAGGGAAGAGGTTGAGTCCCCATCCCTGGAGGTATTTAAAAGCCGTGTGGATGTGGCACTTAAGAACATGGTTTAGTGGTGGACTGATCAGTGTTAGGTTAATAGTTGGACTCGATGATCTTTGAAGTCTTTTCCAACTTAAATATTTATATAATTCTATGAAAAAGCATCCACTAACGAGCAGTAGACTAATATACAGTGAGGCAAACAAGTACCATGGCAAGCACAGGAGCCTGTCTATTAATAGCTAAACAGCAATAACAGCTATAAATTCGATCTAGCATATCCTAGTCAATCTGTCATTATCACAAACCCTTCAAGCCCCACGTGTGGTATCAGAAAGGACTGTTGTGGTTTAACCCCAGTTGACAACCAAGCACCACACAGCTGTTGGCTCACTTTTCCCTGGAATGGGGGCTTCAATCAGAAGGGTAAAAGTGAGAAAACACATCAGTTGAGATAAGACAGATTAATAGGGAAAGAAAAGCCATGTACACAAGCAAAGCAAAACAAGGAATTCATTCACCATTTCCCATGGGCAGGCAGGTGTTCAGCTATCCCCAGGAAAGCAGGACTCCATCATGCGCAATGGTGACTTGGGAATACAGAACACCATCCTTCTGAATGTTCCTCCTTCTTCCCCCAGCTTTATCTGCTGAGCATGATGTCATACGGTATGGAATATACCTTTGGTCAGCTGGGGTCAGCTATTCTGGCTGTGTCCCCTCCCAGCTTCTTGTGCACTCCCACCAGCAGGGTGGTACTAGAAGCAGAAAAGACCTTGACTCTGTGTAAGCACTACTCTTCAAGAACAAATATATCCCTGAATTATCAACACTGATTTGATCACAAATCCAAAACATGGCTTCATACTAGCTACTATGAAGAAAATTAACTCTTCCCCAGCCAAAACCAACACAGATCCCTAGCTGGATATCATCAGATAATATTTAAAGCTCTTCAGTTAGAGGAGGAATTGCTTGTATGCTACACCACGAATAATGTCGGGGAAATCAAAGAAGCCCATAGGCAAAGGAGGAAAAGAAAATGTGACAAGGATGTTAAAATATGACTACCTCACAGCTATTGTTTCCATGAATTTACCTTTTAAATGGCAGTGCTGTTTTAACTGTTGGACTTGAGGATTTTGTATGTTTTTTCCTACAAGCTTTAAAAACTCAAACAGATTTTTAAAGCTATGGCAAATAAGTTCTCTGAACTTAGAGTGATGCTGATAGATATTGCAGTGTAATGGGTTCTAGAGTAGTTTGGTTTTTTTGGTTTGGTGGTTGTTTGGGTTTGTGGGGTTTTTTTTGTTGTTGCTGTTATGTCAGTAATCTTCCTTGAAGAAAGGGGAAAAGGTATTAGACTGTGTAGCATTTTAAGCACTTGGAAAAGCAACTGAAGTCTGTCATGATGCAATGTGGAATGTTTATGCATGCGCTAAAATTGAAAAAACCAAAATCCACCAACAAAACCACTTTGTGCTTGAAATGTATTTATTTATTTTTCCTAAATTCTGTATTCTTTTGAACTGGTTTATACTTTGTTTCAGGACAGCAGTCTTAAGAAATATTGTCCTGTTCAACTGTGCTCACTTGTTGCACTGTTGTGTGGTGTCTGTAAGTTGGTAGGATCTTTTTTAAAAGCTGAATCTGTTTCTTCTACAGACTGCACTGACAGCACTAAGGGGGTGCTGTGTTGGGGGAAGGTTGGAGAGGGCATTAGTAGCAATGTCAAAATAAGCTGTTCTTGTGGAGCATCACTCACCAGCAGGCAAATATATTGTTTGAGGACCAAGACACTGTTTTCAAAGTGCTTGGCTTCAGCTGTGATAGCTCATACTGCTGCTTTGTACCATTTTTTGAATTGTGCGAAAATCAAAGAATTTCAAAATGAATGTAGTAGCATTTAAAGTGAAGTTTTGAAATTGCTGCTTCTTTAGTTCCTCCTCTGTTGTAAGGAGATGATAGATGTATGGGCTTTTTATAAACACATACATGTGTGTAACTGTGTACCTTTTCTTAAATAATTCCCTCCTTCCTCCTAGGGTTAGCACCGGAATTACTGCTCATGTGGTAGAGGTTCTTAAGTAATCCCCTGACAGGGATTAGAGATATATATTCATTTTTAATAACTAAGGGTTGCTTAATGTATCTGTGTTAGGGAGAAGAGAAGGCTGCTCTTCATTACTGCTTTTTAACCCCTTAGTGTGCCAGTAATTTTGTGTTTGTTGTAAAATGTGGGGAGGCTGAGGGAGGAGAACGCTGTTTTTCGTTCATGAATTCATTAGCTAAAATACTGTAGCAAAAAAAAAAAAAAAGGCTACAGTCATGTCCTGAGACAGGGGAATCTGGGCCCTGCTTAGGTGATACTAAGAGGTAATGACTGGTAAATTTTTACTAGGTCAGCACTAGACAAGTGAAACAAAAATAAAAAGCCAAGTACATATATATCCCAGTGAAGTTATAGCTGCATAAGCAAACTGCTAGAAAGAGATGCTCTGGTGGTGAATTGACATGGTGTAGCTGATTGTTCTCATTGTGAAAAATTTTCCTCTTGTATCCAATCAGAATGTCCCCAGGAGTAACTTGTACCCATTACCCCCCCTCCTCTTTTCCATGTAAAAAGGGAGTCTCTGTTTTCTTTGTCACCACCCTTTAAATACTAGAGCATGGTGATAAGGTCTCCCCCTAAGCCTTTCCTCAGAACCCAGTTCTCTCAGCCTTTCCTCATATGGCAGGTTTCACAGTTCTTTGATGATCTTTGTGGCCCTTCTGTAGACCCTCTTGAGCCTGTCCACATCTTTTTCATATAGCAAGGACCAAAACTGAACACAGTATTCCAGGTGAGGCCTGACAAGGCACTGAGTAGAGTGGGATAATGACTTCTTAATCTCTGCTGGTGATGCCCTTGTTTATGCGACTCGGCATCCTGTTGACTCTGCCACAGCAGCTATTGAGCTCATTGTCCACCAGGACCCCCAGGTCCCTTTCCCAGCCTGTGCTGCACTCCTGGATTATGTTTTCACAGGTGCAAGACCTTACATTTGTCCTTGTTGAACTTCATAAGGTTCTTGTTAGTCCACTCTTCTGGCCTATCCAGGTCTTCCTGCAGGGTGGTTCTCCCTTCCCAAGTGTCCACTTCCCCACTCAGTTTGGTATCATTGGCACACTTCATCAGGGTACACTTCATCCTATCCTCCAGATCACTTATGAAGATATTAAACAGCAATGGGCCCAATATCGATCCCTGGGGGACCCCACTTGTGACATTGCCAGTTTGAAAAGGAACTATTTACCACCACCCTCTGGGTGTGGCCTGTCAGCCAGTTCCCCACCCACCTCACAGACCACTTGTCTAGACCATAACACATCAGTTTCTCTAGGAGGAGACTAGGAAAACATATTGAAAACCTTGGGGAAATCCAGGTAGACAGTGTTCATTGCTTGCCTCACATCAACTGAGCAGGTTACTTTGTCATAGAAGGCTATCAGGTTTGTCAAGGGCAACTTGTCCTTGTGCTGGCTTTTCCCAATCACATGTTTCATCTGACTTGTGATAGGCCCCAGGAAGATTTGTTCCATAACTTTCCCAGGAACTGAAGTAAAACTGATGGGCCTATAACTTCCTGGATTCTCCTTTAAGCACTTCTTGTAGATGGGGATGACATTAGCCTTCTTCAGATTCCCCAGTCTTCACAACTTCTCAAAGATCATGGAGAGTGGCCTCACAACAATATCAGCCAGCTCTTAACACCCTCAGGTGGATATTTTCAGGGCCCATAAATTGTCAGGGTCAAGCTCCTGTAATAGTTCACATACCAACTCTTCCTTCACTGCCGGTGAGTCTGTGTTTGCATCCACCTGGATTCTTGTTCCCAGATCCTGGGGCCCATCAGTGCTGGTAAAGACAGAGGTGAAGAAAGTGTTGAGAACCTTTGCCTTTTCAGTGTTGTTGGTGACTAATTAATCTCTCCTGTTTAACAATGGGCCAATATTTTCCTTCTGTTTATGCTCGTTGTTTACAGACCTGAAGAGCCCTTCCTTGTAGCTTTTGATGTGTCTGGTCAATTTCAATTCAAGCTGAGCTTTTGCTTTTCTAACTGAATCTCTGCACACCCTGGCAATGCGCTTGTAGCTCTTAAGGTGTATTCATCGGCTTTTCCATCTCTGGTATGTTTCTCTTTTGGTTTTGAGCAGACTCAAAAGCTTTCAATTAAGCCAAGGGGGTCTTTTGCTTCACCTACTTCCCTTACCTTTAAAGGGGATGAACTGTTTTTGTGTTTCCATGAAAGTTTTCTTGAAAAGCTTCTAGCACTCGCTAGGTCCTTTATCCTCTACAGAAGCTTCCCATGGAATCCCTCACAACTGAGCTCTAAACAAGCTGAAATTTGTTCTTCTAAAATCTAAAACCTTTTTCTTAGTACTAATCTTCAGTGTGCACAGCCAGGTCCCAAACACCACAATATTGTAATCACTGCAGCCAAGGCTATCACTAACCAAGTGTAAGGCCTCAAAAACTTGCTCAATGAGCCTCTTAAAAGGGCTTCTTTTTTTTTTTAATGTACCAAGAGTTAGATGCACGGGAGAAATACTGACAATATATTCTCAAGTGGTCAAAACAACAAAAAAACTTTACTGACAACTTCAGAAAATCAGAGAACTTTGGCAAAAGTTTAGAGCAGCATTCAATCAACGTAAAACATTTCACAAAGCATTAACTTTGCCCATTCAACATAGCAAACTCCAAGCCCATCCAATTTTAAGTTACTCAAAACTCTGAGAAGAGGAAATTAGAAGAAGGAGAGAAAAGAAAAGAAAAAGAAAAGAAAAGAGAAGAAAAGAAAAGAAAAGAAAAGAAAAGAAAAGAAAAGAAAAGAAAGAAAGAAAAGAAAAGAAAGAAAAGAAAAGAAAGAAGAAAAAGAAAAGAGAAATACAGCTACCACTCCTGGTTCCAGCAGTGATATAAAATCCAAGGAAAGGTAGGGTTATGACGTGTGCTTGCCTCATGCTTTGGTTTAAGTACCCTTTGGCTTTCCTGGGCCCTTTCCCCAGGTGGGAATTCTGGTTATCTGGCCACTTAGGAGCTGGGTTAGGTAGGAGCTCCAGAGGTGGGGTGTAGAGCATTGCCTCCAGTGTGCCAGTGACTGGCAGCCACTCTGGGACTGGGATACAGGTCCGGAGGGCGTGGGGGGTGGGGGGGGGTGTATGTGCAGAGCAGGGCATCACCTCACCAGAGCAAGGCCAGACCTGCCCCTTCCCCCCACACATGCACCCAAAATGTTTCAAGCCAGCAATCCTTCCAGTCTCTCATACCACCCCATGGCTCAAGACATTGACTGGGACCACAGTAATGGTACCTTTCCTCTCGTGGCAGCAGTGGGGTTCTAATCTAGCAGACAGAGGAGAAAGGAGAGGAAAGTATACAGGAAATCATATAATGGACAATTGCTATTTCAATAATCAAAAGCATAAGTCTAGTCAATATAAAAATTTCCTTCTATGCAAGTCATCGCTCCCCATCCTGTGAGTCTCTAAAATTGCAGGCAGTTTTGTGTGGTGCCAACCAGGATCCAGGAGGAGAGTTCATTAAACCAATCTTTTGGCTGCAATGACCAAAGAGTCCAGCAGACTGGTTGGTAATTTCCTTCATGTTTCTTGATATTGTATTCTTCTTCGGTGAGGTCTAGTATTTTACATATTCCTTTCTCATTAATAACATATCAAGCGTTAGACAATTTAATGAAGCCATTTTTGGTACTTGCTGGACTTGTAAGCTGAGCTCCAAAACAGCATGGTGTAAGGCCCCAAACAACTCGCTGAAAGGGGCTTACAGAGGTTCCTGTACTCTCAGTTAGATGCATGGGAGAAATACCGACTAGATATTCTCAAGAGGTCAAAATAATTTTACTGGCAAAATATAGAAAATCAAGGAACTTTTGACAAAGTTTTAGTACAACATCCAATCAACATAAAACACTTCTCACGGCTATATTTTGGCCCATTCAACTAAGCAAACTCTAAACTTAAACCCATTCAATGTTAAGTTACCCAAAAAGTTCCAAGAAGAGGGAATTAGAAGAAGAAAGAGAGAAAGACAGAAAAGAGATAGAAAAACACACATATAGCAATCAACAACTGGGCTAAGGTGGTGTCCAGATAGAAACTCCAAATGCAGGGTAGGGTCAAGACATGTGCTTGCCTCATGTGCAACCTTAAATACCTCTGGGCCTTTGTTCCGCCTCCCCCCCCCCCCCCCCCCCCCCTCAGGTGGGACTTCCGGTCATCCGGCCACTCAGGAGCTGGGTTAGGCAGAGTGGAGCACTGCCTCTGGTGTGGCAAATGATTGACAGACACTGTGGGTCTGGGATACTCTAGGGCTGGGGGGTGTGGGGCAGGACACTGTCTTGCCAGAGCAAGGCCTGACCTGCCCTCTCCCACACACACAGGCATAATTTTTGCTATAATCTCGTAGTACTGGGTAGTTAGTTAAAAATTATCTTTTTTTTTTTTTTGGTCAAGACTTCAACACCAATAGTTTCCATATCCAAATATGGTTAAACTTACCTCTTTTCCTGTAACAGTACAGATGGTCTGTAGCTGGACAAGATAAATCTGGCCATAACATAAATCCAATTTGGCTCGCCTAGTTCAGAAGTACACAAGTCCCTGAGTGAGCAATCATAGGATAAATCTGAACTCAAACAGGGACCTAAGCCAATCATGTTCAATAGTTAGGCTGCCTTGCCTTTTGTAGTCTGTAATTTTACAGGTCCAGTGAAGGGCCCTCAGATCAGGCTTAGCTACGAGCAAGGCAGTCCTATCTGGATAACTCAGTCTCTCTTGGAGACAGAGTGCTCAAATACTCAGTCAGCTCATAGCCGTTGGCTACCCTAAGCAAGCTGAGTGAATTTCGGCTCTTTAGTGATTATCAGCTCTCTCTGCATTTCAGCTCTTTGCTTGCTTGCTTGCTTCGCGCGCCTTAGGGCCGGGGTAGAAGCAGACGAGAGAGAGGAGAAGGAGAGGTTCTGGCGGTTCCACAGTGATGGTTTATTGGGGGGTCTGTGAAGGGTTCCCGCAACAGCTCTTCTTCAGCCGAATGGGCTAAACCAGCCCCTTTTTATAGGATATAGGGGGATCCAAACTTGTCCAATAGTAAGAGTTAGGGGGAAAGTCACCTATGGGGTTACAGAGATAAGCTAGGGTTCAAGAGGCAGAAGACAGGAGCTTATTTTGCTGTCTCATCATGACTCAGCAATTCCTACTGTTAAGTTTCAGCCTGCCATGAGGCCCTAGCCAACTCCATGGAGCCTGCTACAGTCCAGGTATTGTTCTAACCCACACAAATGTACCTGTTCCCGATAACCACCCTTGTCCTCACCAACCAGGTTTCAGCGTCATCCCCAGGACCTATACCCAGGGAAAGAGGAAAAAGTTAGTGTGCACCATGGGAAAATTACATTTAGTAAAAATTCTACTACATAGTAGTCTGGATTGCTACAGGGGTGGGGGTCAAAGATATAACAAAATTCGAGTCATTCCAACCTCCTCAGCATCTAATTTCAGTCAGGGTCCTGGGTTTGGACCAAATACCTTTCCAACTTTGCCAAACCTTTCATTGGTTTTCAAACCCAGAATCTTGCTGCTTCTCTTTTGTCAGCTTAACCACTTATGCCTTCTTCATCTACAGCTGTAGAGAACTTTCCAGCTTTCACTTCAGCTCCTCCATTAGTCCCTTTTCTCCCTCATTCCAGGGGTCGCTGACAGTTCGACATCCCCTTCTTCTGCCCAGTCATGCTTTACACATTGTTTACCGTTACTACATGCGCTTCCCTTGGTATAGTAATTTTATGCTTTGCTCTGAAGAGATAGGAAGAGGTATACAAATTTGATTTCATAATCATCTGAAAACCTAAGGTAAATTTAGGGAGGAATCTTCTCTATCCACTGTGGCAACCAGAGAGAAAACACATCATTAAAAATTGCTTGCAACCAACTTTTATAAAACATGTACAAACATAAATATCTTAAAACTATTAGGATAAAAACATGTAAACAATCGATGCAGCGAAGAACAGCAACTCTTCAGTCCTGTTGTCACTTCATCCTCTCATGGAACACCTCTTCACTTGGAATACTGTAAGAGGAGAGAAAAAGAAAACTCGATCCCACTTGGACCGGTCTTAAAAAGAAAGGACCATCCATCTGTTGGTATTTTGTGTTTTCTACCATAGGCACCTGTGGCCTTTAATCCGCAATGACTTCATCAATTCTGTTCTTTGCCTCTAGTGGCAGACAAGGCTCTATACTCACTTGTACCAGAAGGTGGCAATGTAGGAGCATTTTGGAAAGATTCTTTGAGAATACAGGGCAACTGAATTTCCATTTATTTTCAGAGACCCTTTTAGGATATTTGGATTTGCCACCCTCCTCTAGTTCACTTATTGAGGGCAACACTGAGTTTGTTTTCTCGGTCTCGATCCTTAAAGTTTGCAATAAATAACAATAACATGGGAGAAGGCTGATGGGGCACCAGCTGTTTCTTGTGCATTGCTTGAAAACCAGCCGCCTCCCACACTTTCCTGGTAATTTTAGCACATTTTGGAGTGGGGAGAGGGATGGGTTCTCCCCCCTCCAACAAGTCCAAATTTTCACACAACAGATTGCTCGCTGGGCAAGAGACCAGGGCTCTTCACCATGTTCTTCCTCCTCGTCAAGCTTTATTTCATTCATCCCCATTAATGAAATTCTCAAAGCATGCTCTGTTTCGTTTTCTTTTCTCTTCCCACATAACTAAATCTGGTGCAGAGTGAGACACATTATCGCGGGCTCCACGTTAGGGTATACAAATTCCATATTTTCAAGAGGGCAGAACTTAGGGGGAGGAGGGGGTTGGCTTTGCTGAGTCAAACCCCTCCTCCAGGGAGTGGAGAAAGGTGACAGCATGTTCGGGGAGGCCCACCTCCTCCTCCAAGCAGAAAAACCCTGGTTCATTCTCCACACTTTCCCCAGCAGTGTTAATGTGCAAACCTAAAGCTCTTTGTCTCTGGATGAGCTCTTTCAGAGAGGTTTTTCGGGTTTGGGGCTAACTTCTGTGCATTCAATTCTCAGTCCGCCCTGAGGCAGGCAATTGTTTCAGCCTCCTAGGCAATTTGTAACTCAATTAGCTCTTTCTGTTGCTACTGGGCAACCTATTTCTCTCTTTTTGCAGCTCTGAGTCCAGCCTCCACCCATATGGATACCAGACCTTTTTCCTTACGGCTTTTTTGTCTTTTCTTTTGCCAAAATTAGGATTTTCTCAGCAATTTACGGCAGATAGTGCTCGATTTCCTCACCCCACATCTCCTGTTTGGGGCTGGACAAGCTTTATAAGCTTTTAGTAAGTCTACCAGTGCAGAGCAGTTAAGGACAATTTTTGCCGATGTTTCCATTACTTTTCTAATGGAGAATATGTGTTTTGACAGAAAATTAATTTCTCCTTTATTCCGTGACTGGCGATTATCTCCATATAAAATACCTCTTCATCACCTCAAGAGTACCCTCCTTCACTGCACCAATTAAAATGCAAGGCCCCAAAAACTCACTCGATGAGACTCTTAAAAGGGCTTTTGTGGCATTCACATTCTCTGAACAGAGAGAGACATGATTCTTTCTCAGGTTTTTTCCTGGAGAAGCATAGAGGGAAAACAATTTTTATCTCTGCTTGCTGCTCCTGGTATTTTGAATATGTGGAATGTATTGGGAAAATTGTTTACCTGAAGGAATTTGGTAATTGGATTCTGGTGGAGATAGGCTAATTAAAATAAACAATCAGGTCCAAGCTGTGTGGACTGTCGGTCTGCAGACAGTCACGAGTTTTTCAGTTAGTAGTATGATATAGTATAATATAGTATCTCTCTTTAATATAGTTGTAATGTAATATAGTTTTAATAAAGTGAGTGTTCAGCATTCCGAAGCCTTGGAGTCAGATGCCACTAAATCCCTGCCTCGGGAGTCACCTTGTATTCCATAGGCTTTCAGGTTTTTTTATGTACTCTTGAGTTAGATGCAAGGGAGAAATACCAACAAGATAATTTTTAGTAAATAGTTTAAACTCCAGTCATATTCTACAGTGGATGCCTTGCTTTTATTTTTCAAGTCAGGGTAATTTTGTTAGTGTAATAGATGAGTAATGTAATAGTTTGCTCTCACAATTAAAAGATACATATTATGTAGATGTATAGTAATGTTATTGTAATATGTCCCCCCCCCATAGACCCCTTTTCCCTCCCCCTTGTAATAGCCTTAGTAGTCAGGACATTTAGAGAAGGCCGGCTTGGTACCAGCATAACAACACCTGACCTCCAATCAAGATGTAAGAAAGTAATCTCCACCAATAGACTGAAATAGGGGTCTCCTCGAGCCAGGTCTTATAAGCTCTTGGAGACCTATATCACACCCAAATTAGTTCAGCTACCTTAGAAGGCATAAAATCAGCAGGATGGCTTCTGTGGTAGTGTTGGAAACAAAAAAGTTTTAATAAAAGGCAAAATAATATGACTCTTTACAGAGAAAAACCGAGCCAGGTGCAAGAGGTTCTTGCTTCTGGTAAAATACCTCAAAAAGCGATTAGTTTCTTTGTTTTCTTCTTTTTCTAGTAAATTGCTCAGATGGGACTTTTTGGCTCCTGTCCAATTGGCTATCCTTAAGTTCGAGGTGAAGTCCCCCAGGTCCTATGAGGTGTCTTTTTCGCTAATTGAGGAAAGAAACTTCTGGGCTTTTTTCTTTTTTAAGGAGACAAAGGATAGTTTTGTCACTCAGTCAAAAGGGGGCACATTCCTACAATAGAGGGCAGAGAAAGAGTTGACTGACAAAACTTTAGGAGGGGGCTAAGGGTATAAAAGGCAGAGCATCCATTTTGTAGACAAACACGTTGCTAGTAGTCATGGGAGCTCCCAGCGCTGCAAACTTTTTTCTTATTCAGTCCTTTGTTCTAATTTTTTAAGGTTTAATAAACCTTTGAAATTTTAAAAGTGAGCAGTCGTTTCCCACAAATGGGGGTTCGTGCCAGGAGATAAAACCTCTTCTCTGTGGCCCAGGAGATTTCGGACGAATAGCACGCCCCTGCCGATTTTGGCAGATCGAACGACCTCTCCTGTGACCATTGGTGATTGCAGGTCGGCACCCCAGAGACTACAAAGACTGGATAACGAAAAAGAAGAGGGGGAAGATGAGGAAAAGCCCCTGAAAACTGCAGATCTAGAGGATTGTGAGTACTAGTGAGAGTAAGAGCTGAGAGTATGCTTGAAGTGTGAGTAGGGAAATAAACAGAGCAAGGAGAATTTTTCTCCTTTTTAATGCCTTTATTAAGAGTGATCAGCTCAGGATGGGAAGCTCGACGAGTCTGCAGTCTCCGTCAGGTCTCCCAGGGTGGCTCACAGGAGGATGATATGCGCAGCTTTGTCCACTAGGGGCAGAGCTGGGGGGTCCGATCCTCGTGGGAGTCTTTGGGGCGTGACCCTCAGTTGTTGTTTGCAGCTTCGCCCCGTCCGCTCCCTGTTCGGGATGACTCCCGTGCTCAGGGTGAGGGGCTACAAAGGTTTTCAGCGTCTCTGCAGGTCCAGCACTCTGCTCCTCACGTCCAGGCAACACTCTAACTTCTCAACTTTATATTGGCTCGTTGTGTTGGGGGGTTTCTCAGTACGTTTGGAGCAGTAGCTTCTCATGACATGCTGGTCCTGGAGTTAATTTGCATGTCTCCCCTCCACGTTTAGTCTTTTCTCCCCACTGTCAGGGAAGAGAGCTATCAACCCAGCCTTGGCCAGGGCCTTTACTGATACAAAGAGAACCATTAACTACAACGACCCGCGATTATCATGACAAACAAACAGCACCCCAGCAGCAACCCTGGTCTGATTAGGTTTTGTAACCTTTTTTTCCTCTCACAAAAAAATTGGCAGATTTTTGTTCATAACAAGTAGTGTGCTTGGGGGTCGGTCTGAGACTTAGAAAATCCTCATAAGTATTTCTGGCCACATTGTAATTTCTGTCCTCCCAATGTATAAAAGTCAACTTCAGACAATACGTGGGACCCGTCCTGGTCTCTTAAAGCTTTAAGATATGGACGGTCCGGAGAAAAATGACGGCGGGACGTGTGAGGGGAGGAGAGTGGGGACCCCGTGGCTGGTGGGATGCGTGAGACTGAGGGATTTGTGGGGGCTCGAGAGCACTTGGCGGTTGGCAGGTTGAGAGTCACAGTGTTGGAGTGATGGCAGGGCTTGCTATTCAGTGGAGGTCGCGTGGCTGCTCCACGTGGAGCAGCGGCGCGCTCAGGGCGGCGGGCTTCCGGTGGGCACTCGACATGATGGTTTTCAGAGCTTACCGGCCGAGCCTTGGGGAGAAGTGCTACCACTAGTGGCAGCGACTGGGGAGTGCCGAGTGCGGGGGCGTCCGAACTAGTCCAGTGGTGCGGTGCTTTCGGAGCGGAGGGACCACGGGGGCTGTGCGCGCGCGCCTGCTTGTGGTGGCTCGGGGACGCCCAGTGGTGGAGCTCAGCGGGGCTCACCCAGTAGCGGAGTGCCCGGGGGCGGCGCTGGCGGGATCGCAGCTTGGGGAAAAACTGAGTGAGCGGGATTTTCCGAACGGAGACCGCGGGGGAGGAGGCGGGCGAGGTTCCCCCGACCCGCCACAGTGGTTTCCCCAACCCATCGGCGCAGGGGAGGCCAGGGAGGCAAGTCTGCACAAAGTAACGCTCACAGCCGCACTGGGCGCTGTAAGTTTCCAGTGCACGCTGACCCAGCAAAAGGGGGGGAGGCGGCAGAAGCCCAGAGCGGTGACGCAATTAATCCCGCAGCCGGCGGGGGGAGCTGCCAATGGCAAGTGGGGATGCCTGGCAGGGCTAACCGCGTGCGCAGGTGTGAAAAACGCCAATCACTTGCTTTTGAAATTGTTAAGAGTTTAATAGTAATAAAATGGTTATAAAAATAGTAATACAATTAGAATCATAATAATTTGGACAATTTAAATCAAGACAATATGAGACAATAAAAGCAAAGAGTTACGGACGTCCGGGTACCTTTTTCTGGGCATCACGAGCCTGAAAAAGGACCCCTGCTAACAAAGGATTAACCCTTAAGAACAATAGCCTGTTGCATATTCATACACTTCATACATGATGCATAAATTCCATTCAAACACAGGATTCTGTCTGGTCAGTGTCAACTTCTTCCTTCTAATCCTAACAGCGCCTTCAAGGCGGGAAGAAGTTAGTTTCTTCTGATAAGAAGGCAATAAATTCCCTTTCTCTGAAAGATTTAGGTGTCCTGTGGCTGCTATCTCGCTGCAAGTCCTTTCTGTTAATCAAAGCATCCTACATAGCACAGTTTCTATTTTAACAATTTTTATAACCTAAAACTATATTTAACACAGTACTTAAGAGAATTAATACAGCATTACTTCCTAACACAACACATATAATATTCATTTTAATATTTGCGAAAAGCCAATCATAAAATACATGCATTTTTCACAATCCCCACTCTTATTCTTTGTAAATCATTTGGCTTGAGCAATATTTCTTCTCTATTTGCATCTTCTGGTCTATGCTGGCAAAATGAAACAGGGGACTACACAAGGAAGAAATATATAAACAGTTGTAACACATAAAATGAAAGATCTTAATTTCTTCTAATACATTACCCCATCAGCTAGGTTTTAACATTATTTTCTAATTTTTTTGGACTGGTACCTGGGTTATTATATGCATATATATTTTTTTTCTTCTTTGATTTCTTTTGCTTTTGCTAGAATGACTTTTCTGTGGTCATCAATTTTCAACAATCTGATATATTGAACTTTCCACAAACACCCCCTTCTTTGGCCAATAAATAGTCTAAAGCCAGCCTATTCTGATACACTACAGTTTTTATTTGGCTTAGCTGACTTAATGTTAACTCTAATGCCTGAGCAGCCTTTTTTGCTATCGTTTCTATAACTGCTTGGAGTCTTGTAATACGATTCAACAGATAATTTGGAGTCAATACAGAGTTAGATTGCTGTGCTGGTTTTACCTTTTCGTTTATTATTTGCTTTTTTACCAAATCTTGAACCGTATCTTCAAGATTAAATTTAAAACAAATCCATCTCTCTCCTTTTGGACATTCAGTTCCAAATCTATTGCCACTTTTTCCTAAGTTTCTTGTAATCCAATAATTTACTCCGTTTCGCCTACAAGTTCTTAATTTGGATGGGTTATAACAGTGGCTGTTGACATAGGTGCATATAATAAAAGAGGAACTTTGGTTTCTTTCCATGTGATGCTTTCTGTAGCATTTGTGACACAATCCTGCTGGTATCCCAAAAGGGAAAAGACAACAAATGAGTGCCAGAAACAGGAATAACAGAGGCCCAGTATGGCTTATACTCCCACCTCCCATGCCTGTGAGGTTGCAACCCACAGCAGGTGTATTTGATCTTCTCGGTGGCGATATACAGAGGCAAATCTGGTCTTGCCCTCTATTTCCTTGTTACTTTCTTTTAACTAATTTCCAGGCAAATTGTTTTTGACACCCTTTAACTGTGGTCTCCTACCGTTCCTCAGGTATCTCTCATTCAACAGGCACTAATAATTCCCATCCACAAAGCAAAGTTATTACTTTATCACTTTTTGCAATAAGAGCATAAATTTTGTGAACCACAATACTAATTACTCTCACAATTTAAGCATTTACTTATAACCCAGCTAGCATGTCCAGTATTAGAAATGAATCAAATAAAGTTTACTAATGGAAATGGTAATTCCCCTTCTCCCCTATACAATTCTCAGGCTAAGGTCACAATACAAAAACAGTCTTGATCTTTCTATCTGAAGTATTCCTCCACCAAGGAGATGCTTTAGTCAGGCAGTGCTTGAAACCAGTGATATAAACGTTATCTTGTTTCTTAATTCAGTGTTATTCGTTGTACATTTCTTGGATCATTTGAGTTTTCCTAAACTATTACCACTCAGTCCCCATTGGAAAGTCAGTTCGGTATCACTCGGTTGAAATGTGATAGTCCATTTTTCAGGTTTCTTCACAAGTCCTTTGATTCTGCTGGCATGAATTCACTCTTTTTCCGTGATTGTTGCTTCAGTAGTACCTGGAAAGGACTTCTTAATAGCACAGTAATAAAAGAAAGATCATACTGCATTAACTTTTACTATTCGCTCTTCTTCCAAACTTTCTGGGTTTAGCTAAAAGCTTTCTCCACAGCAGCCTCTTCTTTTTCAAGAAAAAAACCCCTTGTCTTTAACAGCAAACAAGACACAAAAAACCCTACAAAAAACTTCTTACTTAAGAAAAACAAACCACTTTGTGAGGTTTGGAGAGTCATCAGTCTCTGCTTTGATTTTATCTTTCAGTGCTGGCCTCTCCTCCCCCTCTCTTCACAGCCTTGCTATCAATGCTGTTCTTCGCCCTTCCCCCGGTGCTGCCCCTTGGCTGCAGGGCCGGAGCAGGGGAGAGCAGCCCCGGGCATGGGGACCCTGGGGGGGCTGCCCTGGGTTCCTTTTGCCCTCTCTCTCTCTCTCTCTCTCTCTCTCTCTTCTCTTTCCTTCTCTCTCTCTGCTCACTTACCGGGCTCGACGCTGCCATCCTGGACTCGGGACCCCGACAGTCTGGGAGCCCCCCGGCAGTTCTGCCACGGAGCCAGCCCGCTCCTGGCTGGCAAACCTGTGTCCTGTGCTGCCAGCACCGCTGCCGGGTCACCTCCATGGATCGGTCCCTGCCGCAGGCCCCGAGACCCTGCCGCTCGTAGGGAGCGGTCAGACACTTCCCAACCTCGACAACCTCAAAATTAGCGTCCCCAGGTCCTCCTGACATTCTTTTTCTTTCTCTAGCCAACTTATCCTCGTTTCTCTTCAAGGAGGGCCCGTTCTGCTAAAATCCTTCTGAATCTCAGTTCGGCACTGAATAACCTCCTAACAACCATGTGTTAGGACACTTCCCTGCCTTTCATGCAAAAAACCCCTATTCACACTTCTCTCTTCTAGCATAAAGATGTTATCACTTCACATTCTAACATCTCAGAGTTTTTTAACCACCTCCCTACTTCAACTTCTCTCTTTCTTCTCTTGTGTTACCTTTTTTTTTTTTATTTTCTCTGATTCAACACACCTAGACGGCACGAGGTGAACCTAACTAATTTACTTCCCAAAGTAAGCTTACAACTTTCTTTTACTAGATAATTTAAATACATACTGGCTAGCTGTGGCTTACTGGGTCTAACATCCTGGATATGTAAGCTACTAGATATTTTTTACTCTTCCTCACTCCTGAATTAAAATTTTATGAGCTACCCCATTTTCTGGATTTATGTATAAATGATAAAGGATTTTTTTTTCTTCACACAAGGGTAAGCTTAAAGCTGGAACTTAGACTAGTTTTAACTTAACTCTTTTAATTTAACAATATCTTCCTTGGTCCGTTTTATATCATCTCCTTCTGTCAATTTTTCATACACAAATTTTGCTACCTGTGTGTACTTCTTAATCTATAATCTATAATATTTCAATAATTTAGGTAATCTCAATAAATTGCTACCTGTCCCTGGGACCAATAAGACATCTTCTATCTAAATTTTAGTTTCTTCTTTCAATTACTACATCTTTAATTACCAAAAATGTAAAACTTTCTCCTCTTTTTTTTTTCCTGTTACTTTCACTATATATTTGCTCACACACACTATAACTTTTTGGAATATTTAACAGGCAGGTTCTCTCTGCCCCTGTGTCCATTACAAATTCCAATCCTTGGGGACCCATTTTTAAAGTTATCACAGTCTATAGATGGTATTTGTCCCCCCTAAAAGCTATTCTTCCTATGTGCCCATCCCTTTAACGATTTTAAGTTCTTCCACTTAGGACCATTTTCTTATTTCTCTTAAGTTTGCTTATCTATTTAGTTGGAGTTTCTTCTTTCCCCTCTAAAAGCTGTCCCTCAAAAACCTTTTGTTTTTGCATTTCGCCTTTGATATGCTGTCTCATTTTTTCCCTTGGTTATGTAATTACAATAATTATTCATGTGTTTACTCTTCTCCTCATTATTTTAACCCCACTCAGGAGGTACTGTCGGCATTTTGTCTCCTCTGGGGGTTCCCTCGGATTATCTTTTCCCCAAGCTTTTATTTCAGTTGCTCTGATTATTTGCTTTTCTTCCTGAGAAAAATATTATTTTCATTACAGACCGCATCTCTTCTCAAGTATAAATGTTTGGACTTAAAAATTGGTCTAATTGTTCATCTATGCCTATGGGATTCTCCAAATATCCCTTTTATTTATTTCTTAACATTTCAGACCTCAGACGAAGTCAAAGGAGCATCTACAAACTCTGGTCCGTCCCCTCTTATGAGAACCTCTCTTAATGGAAATAGACCAATCTCTTTATCCCTTTCTTTTTGGATTTTTATCTTCTATACCCTTTCTCCCGTATTTTTAGGAAGAATCAGGAGAGGGCTTTCTTTTAACTGAACTTTTAGTGCTTCGATAAGGTGATTCCTTTAGAGAGTTCTCCTGAGCAGCCGGAGCTGTGGTTACCAAGGGAACGGAGCTCAGGGCAGGACGGGGGACTCGGCATGACTCCGGGTCTCGGTCCTCCAAAGGCGGGGTCTGCAGCCGGGATCGCCCTAGGGGCTGTTCCGGTGCAGACCGAGCTGGAGCGTGGATAGCCCCCACATGGCTGATGGTGGCTGATCTGGTAGAGACAAAGCAGGCGACTGACCCCGGCTGCAGCGGCGGGAGCCGACCAGAGTCAGGGCAGCTGGGAATGGGACAGAAAAGACACCCCCTCGGTGCGGTCAGCGCGGTAACCACGGCGCACACGGCAGGACAGAACCCCAGCCCCGGCACGGCCAGCGGAGCGGCCGCGGGCCAGGCGGCCGGACTGGGACGGACGGACTGGGCCGGAGCTTGCACAGGGGCTGGGGGGGTGGTGCATCTGCGAACGAGCGGGGGAACAGACGGGAATGGATGCGGTAATATTTTGTTCCCAGCCTTACATTTTCACAGTTTCTTTCTTTTATTGCCTTTCATAAAAAAAAAAAAGTTATTTTCTTACAACCTCCCCCCTCCCCAGCATGTGGTATACTCTTTTTCTTCTGAATTAAACGGTTTGTACAAATAAATCCAGAGCCTAACAAATCCAAACTTCTGCTTGGATACTTTGAAATGGTCGACGAGCCAACTCACGACCTTCTCATATTGTTTTTCTCATCATTTTTTTATTTATCCTTTGGCAAATTATACATCTTTCAATTACTTGTTCTTCTACTCCATAAATTCTCAATGCACCCATAGTTTCGTTAAAAAAACGATCGCACAAAGCCTGAGTATGTCACTGGGCTTTTTTGATACATGTCCTCTGCTATTCTCTAGTAAGCGTTTTATTATCTAATTGTCTTCCATCGAGATGTTTCTATTTCCCCGATTTATCTTGTTCGCTACTGATCTTGTTTTAATTCCCCTTTTTTGCTTCTCTAAACTTTGGAATTTCCAATATTCCTCATTTGCGTTGATATTAACTCTTTCAGCTCCATTTTCTGCTGCATCTTTAGCTTCCTGATCTGCCAAATTATTTTCCCTTATTTCTGGGATCTTTACATTTTGGTGTCCCTTAGTAGGTACTAAAGCTCTCTTAGGTAATTTTAATGCTTTTAAAACTTCTAAAATTAGTTTCTCATTTACTAATCTTTGTTTTTCACTTTTTACTTACAACTTAAATACCACTTTTCCCAAAAAAAACCCTTTTTCTCACACTACTTTTCAATACAATATGCCTCCCTCCAAGGAGATATCGTAAGGCTTAAAATGCCCAGTCTACATTACTCATACTTTCATTCATTTACATTCACTCACTTTTATTTCTCATTCACCCTTACACATTCTTTCACACCCTCAAGACACAAAGTGGATCTTTATTGCCAGAAAATCACAGGTCTCCGTGGCCTCCCTTCGCCTTGGGGTTGTGTTGTCGATGAGACAGGGGTTTGTAGATGGATGGATGAGACAAGCTCTTGATTCCATGATCAGAAGGCTATATTTATTATATTAGGATACATATATAACATTATAACTATATTACATAAAGATAGAAAGGCAGGGAGCTTCTTCAGAAGCTGCTAAGCTAACAGAGAGATAGAAAGGAATGACTAACAATGTCTGTGTCCCAGCACAGAGCGATAGCAGTCCTGCTGTGAATGGTCAGCAGATCCAAACATCTGCTGACCATCCAACCACAGGTGAATCTGCTGCATTCCACAGCAGCAGATAATAATTGTTTACATTTGCTGGTAAGCCTGTGAGCTCCAGCAAGGAGAAATCCTAAGAAAGGATTTCTTAAGAAGAATAGCTGTGACAGGGTTGGCCTCTAGGTCCCAGTATCTCCGGGCCTCTTGGAAGGGCCCTGACTCGGGTCGCCTCTGGTGCCCGTTCACCTGTGAGGCTGTCTGCGTGTCTTTCACACTCTTTAACTACGGCTCTTCACACGCTCAGGGAACCCTAGCTTGGTTCGCAGGTCACTCACTCCTCTTCGGCCCAGAAGTCCCCACCTACCCGGGAGCTACAGCCTGGTGTGTAGGTCACTCACTCCTCTTTCCACTGCCTCCCCCCTTCCCACCTACCCGGGAAGTTGAGGCTGACTTTGTGTGTGTCTCACTCTCACACACCACAGAACAACAATAAGGTACCTTTTACTTTCACATCACCTATTACAAGTTTAGGTGTTACTAGCCAGTCCCGGTGCTATTGGATATCCCTCAACCCAGCTGTGTTATCCAACCCCTAATGCTCTTGGGTAATTTTCCTTCAGTCCTGGTGTGTTGTCCAACCCCAGATGCTCTTGGGTATTTTTCCCTCAATCCAGCTGTGTTGTTCAACCCCAGATGCTCTTGGGCATTTTCTGTCCCTCAACCCAGCGGTGTGGTACAACTACAGATGCTCTACTACATTTAATTTGTTTGTCTGTGTTGTCCAACCCTGGATGTTCTTGGGCATTTTTTTATCCGTCAATCTGGCTGTGTTGTTCAACCCTGGATCCTGTTAGGCAAAATTTTCATCCCTCAATCTAGCTGTGTTGTCCCACCCTGAGTGTTCTTGGGCATATCCTCACTCCGACAGAATTCTGCTCAACCCTGCTCTTGGAATATAAATCCCTCAACCCAGCAGGTTTTAGGGGCCCCTCCTGTCCCCTTTCCTAGTGGATTGGGCTAGGAAACCTTTCTCCCTACCTCTGAGGGGTCCAACCCCTCCCTGAGACCCAGTCCCAGTTACCCCGGGGGATTCTTTCACTCTCTTATCACTCGGTTCGTCTCTTTACTGGCCGTTTTTCTCGCGAAAAGACGGAAACGCAGCATGGGAGACTTCAGCACTCCCTTGGCAGGTCTGGGACAACCAGCCCGCCTCTCATTCACACACATTCATCCCCCCCGTACCTGCCTCCCCCCGAGAAATACTTACCAATCCTTTTTCCTTCCCGGGTTCTTCGTGTGCACTACTAGTCTTAAGGGGCCAATTACCGCGGTTGTAGGGAGCCTTTTTTCCCTTCTCTTTGTTTTATTGCCTCCTTTTGTCCACCGATCGTAACCTGCGTCTGTCGGTCACTTCAGGGGAAACAGAGCGAGGCTGCCAAAGAGGGCAGGGCGCGCCTTCCCCACTCTGACTCTTCTAAAGCACCGGCAGCGAGGTGTTAGCAACCATCCTCTGCTACCAAATTGTGAAAAACGCCAATCACTTGCTTTTGAAATTGTTAAGAGTTTAATAGTAATAAAATGGTTATAAAAATAGTAATACAATTAGAATCATAATAATTTGGACAATTTAAATCAAGACAATATGAGACAATAAAAGCAAAGAGTTACGGACGTCCGGGTACCTTTTTCTGGGCATCACGAGCCTGAAAAAGGACCCCTGCTAACAAAGGATTAACCCTTAAGAACAATAGCCTGTTGCATATTCATACACTTCATACATGATGCATAAATTCCATTCAAACACAGGATTCTGTCTGGTCAGTGTCAACTTCTTCCTTCTAATCCTAACAGCGCCTTCAAGGCGGGAAGAAGTTAGTTTCTTCTGATAAGAAGGCAATAAATTCCCTTTCTCTGAAAGATTTAGGTGTCCTGTGGCTGCTATCTCGCTGCAAGTCCTTTCTGTTAATCAAAGCATCCTACATAGCACAGTTTCTATTTTAACAATTTTTATAACCTAAAACTATATTTAACACAGTACTTAAGAGAATTAATACAGCATTACTTCCTAACACAACACATATAATATTCATTTTAATATTTGCGAAAAGCCAATCATAAAATACATGCATTTTTCACAGCAGGGTTTTCCAGACAGGAGCCACGGGCGGGGGCCGGTCTGTGTAATCGGCGGCCGCCAGAAGCACAACATAGTAGCTCCCGGCGCTTGCTGCCCCAGTGGGGGCGGCAGCAGCGCCAGGTGCGTTTCCTACGAGGCTCTGCCGAGAGTCAGGGACTGGCTTGGCTGTGTTGAGGGTCGCGGAGACCGCAGAGGTCACCAGCCCAGCGGCGGCGCGAGGCGCGGTCTGCATAAAAAGCCGCTTGAGAGAAGCTGTGTGCACGGGGTTTCCTGGACGAGAGCCACGGGCGCGGGCTGTTCTGTACAAAGAGCGGCCAGCGGAGACTCAGCGTAAGGATTCCCGGCGCTCGCTGCCCCAGCAGAGGCAGTGGTGGCGCTGGGGCGATTCGCACAGCACTGCCGAAAGTCAGGAGTGGGCTTAGATGTGCGAAGGTCTTGTAAACCACAGAAGTCACTGGCCCAGAGGCAGCAGAGGGCCGCCAGCGGCGACTGGGACGGCTTTCGCCGAGTGCGAGGGCACCCAACAAATCAAACCAAGTAACACAGAATATCCAAGCCGAGTGCCGCGCGGGCCCGCATGGGCGGTAGCGGGCCGGGGGTCGGGAGCTGTGTCTGTTATGCGGGGATCTCGGGGGCCCGCGTGGGTGGCCTTCAGCGGTTGCTCCAAACCGAGACGCACCAGAGAGTTGAACTAATGCAGAACTGGTGAATAGCTCCTTTCCCAATCACAGGATTGTGATGCATCCAGTTCTTAATCCCCAAGGCACAGGAATCCCCGCCGAAACATGTCTGTCTGTGATAGTGCTGGGAAGTCTCTCCCCTCTGTGCTAATGCCTTCACACAGAACCACAGAATAGTTTGGGTTAGAAGGGGCCTTGAAGCTTATCTTGTTTCACCCCCTGCCATAGGCACTCTGCCATGGGCAGGGACGCCTTCCTCTATCCCAGGGTGCTCCAAGCCTTGTCCAACCTGACCTTTAACAATTCCAGGGATGAGGCAGCCACAACCTCCCTGGGCAACATCTGTTCAGTGTTTTTCTAGAAGTCTCTTCGTTTGCCAGGGGAGACTGTCCCTTGAGAGCTGCCACAATGATCTGCCTCAGTGCAACACTCAAGTCCCTGAGCTCTGACCAGATCCCATCTGTACTGAGAGCACTGGTCCTGTTGTGGGCTGACAGCCAAGGGCCACACAGTACCACACAGGCTTAGCTACCAGAATATTTGCAGCTCATAGAAATATTGACTCTAGTTCTAAACACTGACTAAAGCTGATAAATCCTAGCCCTGTTCTTATTCCCAACATTAACACTACAATATTTATCTGTTAATTCCTCTTTAATACCTGAGATTTACAAGTATCACTTAGTCCCTCCTGGGCAGTCAGGGAGCTGGCTGGAATCCCCAAGCTTTGCCCTGCTGCTCCACCTTAGCTTCCTCACTTTTCAGCATAACCAGGGAGTATGGACATGCCTGAGTGTCTCTGAGCAATGCCCTCACCTTGCTGTGGGGTGAGTAGAGGAGCAGAGCTGAGTACAGCCAACCCCTGAGTACTTCCTTTCTTCACTTGTTTTTGTTGTTTCTCCTTCTAGCTAATTGGGAAGGTGAGCTGACGAGGAAGACAGGAGACATGCTCATTCGCTGATGATCGACAAGTCTCAGATTTATTGATTAATAGGCTTACTTTTATAATCACAGTAATAAGGCTCATACATATTGCAAAAATAGAGCTCACTATTGGTCAGCTATAAAAAGTCAGTCCCACCTTTCTCAGGATGTTTGTGGCTTCTTTTTTACCTCTTGTTATCACATATTTTCTTGAACAGCTTCTTGCTCAAGGAAAATGTGTCCTTGAATTAGGCAGCTGTTGCTTTCTCAGATGTATTTTCTCACGTCTCTTTTCCCATCAACTATGTCTCAATAAAAAACTGTCCACAGTGAGCCTTACTGAAAGGACCTGTAGTTTGCTAATTAGAGAGTCCCCAAGGAAAAAAGGAAGATCCTCTCTCCTCTTCCCTTGCCTTCCTCTGGGCTACTAAACCTCTAGGCTTTTCTTTTTCCTTAGTCTTCAGACTTTTCATCTTGTAGTTGCCAAAGAGAAGAGCTTAAGTGTCAAAAACTTAGACATAGATACCTTTCTCTCCTTCAGTCCGAGATGACAAGCCTGTCTGCTCCCACTCCAAAGGCACAAGAGGCACTCTTTAAACTGAACCACAACGTCCCACCCACACTCCCCTCTCCTATCCCCATCCTTGCCATGACACAGGAGACCCACAGAGGTGC
The DNA here is from genome assembly GCA_009764595.1 of Geothlypis trichas. Taxonomy (NCBI): domain Eukaryota; kingdom Metazoa; phylum Chordata; class Aves; order Passeriformes; family Parulidae; genus Geothlypis; species Geothlypis trichas. Next base: position 2,986,230 of record CM019934.1, read on the forward strand.
TGGAGCCAGGAGAGCTTTGACAGAGTCCTATACATGTGTGTGTCAGTGTGTACAGCTCTGTGTGCACGTGTGTTTTTCTAGTGTGCCCAGATGTGAGTGTACACATCCTGCTTTGCACAGTGTAGATGTGTACTGGTGTGCACAGCACTATTCACATAGATGGACTGAAGTGCATGTGATGTGTACACTGCTGTTTACATGTGTGTTAAATCACACACTCTCAAGTGTGAGTGGGTCTGTGCACAGCTCTGTGCTTGAGTATACAGAGGTTCTGCTAGTGTGAGCATAGCTCTGTGTGATACATGCGTATATTAATATGTATAACACTGCACACATTGGTGTGCTCAAAACTCTATGTGTAAACAAGTCATGCTTGTAGGCACGTGTGCATCAGTAGAGACCGTCATAAGTGTCTGTATAACATGTGTGCTGATGTAGCAAGTTAAGTGTACACAAGTGTGTGCTGCTAGCAAGTACTGTAGTGCACAAGAGCTCTCTGCAAGATAGCAAGTACCTATGTGTATGTACACTAGCTCAGCACATGTTCCTGTGTGCACACAGGCTGGGCACGCCCAGGGACATAGCTCTAGATAGACAGCTCTGTGCATCCGGCTGCTGTCCCACCTAGAAAAACAGAAGTGTGTGTATATCACTACCTAGCTCTGCTAGCTAGAGTAGGCCCTGGCTCTCTGCAGGAAACACGACTCCTGTACAACTAACCAATATGATTAAGGAGAAGCCATTTATTGTTTACAGTATGCATACATTTATACATTCTAAAACTACTGCACACACTAGTCACGCATTTCTTGATTGGTACTTCTATCTTGTCCACAAGTTCTGCACACACTCTTCAGGGTATGTGATTGGTTACAGTCCAGGTGGTTCACAGCCCTCTGTTATCTAGCTCTTGCGGCCTAATCCCCAACTTTTTGCATATGTCCAATGTGTACCACCTCTGGTTATGTTACACAAGCAATTCTCCATGCTTGGTTTACTTTCTTCCACTTACAGTTTTTCTTCAGATCCTATCCATTTTGCAAAACCAGTAAAGTTACTTATTGAGATACCAGTTAAACATGTGTGGAAAGGATCTCCTGGCATAGCTAAGGATAAACAAAAGGAATCCACCCCAGTAGCATTGGACCAAGTAAGCCACATATTCTGTCGATGCCATCCTGGCAGGTTAATTTCTTCTGTACTACAGATGTTGCCACATATCACAAGTAACAGAGGGAGACCCCTGAAAACCCGCACATCTAATTTAAGAGTGTTCTTCATCCTTATCATCGGTAAAAAACCCTTCCCCTATGAGATCAGGGATAAAATCCAAACTGATTGTGCCTCTTCCTCTTTGAGCCCTTCTCCTATTCTGTCCGCTGTGGTTCTTCTCTTCCCACCTCCGCTTTGTTTGTTCCCACTGATTAGGTCTAACTCTCCAGGTCCTAGGAATAAACATTCCTTTCCCACATTCAAAAGCCTTGATCTTATTTTCTCTCTCTTCTTGCTCGAGCTTTCCACGATCCTTATGAAACCACCAAATAGCCTGCCCCAATTGCTCCCGAGACTCAAACAAGTTCAGGGTTTCTTGACAGGTTTCAGGGGAATTAACCGTTATTCCTGTCGCTTGGGATAACACCACCCAGGTATTGAATTCTTGGGAGTGCCAGTATCTGCACTATAAACACCTCTGGAAGCTTCCTCCTTTGTACTGACACTACCTATCTAATCCACACCCCACACATTCTAATCTCACCCAAGTATAGCAAAAGCGTTCACAGGTCTGAGAGCAATCGATATTTTCAGGTAGCACTGGTTGCTGGTGATTTACTGCAATTAGTAGATGTTTCATAACATAAACAGCTTTCAGCACTCTGTCCTTCAGGCTCAGCCCATCCTCTGCCGTATTTTTTTAAATCAAGCAGTCCTTTCTGTACCTGATGTGTCCTTTCAATAATAGCTTGTCCTGTGGAGTCATTCTCCAACAAGCCAAGAAATCTTGGGTCCATCGGGATGCAAATCCTGGCCCATTGTCTGTGTTGATTTCCTGAGTCAAGCCCATTATGGCAAAGCAGCCTCACAAGTGTCGAATGACAAAACCAGACACTTCGCTTTGTCATAGGAGTGGCCCAAACCATGGCAGAAAAGGAATCTATGGTTACATGAATGCGTCTAAAGCGACCAAAAGAAGCGTAGATAGTTACATCAGTTTGCCATAACTGCAATGGCCCCGGGCCGCAAGGGTTGACCCCAGGACCCAATCCACGAATCATACCCTGGCACTGCCGATATGTTGTGACAATTCCTTGAGCATCCTGCAGTGATATGCCAAATTGTTTGTGTAAAACTTTTGCACTTTGGTGAAAAAACTCGTGAGCTCTTCTGGCTTGGCTAAACTTATTGATATTAGGAGAGGCAGAGACTCAAAGTGGTGCCACCAATCGGTCAGCCTTCTAGTTTCCTAAGGCCAGGCCTCCCATCAATCCAGAGTGACTCCGCATATGGGTTTTATAAATGATCAATTGAAAGCCAAATTATAAAAATGAGAAAAGATTTATTTATCTTTTTCCGCGACCAAAATACGGTCCTCAAAACCACCACAGTCAAAGAGACAGCATTGAGCCCGGGATCGGTGCTGGGAGAACCTGGATCCGACCTCTATCGCATCGAATCCCCCATAGTTTACGAGAGTCGCTTCTAGCAACGAGGTTTTATACAGTTTATTGTGCCCGAGGCGAAGGAGTCCCAATTTCTTTTGTAACTCTTCACATTCATAGTTGGTTCTTTCACTGTGCAGAACTGGACAAAGGCCATCTCCTGGTTGATAGCCAGCGTTGATGGAATCCCGGGAAGTCACATATTCACATGCATCTTTCTGTCAACTTCGGCTATCTTGATTGATGTTATCCGCAGGGCGATGATCGCTCTTAGGTGGTTTTCGATGACTCGGGATACTGGTGATCATCGCGTTGGGTGCGTCTATTCTTGGGCTAAAGTGCCGATTGTTATCTGGCCAACTCTAGGAATTTCCGAGTTTGAATAGACATCCGCCTCTCGGGCTGCTTGTGGTCAGAGACTCGTTTGGGTTTCACAATCTTTATAATATACATTCTTTGATAGCATGAATTATTTCTAAAATATATTACACGGGTAATAAAATAATCCTGTTTGCGAGAATTAAGTAACTGCCATAGTTGCAACAAGAGTTGCCACAATCGCCAGTTTTGAATTTCTTTCAGTAATGCTCGCTCCATGCACTCGACCACACCCACCATGTAGAGAGAATGAGAAACAATGTTAACGGGATCATTGGGCCATTTTTCAAACACCCTGATAAGAGCACGTAGCTCAAGAACTTGTAAAGAACCTCCTGGCTCCTCAAGGATTTCACTGAGCCATTTGTGTTGCCAAGTAAGGCCTGCTTTAGAAGTTTTTTGACTGGCATCAGTAAAACCTGTGAAGCCTTCTACAGGTTGCCTCAATAGCCAAGGTAGTTCTTCCACCTGTTAATGCAAAGGAAAAAGCTTATGAGGGGGAAAATGAGTGCTAATGAGACCTGGAAGTGAAAAATGGGTCCTGATATGAGAAACAAAATATTGATTAGTTTTGTTTTGCAAAATTGTATAGAGATATGTAAGATAACAAAGTTTTCATTACTAAATTTTTTTTTGTTATAAGTATGAGGAAACATCAGAGTAAAACAATACATGTAGTAAAGAAGAAACTGACAGCAATTAAGAATTAATCAGATAATACAATCAATAACACATGTGAATTTATAGAATTACTAAGCACTATAACACTGAACTGTCATCCCAGATTCTGCAACAGCTGATAAACCTCAGTTCAATAGAGAATTGGAAAATCATGTCCGGATAACGATTCTCCAAGCTCACTTTAAAAGTAGGTTCAGCTGTCATATTAGTAAAGCCAAATTGCCAAGCCAAAACAACTTGAATCTAGGTTTGATGCAGAAAACATCTGTGTTTGTTGGCAAATTTTCCATCCAGGTAGAGCTAGGGCCTGGCCACAGCCCAAACTAATTGGTGGATGTTGCTTAATACATTTTAAAACAAAGTTCTAAAGAATAGCAGTTATGAATAAAGACCTTAAGGTTAAAGACTCATCAAACCATCTAGTAATTGCATCCCTCTGCAGTTTCCTTCAGGATAAAGATGCTTCAAACAGCAAACCTCTTCTTCAAAGATCTGAAAGTGGTCACAGACAGGACTGCGAATCTGTATCTGGACACTGAAAGTGTGAAGGAGGAGGAAATACAGCTGAATGAGAGACTGATTACCCAGTACGAAACCCAGAAAAAGAAGTTAATGTTGCAGCTAGACTCCCTGCTGGAGTGCTTCTGTATTAATAATTGAGGAAAGCTACAAGACTAGCAATCTGGAGAAGGCTTTCAACTAATCTCAAATATCTTTTCTTAGAACTCTGAAAAATACTTAAAATTATGAGACAGCATTGGGTCAAACCATAGAGTTAGTGCAGAAACTAGCCAAAGAGCTAACCTGGTCTAAGAGATACATAAGCAGCTAGAGAACAAGAAAAAAAGTAGGATCCTGAAACGACACGTGTCTTATAGGTGATCACACAAAGATGGTAAAGCATATGAAAGCCAGCTGTAAACACTATAACAATACCTTATAAATAATGCTTATTGCAAAAATCAGTGAATTCACACTACACAATCAATACATCAGCAGCATCTGAGGAAGTTAAGACAACATTTTTTAAACATTCATTTAATATTAATAACAGTCATTATTCATCGGTGTTACCTATAGAAAACAGAAATAACAGCAGTTATAAGCTCACTATTAGTAACTCCTAGAACTTTGAATCATTGAGGAAACAGGTGATGATTTTGCTAGTGGGATCTGGTTAAAGTTCCCCAAGTGTTCTGTCTTTGGAGAAATTTTGGATGGTTAAATCACTGCTACCATTACTTATCTCTTCACAGAGTGGTTTTACTCACTGGGAAACACTTTTCCCGGCGAAAGATTTCCATCTATGTCATATTTAGAATGGCACTGATTTGTATAGTCTCTTCCCGTTTTACATCTAGGACATCTATTAGGTTCCTTTATTTTTTTTCTGGGCTCTGAGTAATATTTGTTTATGTGTCCAGACTTCCCACATCTGAAGCATGGTTTTATGGCTTCTTCTCGCATTGTGGCAATGGCTTTTGTGAGGTGGTCTATGGATGAAATGAATGGCTCAGACATCCCTTGGCTTATTTCTGTATCTGTGCCCTCTGGGCTTCCTGCTGGTTGGGTTTGCAGGATTGCTTTTTCTCAATGAGCACTTGATTGAAAATTCAGAAAGTCTCTGGTAAGTCTCTGGTATCTGGAGGAAATACATTTGGTTCTTTCTTTGGATATAGTTGAGCTGTATCCTGTAGATTTGTTTCTTCTGCCTAGATTTCCGTGTATAACTATAATTCTTATCTTCCCTTTTTGCTTGCAATAATAGAAGCGGCCAGAGGTGGCACTGTAGCGGGAGGTCAGCAGTCTCGGAGGTCACAAAATGGCATCTGCAGCACTGCGCATGCTCGGTAATGGGGGCCACCATCTTCCTATAGGGCGCCGCCGTTTTTTTTTTGTACGGAAACTCCCTGCAAGGCTCTGCCATTTTGTTTCAAAGGAGCATGCTCAATAGTGATGTAACAGATCTTGGCGCAGCCGTCCGGTTTTGAAACCGGGACACCCGGGTTTTAGCTCTGATTTTTGGTTAAAAGTTCAGGGAGGCTGCTGCCTGATTCAGGACTGCTATTCATGACGTGATTATATTCGCACATAAGGTCGAGGGAGTTACCCGTGGGCTCCATATCACTGGCTACGAGTACACTGGAACTAGCCTTCCCCCGCCTCCTCCGGTGTAATATTACAAGGTGGTGTGAGCTTGGCAGTGGGGGTCAAAGATGGCAGCCGCTATTGCGCCGTAGAAATTCCAGAGATAAAACTGCTAGCTATGCAGTTCGACATAGTCTCCTTAATTACACGACTGATCCAATGGAAAACGGCTGCAACCCCATCTCTACTAGCAGCAATATCAAAAAGCCGAACACCAACAGAGTCCCAGAGTTCAGAAAAGTTCTTAATTACCCAGAGGAGTAAATCTTCGAATTGAGAATTTAATCTTGTCAGAGTCTTTAGTTTAGTATAAACATCCCTTTGTTCTGATTCATCTTAGCCCATGTTTAGTCATCCAGTGCCGGCTGCCTCTTGCTCCAGCCGCACTCTCCTCCTCATAGTGGCACAAGCTGTTTTTGTATCTGAATATCCGCGCTCTGCATTTTAATACCCATGTTGACTAGGCAGCGGCGAGTCAGGTGGCGACGGTGGTAACTGTTATAAAGAAGAATCTTACCATGTAAATTTCTTTTTCCAATCAGAATTTATTCGATTATAAAGCAAGCAGTGACAAGCAAAATTTCCAGCGCTGGGGGGGACTGAGAGAACTCTGCTCTCGAAAGTCCGCGCCGCCCCCCTTTCTGGGGCTCGGTCTTTTATTTCTTCTCCTCTCGGGATGACGTATCCTGTTCTGGTGGTCTTGAAGGAGAGGGGGGGGGGCTCCGCTTTGTTCGCTGGGTGGACTTTTCCTTATAGGACATAACTATAACCATATGTTTGCAAAAGCACTATGCATTTTCTGCAAGCTCAGCAATTCTTGCCAGGTCGGCTATTGTTACAGTCACGAGCAGTTTTAACTATTTAGCTATTGCTTTTATATTGTAAGAATTATTCAGCTATTAATTTAATTAATGAACAAACATATTGCTACTTATTTCAATTCCTCCATCTCTTTTTATTACCAATTTTGTTAATTAAATCTTTTTAGTTCATTCCTAGCAAGTGTTAAATAAGCTGCTTCATCAGTTAAACTATGTGCATTAATTATAGGCGCTAATTTCCTTAGCTTTTTCCTCATATCCCAATTCATAACATATAGAATTACTAACAGAATAAAACCAAGCACAACCAGAATGAAAAGAACAACAATGGGATGGCATATACTATTTAGGACACCTGTGGTAGTGGGGGTCCACCCAAAGAGAGTATCCCACCAATTATACTCGCCATCTTGCTTCACCCTCTCTATAATTTGGTGTATTTTTCCTACATCATGATGAACAGTCACCAGGGTCTTCTGTCCGCTCTCCTTGATTTTCTCGAGGATTTTGATCAGGTCTTGATGGAGCAACAGTTGTCTCACTAGGGTGTTGTCCATCCCAATTGGGGTGGGCTGTAGTTTGTGAATCAGTGTGTAGTTGGATTGCAATAGGTAGTGAGAGGTAACTGTAGCTTCATAAGTAATGTCACACCCTGTAATCTTAGTAAAGTTACAAGTACAGAAGTTTGAGTGATTTTTTGTATTCACCACAATATTATCTATGAGCACAGAGTCACAAATAGTTCTAAAACACGCACACCCATTACCTATATATACAAGAACTGTTTTAGAAGCCTCGTTAGGATGAATCTCAAATTGACAGATATTTTGCTCCGTGTCTAAACAAATATCTTGAGCTATAATCACATTACCCTCACAGATAAACCCCAATTGTTCTCGGACAATGCAAGATTCCAAATCAACAGTTTGCCATTTATCACCAAACTGACGGGCCCATCCTCTATGTTCTCTAGGATAGAGAACAGCTCCGTCATGGTTTACTCCTAATGCAATAACAGGAAAAACTGGATGTACAGAGGCATTTCGTATGGTTAGGACAAAAGCAGTAGCTGTGTTTGAAATAGTGTTATAGGTAAAATTCACCAGTTTCCACCAGGATTGGAATTCTCTTTCAAATTCAGTGGCAATGTCCCAGATTATTTTCCGAATTTCTGTGGGGAAAGTGCCTTCCTCGCCTTCTCTTATAATTGAAGTAGAGACCGACTGCATCCACAGTTGTGCCTGGATACAGCTGAGGGCTAAGGAAACATTATTTTGTGTAGCACTAAGTGCATCAATCACCAATTTGTGATCGTTCACATTTACTTTTTCCCAATTTGACAAAATGTTTGACAGCATCCACTGGTGTGTCCCCAAGGCTAACAGAGATGACTTCAGTGGTTGCTGTAGTTTGGACAGATCTCTAGTCATAGCAGCCAATTTGCTCATTAGTACTTCTGAGTCAATACTATTCAGAATTCCCAATCCTGTACCTAGAACACCGGTCACGTCTCTAAGTTTCCTTGTTTTAAAAGAGCTGCGTTTCCAGATCCAAGTGGTCCAGCCTTCAAAGGATGTTTGCAAAAACGGAGAACATGCTGGCTGGATGTCTGAAACATTGGTTTGCATCAGCAGTTCGTCCTGTTTGAGGGACCATGCTGGATTGAATAATATTTGTTGTTGACCAGTTTTCCTGATTATATAAGGTCCTATTTTGAAAATTTTTGGGGTGAGTATGACTGGTGGTGTGGGTGGAGTGGTGATAGTGTGAGGTTCAGTAGCGGTAGAGTGTGTTTTAGCATCTATTATAAATTTAAAAGAAAGGCCCTGTGTATCCTTTGACCAGAGGCAGACTACCTCTGCTGTGTAAGTTAATGTGAAGTTTTGCCAGCAGTCTCGTGCGATTGGGTATTCACAAACTATTTGTTTATCCTCCTGACTCATGGAAACACTGATTGCAATTGCGTTAGTATAGTCAGATCCATTAACCATTCGACATCCAATATTAATTTGTTCTCCCACTACTCCTTGAAGCTACCAGGTTTTCTGCTTCTTCCATTCGTGTCTAGTGTACGGCAGACCATCATGCAGTACTAATGTTAGTAAATTTAAACCTGTGGTATCCCCCATAGATGTGGTAGATTGCAAAAAGGCCTGAGAACAGTCAGGGATCAGGTTCCCTTTGTAAGGCTGAAGAGGGTTTCCCCATGCAGCCGGGAGGCTCAGGGTTATAATAATTAAGGTAGCTCGCCAATCAGGGCAGGTTCCTAGCAACAAATTTCTTTCGCCTTTCGTAATCATACCTCTTTTATCTGGAGCTTTCCTGTGCTCCGTTTCTCTTCCTGTGGCCCATTGCTCTCCCCCACTATCCCTTACCTCTCTGCCTCGCCTGCCAGCCCGGGTGCGTCGGTCTGCAGGGATCATTATCTTCTCGGCAGCAGGGGTAGTCTTCAGGGGGTGCATTATTTGGGCTATCTCCTTAACTCCTGCACCCACTCCTAAGGGCAGGCTGTCTGGCCTCCAGGCAAAGGATCTCTTTAGTTTTATGATGGACTCTCTGCTGTCCTTAGCAAGCTTTACAGGACCTGAGTCCCACACCTACTTAGGGTTCACCCTCTGCCTTTATTCCCTTTCTCTTGTTTTCCTAGAGTTACGTCGTTCTTCCCTACGTTCTTTACGTTTTTTGTTGTTTATGAACTCGGGAATAACGTTGAATCGTGTTATTCCACTCGTCAGGCCTCACTTGCCACACCAGAGGAACGTGGATTCCCTTTTTACACAAGGTAGTTAATATGACTGTCTGGTTTTGGCTTGTAATCCTATGCAATTGGTGTTGGAGTTCCCACTCTAGGCCCAATTCCTTCTCTGTTCTAGGTTTTCAACTAGTGACGCTACTTCTCTGTCGGGGATCTCCCGCCCTCCAGGGATCTTTATAAATTCTCTTAAGGCTCTAAATGGATTTGCTCTCCTCCAATCCCAATCACAAGTAAGACACCATGTGCTTCCCACCAACTGTGACTGGAAAATCCACCATTTGTTTTTACAGCCCCCGCAAAAGATTTTTACCCACGCCCGGCAAGAAGATTCCCGACATTTAAGACACTCGGTGCAATTGAATAATTCTCGCCTCACTTCAGCCACTACTGAAAGAGCAAGTGTCAGTTCATTCCAGGTTTTCCACGGTAGAGGACACTCTAACTCCTGTTCCAGTTCCTGTAGGGGTTTTCTTACCAAGAGTCTCAGTCGGTATAGTTCTCTGTCCCCTAATTCAGTCATTCACATTACCCGCTGGCACAGGTTTCTGTGCCTTCTGAAGAGTTAACCGTAGCTCTCCGGGGCGACTGGTCACCTCCCAAGGGGTGTCTGCAGTGATGGGTCCTTTCACTCGACTGGCATGTGTCCAGCCTTTTTCAGCAGTTCGGATGGCTGTTTCTGTGGTGAACAGAACAACATAGGGAACTTCCCATTGGGGTGTTAGGGTTGTCTCTTTCCAAGTCTTAATTAGAACTCTATCTCCAGGTTTAAATCTATGCATTATTACATCCAAGGGGGAATCTTTGTACCAATAGCCCTTTTTGTTTTAATTCTTCCCTCCGTTTCATTAACTGTGGTATGTAACCCTGAATTTGACTATCTTGTATACAAGGATGGTTTCCCGGGAGTTCTAAGTCGTAAGGCATTCCATAAAGCATTTCAAAGGGAGAGATTCCTACATCCGTCCTGGGTCGGGTTCTAATATTTAGCAGTGCCATGGGTAAACATCTGACCCAAGACATTTTAGTTTCTACCATGAGTTTTGTGAGTTGCTTCTTGATTTCTCCATTTGCCCTTTCCACCCTCCCTGAGCTTTGAGGATTCCAAGGGGTGTGATATTGCCATTTAGTGCCTAAGGCCATGGTTACCTTTCTCATTACCTTGTTTGCAAAATGGGGGCCCCTATCAGAGTCTAGTATTTCTACTATTCCATACCTAGGGATTATTTCTTCTAACAAGGTTTTAATCACCACATTTGCAGTAGCCCGCGATGTAGGGTATGCTTCTACAAAGTGGGTTAGATGATCTACCAATACCAATAAGTACTTGTATCTCCTTACTTTTGGTAGTTTGGTAAAATCTATTTGTACATGTGAAAAAGGCCGGTGTGCTAATTCCCTGATCCTGGAATTTTCTGAGGGCAGCTTCCTTTGCTTCTCTGTCTGCTGTGTTGTTTCCTCTAGTCAGATGGGAGAGGCCCTTTTGATGTCCTTTGACATGTACTATTGCTAGTTTCTTTGGGCCTCTTAAAGCTTGTAGTACCTGAGTAATTAATTCCTGATGTATTAACTCTCTTCCTCGGGAGTTTATTAACCCCCTTTCTTCCCAAATTTTCCCAAAAGTATGTACCACTCCAAAGGCGTATTTTGAGTCCGTATAGATGGTCCCAACTTGAGCTTCCAAGAGTTTCAAGGCCCGCAATATTGCATATAACTCACAGGCCTGGGCTGACCAACTAGGACTCAGGGGTCCAGATTCTATTATTTCTAAATTTGTTTTTTACCTCCCACAACCGCATTTCCAGAGATTCGCTTTCCCTCAACAACCCTAGAGGACCCATCCACAAATAGCCTTTTTCCCTCTTCCAGTTCTTCTTCTTCGAGGTCTGGCCTAATTTTTGTTTGTTTTTCTATACTATGTAGGCAGTCATGAGTTAAATTCTCCTGTGGATCTCCAAACAGGAATTCTGCAGGGTTTTGCAGAGAGGTGGTTTCAAGTTTCAACCAAGAGGACAACAGTAAAATGATCTCATATTTCAGGAGCCTTGCGTCTGTTATCCATTTTTCTGCCTTTTGTTGCAATACTGCCCGTATATTATGGGGAGGGGGGGGGGTAAAGACTTTCACTTCTCCCCCATAAGTAATTTTGAGAGCTTCCTCCACTAAGAGAGCTGTTGCCACTATAATCTGTAAACATGTTGGCCACCCCCTACTTACGGGGTCTAGTAGTTAAGAAATAAATGCTACTGGTTTTTGACTGCCGGCCCAGTCCTGAGCCAGCACCCCAAATGCTCCTCCTCCTGCCTCAGTGTTAACGGACAAATAGAAAGGCCTCCTAACATCCAGGAGGCTTAGCACCGGGGCGGGGGCGTTAGCTAATTCCTCTTTTAGTTGTTCTACATTCTTCCTTTAAGGGACATGCCCAAAAGGCATCTTTTAAATCTATAACACTATACCACTGATCATCTGGTTTCAATTGACTGAGCAATGTATGGGGGTTTACTACTACAGGAAACCGGGCAATGGTTCTCCTATTTATTTCCCTTAAATCATGTATTAGTTGGTATTTTCCATCTGGTTTCTTTACAGGCAGGATGGGGGTGTTGAAGGGGGACACGCAAGGCTCCAAGAGCCCTTGTATTAACCGTTCTACCTCTGGTTTTAGTCCCCCTTGCCCCTCATCTGACATGGGATATTGTTTTATTATTACTGGGATTTCCGGGTTTTGAATTTTGACTGTGAAGGGCTCTATATTTAAACTTCCTACTGTATCAGGGGTACACCAGACTTCTGGTTTGATTTTCTCTTCGTCAGTGACCCGTAAGGGGCACAACCTGACTTTCAACTGTTTTTCTTCAATGTTTATATTTATCCCTAATTACACCATTAAATCTCTTCCAAATAAATTGTAATTGGCTTCGGGGATTAGTAGCAGTGATCCTACCCCCATTTTCTTCTCTGATTCTATTAAAATATCTTCAATTACAGGAACCTTGAAAGGTTCTCCCCTTGCCCCAATAACCTGTACTGTGGAAGATGAGATCTTGCATCCTGGGGGCAAAGATTGAACTGTTGATCTCTCGGCCCCTGTATTTACAAGGAAGGTTATGGGGGTGTGCTGAGGACCCACTCTGAGTTTTACCAAGGGCTCCGATGACATTTGGGTCCCTAATAGATAGAGCCCTTGACCTCTCTAATCCTCTTTAAACATTTTCTCATCCCTAAGCCTCTTTCGACATTCCCTCTTCATATGTCCTTTCCCACCACAATAGTAGCACACTGCTCCTTCTCTCCCTCCAGTTGGGGACCCTCCTAAATCCCGGGGACCTCTCCTCATGCCATTTCTTTCCCGTGGTGGAGGGTTGTTTCGCTGTCCCTCCCTGACTGCCACCACCATCATCCGAACTTGCCTTTTATGTGCCTCCTCCTCCCGTCTAACATATACCTTCTGGGCCTCCCTAAGCAATTCATCAAGTCCTCTGTCCTGCCAATCCTCTAACTTTTCTAGTTTCTTTCGAACATCATCCCATGATTTGGCTACAAACTGTGTTTTCAGGAGTGCTTGCCCCATTGGCATGTCTGGATCCACCCCTGAGTATAACTGAAAGCCTTTCCTTAATCTTTCCAACCATTCAGTGGGGGTCTCGTCTTTTCCTTGGCACTCTTTGAATGCCTTGCTTATATTTTGTCCCCGGAACACAACCTCTCGTATGCCCTGGATTATGATGGTTCTTAAGTCCTGCATATGACCACGATGGTTGGGGTCCTGATTGTTCCAATTGGGATTTTGTAAGGGCCATTTCACATCAGCCGCAGGACCTTGAACATGTTGGGTGTCCCAAATCCTCATCCCAGCTCTTCTGATCATCCCTCTTTCCTCTGTTGTAAATAGGATGCCTAAAATCAACTGCATTTCCACCCAAGTATATATGTTTGGCCCTAGGAACTGATCCACTCTTTCTGCCACTCCTATAGGGTCTTCTAATAATTTTCCCATCTCTTTCTTAAACTCGCGCACATCTCTCAAGTTTAATGGGACAGTGACAAACCCCATCCCAGCTTGGGGTCCTCCTAATGCTATTTCCCTGAGAGGGAGCAACCCACTGCTCTCTCCTTCCTCAATTACTGTCCTCATCTGACTCCAAGTACGCCTCCTGCAATCCGGGGAGTTCGTGACCTGCTGTTGATTAGGAGCAGATGCCGGAGGTACGTTTGGAAGGGGTACGGGAGGGGCTGGTGGTGGTACATAAGGGGGAGGGTAAATAGGAATGTCTTCCTCCAGTCGAGACTTGTTCTTTCTGTCTTCCTCCCCTTGACTTCCCTTAAGGGGGAACAATCTAGTCATTTTCTCATTACTTCCTACCAACCATAATTTAGCATAAGTACTCTCTTCCAGGTTTACTGGCTCTTTAGAATTCACATAGCTGTTCAGGGGTTGACAGACCCAATCCTCGGAGCATCCGAAAATGGGCCAATATATATTTCCTGACTCCAGCTTCTTACCGCCCCATACTACCATGCAATAATTTATCATTTTTGCCTTATCCTTCCCCTTTCTGGAGGGAAAATCATCCCAATACTTAAGCATTAATCCTAATGGACTATCCTTTGGTATTGAGGGTAACCGGGGGCCCTCCCCCATAGGATCAGAAGGCTTGCTTTCCTTCTGCCCCATCTTCCAAGGCACCTCCACACACACACACACACACACACACACACACAACCCCTCGGTCGTGGCTCGCTCCCTCGTGGGCTACGAGAACCGCACTACCAGAGGGTCTTTTTCCCTTCGTCCGCAGTTGGACGTCTCATTCACCGTGCCCTGGGATTCCAACCCCAACCAAGCGGTTCACCCATATACTCACGCGTCCTGCGTCGTCACTCGGATCTTCGTGCACAAAGATTGCAGGGTTACCGGTATACCCTTTTGCTTGCTCACCAAATTTAGGTTCGTCAGGTCCAGGTTACCGGGTGGCCCAAGCGATCTCCGGGGCCCACCAAAAGGGGTGGGGGCACCTCCCCGAAGTCTCTGGGCCCCGTTTCCTGGATCCGAGTCACGGCACCATTTGTTATAAAGAAGAATCTTACCATGTGAATTTCTTTTTCCAATCAGAATTTATTCGATTATAAAGCAAGCAGTGACAAGCAAAAGTTCAGCGCTAGGCGACTGAGAGAACTCTGCTCTCGAAAGTCCGCGCCCCCTCTTTCTGGGGCTGGTCTTTTATTTCTTCTCCTCTCGGGATGACGTATCCTGTTCTGGTGGTCTTGAAGGAGATGGGGAGCTCCACTTTGTTCGCTGGGTGGACTTTTCCTTATAGGACATAACTATAACCATATGTTTCCAAAGCACTATACATTTTCTGCAAGCTAAGCAATTCTAAGCACTATATGTTTCTGCAAGCTAAGCAATTCTTGCCAGGTCGGCTATTGTTACAGTCACGAGCAGTTTTAAGTATTTAGCTATTGCTTTTATATTGTAAGAATTATTCAGCTGTTAATTTAATTAATGAACAATCATATTGCTACCTATTACACGCTTTTGAGGCTGGCAAAAAATTCTCTCTCCTCACCCCACCTTAATAACTGTTTCAGGACCTCTGGGTCATATTTAATTTCTCTATTCAAGAGAACATGCTGGAGGACTCTTAGAGTGGCCTGCTCTTCTTTTGATAGTCCCTTCCCCATCCTCCAGCCCCTGACCGCTCACCTTTTCTTGTGTTCCGCTGCAGCGTAAGTATATTTTTATCGGAGCTGTCTTCTGACTTCTGATCTGACTCAGTGGAGCAGTCATCCGACCCCTCCCCCACCCCGGTTACGCCACGGGGGTCTCCGACTGGGCTTCCTGCTTTTTCACTCAGTAGAAGCTTCTTCAGAATCCAAAATGTCCAAAGGGTTCTGTCTACTTAATTAGCATGTTCGTGTATCACATCGTGGTTCACCAATAATGCAGGAAACAGGACTCCTGTACAAGTAACCAATATGATTAAGCAGAAGCCATTTATTGTTTACATTATGCACTTATTTATACATTCTAAAACTACTGCACATGCTAATCATGCATTTCTTGATTGGTACTTCTATCTTGTCCACAAGTTCTGCACACACTCTTCAGGGTATGTGATTGGTTACAGTCCAGGTGGTTCACAGCCCTCTGTTATCTAGCTCTTGTGGTCTTGGTATTCTGTTTCTCAGCCTCTTCTTTCTTAATTTAGCACAATTTATGTCTTAGTAACCTTGATGAATTCCAGAGGGGTCTGATAAGAATAACTAGAGATAGTTTGGCTAGGGCACAATGTTGCCTAAGTTGTTCATATACATTGCTACAGCTCTCTGTGTACACTCTGTTCTTGTAAGGTGAAAAATTTGCCTCTATGTATAATTTTGCCAAAAAGGTTTATGTAAAGTTGCGTACAGTGATTTCCATAAAATTTAATAGTGTTTAAGTTTCCATTAAATCTCTATAAACAGGGGTATCTACAATGGCTGTGACCCACTGCTGTTCTAGCCCATGTTCCCTAGAATCTACATCTGTCAAAACAGGATGCTAGGCTAAGTGCTAAATCTCTCTTCATAGGCCATGCAGTTCCCTTGTGTCAAACATATAAGGCAGTGCTATGTACTATATCTTTAATTTAACTCAGTAGAGAGGTCCCTTTCAGGTACTACTAACCACTGAATCGGCTGTGTGAACTGCAGAGTGGGAGTGGACTTATGTTGACAGAATTCAAACCCCAGTGAAAGAACCCAAAGAATAGACTGTAACATCCAGACTGAGTGAGAGAGAACCGAAGAAGCTTGAAGATCTCCAAAAAGTATAGTCGAACTTTCACCAGCTATGTTGAAGATTGTTTACTAACACTTTGGGTGGGGAGTTTGAACTGTATCATTTATTGATGTAATTATCCTATTTTAATAGGTAAGAATTACAAGCATCTGTTAAAGGGAGGTACACAGAGAGTTGTAAGAAGTATTGAGACAGTTTCCTTAAGAACCAACAAGTAAGGTAAAACCAGGAATAGAGGACAAGACTGGGTTGGCCTCTGTGTTCAACACCAAGAATATTTTAGCCCTGCTGTGGGTGGCAACCCTGTAGGCATGGTAAGGTAGGGGCAAGAAAGCCATACCAGACCTCTATCATTCCTCAGTTGTCTCTTAATCCACCAGAGACTAAAAAAGCAAGACTAAATTGGCCTCTGTATCCCAATTTGTCCATTTTCAAATAAGATTTTTTTCTTGTTCCCACTGTCCTCACCCACATCAGCAGATGCTAGTAAAAATTATTTTTATTTCTTTTTTGAGAAGTAAGGGTAGATGATCAGAATCAAAAATAAGAGTTAATTGTTCAAGCCAAATGACTCATAGAAAAGGAAAAGAGGGGGTTTGGTATAGATGAGTAATGTAATAGTTTGCTCTCACAATTAAAAGATAAATATTATGTACATGTATAGTAATGTTATTGTAATATGTCCCCCCCCAGACCTCTTTTCCCTCCCCCTTGTAATAGCCTTAGTAGTCAGGACATTTAGAGAAGGCCGGCTTGGTACCAGGAGGCGCAGCGTAACAACACCTGACCTCCAATCAAGATGTAAGATAGTAATCTCCACCAATAGACGGCAGAGAAAGAGTTGACTGACAAAACTTTAGGAGGCACTAAGGATATAAAAGGCAGAGCATCCATTTTGTAGATAAGCACGTTGTTAGTAGTCATGGGAGCTCCCAGCACTGAAAACTTTTTCCTTATTCAGTCCTTTGTTGTAATTTTTTGTTAACCTTTGAAATTTTAAAAGTGAGCAGTTGTTTCTCACATTAGCATTATAGCATCATGCCTGAAGTAGGCCCGTGATGACAGGCATGGGAAGCAACTTTGTTGCTCTCCAGCAAGTATAAATAAAGCCAGCAGTCATATTTTTTCATATCCCTCCACTTCAAAATGAGGAAGTTTTATCATGGTTTGTTTCTTTCTTTAAAAGTCAATAGATGCAAATGGTTGGTTGAAGTGCTGTCTACAGGAATCAGTTTGAATAGCTTAATTTTTTTCCCCTCCTCACTAGTACAATTTAATTTGTGTTAGCAGCGGGGAGAGTGGTGGTTCTGTTTTGTGGCTTTAAATGTTGTCAATTAAGTGTGTTCTAGTGCAGAGGATGATCAAGCTACCACCCACAGACACGCATTCTTACCGGTTGACAACCGGGTGAATTGTGCTAGCAGTGATAGGCTTGGACTTTAATATTAGCTTTTGGGTTTTTATTGTCTTGGATTTTGCTATCATCTTTAAGGTTGTTTCTTTTTAAATGCTTGAACGCAACTGTACATAATTTAAAAACATTTTGTTTGTGTGGTGTTGTAATTCCAATGTTTTCTCCGGTGATATCTCTAAAGTATGCTAGTGTTTACCCTAATGAGGAATTTGATTAAAGTGTCAACTTGGTTCCTTTGTAAAATTATTTTAGAAATCCAAATGTTTCTATGCTTTTGAATAGTCATGAAATAAATGTTTAACTTTAAATATTTTTTTATTTGAATATGTTAAGTATAGTGTGAAATTGATGTACAGGTGGAATAATCCAGTGGCTCAAGAGTATGCTCAGGTCACTGATGTTGTACGACTTTGTACAAGTCATATAATTAGTGACAAATTCAGAGTTTTTCTGTGGGAATTTTACTGCTGTTATTTTAACAGTATAAGATGGTCTGCGTGGATTTAAATCATGTGTGGCAACACACCTTTGGTTTTCCAGTTACTTTTAAAAACATTTTTTTAATCAATTGTTTTATTGTATTTTGTATATAGATGGTCCAAATCACAGCATTAAATGTAGCTTGCAAACACTTCCTTACAGATACTTTTCCCACCTATTCTTTTAATGAAAAAAATAAAAGCAGGGAAACAAAACAGAGTTTATATTTGCTTTGAAGAAATGCGTACTCAAAAAATTAAGGGGTGACACACTGCTGATCTAAAAAGACTTAAAACAATTGAGTGTATGTGTATATGCAAAAATATGTTGTGTTTCTTAAAGTTAAATAAGGATTTGGGTGGGTGAGAAATAGTCTTGGTTTACTCCTCCAAATTAATGATAGATGTTCTTTTTTCTCCTCTCTCCCTCCTTTGCCACTTCCTCTTTCTTCTCCAGTACCCAATGCTTCTTTTAAAGGTTTAGTGAAAGGCTTCTGATTAAACTGAATTTTCATTCCTGATTTATTTAATCCAGTGAATTCATTTGTATGCTATCCATGTGTCTGGGCTAAGCTAACAATTTATAGGTAAAGCTAACGGTTTTTTATGTGACTTTTAAAAAATCCTATTTAATTAGCCATTGTGTAATATCTTTTTAACTTCTAATTGCAGCCAGTCAGATGATGATTCTGGGTCAGCATCAGCTTCTGAATCTGGTTCAAGCTCTGGAAGCAGTAGTGATGGAAGTAGCAGTCAATCTGGTAGCAGTGACTCTGAGTCTGGTTCAGAGTCTGACACATCTAGAGAGAAGAAACAAATTCAAGCTAAACTCCCACCAAAACTTGATGGATCCGAGGTAAAACAAAACAAATTAACCCTTTGTGTGGAAAAAAAAATACTCTGTGCAGAATAGTTGCAAAAGTAGTTTTTATTTTAACAAACAAAACCTCCATAATTTTTACGTAGAATGTTAAGTTGATTGGGTTAATGAATTTACATACTTAGCTCTCATAACAAACAAGGCTGCTAAGTTCTTATTTCTGTAAATACCTACAGTTAGATAATTACTTAAATTTTATAATGCAGAAGACCTATTCACATATTGTATATTTTTGAGGACAAAGCCACAGATAATGTTCCTATTTCTAAATTTTTTTAAAACTTGTCTCTCTAATGCTGAGTTTCTTCATATCAATAAATGTGCAACAATTTCAGGGTTAGGTACATCTTGTTTTCTGTATGGGGAAAAAGTCTGCCTAATTTAGAAAAAAAGAGTGGTGTCTAGAAATCTCTTCAATGCAATGGATGAGCTCTCATCTGTTTCTCTATGTAATATGGCCTTAATTTGGATGATATGATATACATGAAGGGTAGTAAAATATTTCCTATTCAGAGGCGGTTAAGGATACTTTTTTGTGTTTGTGGTTTTGGGTTTTTTTGTTGTTGTTCATATTCATGGTTTTGATACTGTTTCTCACAGTATCCTTCTGGATACAGTGTTCAGCATACAGCTAGACAAGTCCATAAAATGATGGGTGAATAATTGGCTGATGGGTTGGACTCACAGTTTTAGTAAATGGAATTACATCAGGCTGGTGATTAGTGATTAGTAGGGTTCTTCAGGGCTCAATATTAGGGCCCTTTCTCTTCAGTGTTTTTATAAATGATCTGGAATTGAATGTACATTAAGTAAATTTGTCAACAATACTAAACCAGGAGGAGCTGTTGACTCCCTCAGGGGTAGAGAGGCTTTATAGAGAGATCTGGATTGACTAGAAAACTGGGCAATCACCAACTGTGTGAAATTTAATAAGACCAAATGCCAGATTCTGCACCCAGGACAGAGTAATCCTGGGTATACGTGCAAATTGGCAAACGCAGCTGGAGAGCAATGCTGTAGAAAGAGATCTGGGAATTTAGGTTGATGGCAAGTTGAATATGAGTCAACAGTATGCCCTAGGAGCCAACTCTGCCCTGGGGTGCATTGCTAGCCAGTCGAGAGAGGTGACTGTCCTGCTATGCACTGCACTGGTGCAGCCCCACCACCTGTACTGTGTGCAGTTTTGGGCACCTCAATGTATGAAGGACATCAAACTATTAGAATCACAAAATATTCTGAGTTGGAAGGGACCCACAAGGATCATTGAGTCCAACTCTTAAGAGAATGGCCTGTACAGGGATTGAACCTTGGGGTTATTAGCACCGTGCTCTAACCAAGTGAGTGTCCAAAGGATGATGAACAAGATGGTGAGAGGTCTCAAGGGCAAGACTTACAAGGAGTGGCTGAGGTCGCTTGGCTTGTTCAGCTTGGAGAAGTGAAGGTTGAGGGGTGACCTCATGGCAGTCTGCAACATCCTCACAAGGGGTAGTGGAAGGGGAGGTGCTGATGTCCTCTCTCTGGTGACCAGGTCAAGACAATAGAATGAAGCTGCATCAGGGGAAGTTCAGATTGGACATTAGGAAAAAGTTCTTCACTGAGAGGGTGATTGGTCATGGGAACAAGCTCTCCAGGGAAGTGGTCTTGGCATCAAACCTGTCAGAATTCAAGGAGTATCTGGATGACACTCTTATTCATATGATTTAGTTTTAGGTAGTCCTGCGAGGAGCAGGGAGTTGGACTCAATCCTTATGGGTATCAATGCAGGACGACCCCCAGCCGGGGAGTGATGTGCAATAACTCCATGATTCAGAAGGCTGAACAAATGCTTTATTAAGCGATACTATATTATACTATACTATACTATACTATACTATACTATACTATACTAAACTATACTCTATACTAAACTATACTAAAGAAAAACCCGTGACCCTTTCCGACGGTCACGACACAGCTTTGACCTAATTGGTCAATCAATCAAAGCAACCATCACCAGTGGCCAATTAAGAAATCACTTTTGGTAAACAATCTCCATAACACATTCGCCATGTGCCAAGCAACAGGCGCAGCAAATAGAGATAAGAATTCTTTTCTCTTCTTTCTCTGAATTTTCTTACTGCCTTCCCCAGGAGAAATCCTGGGAAGGTTGTGCCTGCTGCTCTCTGTGAAGAGAGCTGCGGCCACATATGAGTCCCTTCCAACTCAAGATATTCTGATTGTGTGTACTTCAGTATTGCCATAGGAAGCAAGAGTAGATGAGCAAAGTGGCCTGGAAGGAGTTATCTAGATCAGTTAAAAATTTACTTAAAAAAAAAAGGAGTTATCTTAATAATAGAGGCCTGTACAACTGTTGTTATACTTGATGTACAAATTGTGCCAACAATTCTTGTATAACATTTCTTTCTACAGAAGTCTCACTTCTTTAAAATACTATCCATTATTATTAATGCATGCAGTATTTTGTAGTGAGTTTTTTATTAATAATGAAATTGAGATTCATCTTAGTAGTGATGATGCTCAGCTTAAGAAAAGTAAGTATGTGGTAAAGTTTAAAGTTTCAATAGGTTTAAATTACTCTTGTATCTGAATTCCAATTCAGTTTTGGAAGTCCAGTCCAAGTATACTTGCTGTGCAGAGATCAGCAGTGCTCAAGAAGCAACAACAACAGAAGGCAGCCTCATCAGACAGTGGTTCAGAAGAGGTGAATAATATATAAGTTAGTAAATAAAATGTAGAAATGCATTTCTCATTACCCTATATGTTAGAATAAAATTATTTAGAGCCAAGTTCTGTTCTCTTTGTGTTTACAAAGTCTGGTTTTAGTCTATAAAAGTAATGTTCAAATAACCGACACGCTTATGAGGAAACATGGGTGCAATATTTATTTGCATGTTTTCAGGTGAGTTGTGTCAAAATGATAGCAGTTTAGATTGATATCTTTAGCTAGATATTCTGTGATGTATGGACAAAGTTTTCAAGTCACGTTATATTAAATTTCATTGTATTTCTTCCTTCTGAGTTCTATAAAGACAGTTAAAAATACTATAAAATTTTCCACTATTACTTCCATATAAAGGTAGCTGCTGAAGTTTTCAAAAACACTATGGAGCAGAAAGCTAGATTTTGCAACTTTTGTAGCAGTTATAAAAGTATTCTTGTCTTTTAAGAACTATACTTCAATTTTAGAGATTTTTAAAACCTAAACCATAGACTCAACAAAAGTTGACTTTGTGGAATATGAATATCTTTTAAGGGCACTAATGACTGTTAATTAGAATTTATTTGAAAGCAGACTTTCATATTTCCTTCATTATTAAAAAAAAAAGAAGTGTAATTGCATGTCATCATTACTCTGCGTCTCTTTTTTTAGTCAGATCTAGCTGCTCATCATTAAAACTGAACACAAGAGTTAATTATATATACTTAAAATATTAGTTTATTGCTCTTGCTAAATACTCTTTTCCTGAAGACTCTTTTTCAGGGTAAAAATGATTTAAATTTAATCTCCTTGAAATTGGTTTTAGGAAAATAATTTTAAGAGGGTTCATAGATTTTTTTTTCTTTTTTGTTTAGGAGTGGAGAGAGAAGAAACATACATGCTTTTCTAACAATTTATTAGTGGTATTTAAATGTGAGAGTATATGAAAGGTGAGACAGCTCTCAAAGGGCAAGAGGTTTTATTAGGCTTTTGAGAGAACCTTCATCTTGATTTATTAACTTGCAGCAGTTTAAACTGACTGTATGTAGGCGCAATGATTATATTTTAAAACAGTTTTTTGTAGTGGTTTCTAGAATTCTGCTGACATGGTATGTTTTAGATGGAGAAATATGAAATCAATAGCAATCCTGATCTTATTCAATATCAATGGGTACATTGAGAAACATGAAGAGGATTAGACATGAAGAATAGGATTTCTGTTTGAAAGTGGGAGCTGAATTATCTTTTTAATACTAAAAATACTTCATTCTTTTTGCGGTAATAAATAGTGTATATTCTTTTCTTCATCTGCAGGATTCATCGAACAGTGGAGATTCTGTAGATGACTCTTCCAGTGAAACCAAGAAAAAAAACCATAGAGAGTAAGATGTTTTTCATAAATAATATAATTTTTTGTTATGGCAACATAATGCTTATAATTAGCCAGTCTTAATTTCTCTGCACTTAAAATACAGTCTTGTGCTTCTCAATTTTGATTAACATTTTCAAACATTTTAAAATAAATACTCTGAAAGCAATATATATATATAGATCTTAAAGGTCTTTTCCAACATAAATTATTCTATAATTCTATGATATCACTATTCATTTCTGAGCAAGAGACTGTATTACCTACAGTGTTATTGGAAAACATTCATCACCACTTTTTATTTTTAAAATAGTCTTGTTTGTGGCATGTTTTTGAGCTGAAGGTCTTCTCTGAAAATTATTGAAGAAATAGAAAATTACTTAATTAGCTTGTCTCAGATAAAATTTGAATTGGAATCCCATAGTTAATGTCAAATTTTTCAATGCTTTAGAGGCAACCTTTCCCCCCAATTATTACAGGTTTGACGGTAATAAACCATCTCGGCCAGTCAATAAATCTAAGTTGAAATTGAGCTGATTTTAAGCTGTAAATGAAATAGTTTGTGAAAAAGATTATACCTTCTCATTGGTAGTGACCTCTTGTGTGTGGGAGGGGTGGTTTTGGTTTTGTTTTGTTTGTAATTTTGTGAGTTTTGTTTGGTTGTTGTTGTGTTGTTTTGTATTTTTTAAATGAACATTGAATAGAAATTGAATTGTTTTCTCATTCCTCTTCTCCAGTTAAATGAATAATCTCAGTATTCAGGGTTGTCAATATAATATCTTCAAGAAGAGGGAGAGCAAAAAGAGGCTGTTATGCCAAATAGTGCTTTTTGAGTGAATTGTCATTCTGTCTTTTGTTACTTAAGAATGTGATTAAACCTAATATCATAATCTGTTACAGGAAAGATAGTTTAGAAACTAGTAACCAAATAACCCCATCTATCCAGTGCTTCAATTTTGATTTATACCTATTTTGAAACAAGTATGTTTGCAGCTGTTATCTGACATGCAGAGCTGATTTCTATATATAAACTTAGTACAGGCTCCAAGCCGTACAGAGTGTGGTGTTCTATATGTTGTCTATATCTCCAAATAAATACAAGTTGTGTATTTGCATAGGGATGGGGGAATTGATTGGTTTGGGGTGGGGTTTTTTCTGTTTTTATTGGAGGGAGAGGTTGTGTTTTGGGTGTTTTTTAATTTACAACTTACAGAAAAAAATCTTTTAAGGAGACAGATGATTCTGTAGCATTTCCAAGACACACAGATGTATTGATCACAATGAAATTGTAATTTGAGTACCACTTCATATTAATTGAAAGAAGTGTCTAAGCTTTGATTCTTAGGTTTCCTCATCTAAAATGGAATGTAAAGGTCTTTGAGTAATATTTCACTTTTGAAGGACATTAGTACTATTTGATCATCTTGGTCAAAGACCCCCTAAGACTGGTAATAGATAGTAGTATAAAGATTTAGCAACCTTTCAAAAATGCATACCAGATTTTTCTTCCACCCACACCCAAGCAATTAAGATTAAATTTCTCTGTACAAACAGAGTCTGAGTTAAGATACTGTTGATCAGTGGGTACATCTTTCCTCTTGCAAAGTAGAATATCTCAGCTAAGCAGGGGAACAGAGATATGACCACTGGGAGTCACAAGTGGCTTGCTCATAATATCTTGCATGAGTGTTAAACACTGAATTGGAAGCTCAGTTGGGGCTTTTGGGAGCCAGTGCCTCTGATTGCCATGGTTGAAGTCTTTCTGTGTGTTTCTCAGTCTGATTCTCTATTATTTTTTGTTCCTGTGCTGAAGTTGCTATTTATTCACGAGGCACAGGGGATATAGCTATTAGAGACTTTTTGATTCTGCAAAATACAATGTTATGGTTTTTATGACGATCATAGGTAAGTTCCAGTAAATATGTATCTTTCCAACTAAAGTTATTAAGGATGTCGGTTTTATTCATGTCAAAATAACTCATTTATTAAAGCTGTATTTTTTACAGAAATCCATATTTTTGGTTTATTTTGTTCTTTACATCTGTCTCTTGATAACAGAATTCAATTCCTTTTGAAGCCACTTGGTATTTTTACCTGATATCCATCCATTATAATTTTCTGTCATTCCAGCTGAAATGACTATTATAACATTTTTATTTCTGTAAAGAGTGTTGAAATTAAAGCAGCGAGCATGTGGTGAATGCTTGATTTTAAAAACAAAACAAACCCCCCCAAAAACTAATGCGAGTTACTATTTTGTTTCTCAATATGTACAGTGAAGACTGGCAAATGTCTGGGTCAGAGTCAGTATCAGGAACTAGTTCTGATTCTGAATCAGAGGAAGATAAAGAGAAAAGCAGTTGTGAAGACAGTGAATCTGACTATGAGCCAGAAAACAAAGTCAAAAGCCGGAAACCTCCAAGCAGGTAAGAAGGTCTTGCATTTTAGCTACTCTGGTACTATTTCTAATTTGTAATCAAGTACGGTACTACTTTACAGGCAAATGAAAACATTAATACTTATTACAGAACTTGAAGACCTTTTTTAATCTACAAAAGATGTTATCATACCAGTGGTTTGTGTTGAATACCTCTTTCCTGTCTGCTCCAACTGAAATTGGTGTAACTGAATAGTCATAAAAAACATGTATTCAGAAACAAATATAGAAGGCTTATAGTTTTCCATGTTGAAACTCCACTGTTGTGTTGTATCTTATTGCCTTCAAGAACTGAGCCAAAAAGTGGCAAAAAGATTGCAGGACAGAAAAAGAGGCAGCTTGATTCGTCAGACAATGATGACTATGACAAGAGAGGATCTCGTCGCCAGGCAACAGTCAATGTTAGCTACAAAGAAACTGAAGAAACCAAGACAGATTCTGATGACTTGTTGGAAGTTTGTGGAGAAGATGTCCCACAGCCTGAAGAAGATGAATTTGAAACTATAGAGAAGTTTATGGATAGTCGAATTGGCCGAAAAGGAGGTAATTTTGTTATCAGTGTTCTTAAGATGCTACTCTGCATTGTGGTGCAATGTCAACAGCAATTATTCTCAGCTGTAGGTAACCTGTGATGTTTGTTAAGACATTTTAAAGTACCAGAAAGTAATCCTATTTTGTTTTTCATACTCATAAGGATGTTTCTTTTGTAAGCCTTATAAAATAAAACATAGCAGAACTTAAGTAACTAGAGAAGTGGTCACAGAACTAAGCCTGACAGAGCTCAAGAAGTGTTTGGACAATACTCTCAGGCACATGGTGTGACTCTTTGGGATGGGCCAGGAGTTGGACTTGATGATCCTTGTGGGTCCCTTCCAACTCAGCATATTCTGTGGTTCTGTGAAAGAGAAAAAATGAAGTGGAATATTGCTTAAATGCATAGCATACTGTTACATCACTATTTGTACAGTTTATTGATATTTGATAGGTATAAACTCTATACAGGAGGGTGAAGAGAAAATGGAATGAATACAAGAGCTAACCAGTAGCCTGAATGATGAAGGATGATGTTAGGAAGGCTGAACCATTGAGATTGTGATTTCAGTTATTTATTTTCAAATAGTCCCAATACAGTGCAATGGATGGTGGAATATAAAATTTCAGTGGTATGCTTGCATGTGCATTTCTAGAACTAATTTTATGGATGATGGTAAGGGTTTCATATTTCCAGCATCTGATGAGATGCAGTGTCCTGCTTGTGTGTTGCTTCTTTTTTTTCCAGTGTATTCTTACTCTAGCCCTTTAATGCACAGTGTCATCGCTGTGTTAAAAGCCTTTTGTACTAAACTTCTATTTTACATGCCTTTTACTATTGCAATGCTCTGTTTCTATATCCGTCCCCTGCATCTGGTTGGGTCCACTTCCTTATTTGGCTCTCCTCGCAGAACTGGGCCTGTTTCTTTCTGCTAGTGTGCTTCATCTGTAATACCAACTGTATTTAATTAAAAATTACCCCACATAAGATTCTTAAGGTTGGGGGGAGGGAAGTAGTAAAACGAGTTTAGGGAGAAATAGTTCAAGAGCAGCCCATCCCAAAGAGCATGAAGTCAGGCAAAATTGCCAGTAGGCTTGCAGAGATAAACAAGGAGCTCTTGGCAAAACTCAAAAACAAAGAGGAGATATAGGGAAGGTGGAATACAGAGACACAATCCAAGCATGCAGAGACACAGTTAGGAAAGCCAAAGTCCACTTGGAATTGAATGTAGCAAGGATTGTCAAGGACAGCAACAAATGCCTCTCTATAGGTGACAAAAGGAAGACTAAGGAAAATATAGGCATACTACTGAATGACAAGATAACACAGGACACGGAAAAGGCTGAGGTACTGAATACTTTTTATTCATCTCAGTCTTTACTATCAAGACCAGTCTTCAGGAATCCCTGGTCCCCGATATCGGGGAGGGAAAACTGGAGCAAAGAATATGTACCCTTGGTGGAAGATAATCAGGCCAGGGAATACTTAGGCAAACTGGACATAAATAAGTCAACGGGTCCTGATGGAATGTACCCATGAGTACTGAGGGAGCTGGCAGATGTTACTGCAAGGACACTCTCAGTAATTTTTGATCATGGCAACTGGGAGAAGTGCCTGAGGACTGGAGGAAAGAAAATGTCATAGAATCATAGAATGGTTTGGATTGGAAAAGACCTTCAAAGTTCATCTACTCCCATCCCCCTGCAATGAGCAGGAACATCTTCAACTAGATCAGATTGCTCAGAGCTCTGTTCAACCTGACCTTAAATGTTTCCAGGGATGGGGCATCTACCACCTCTTTGGGCAACCCGTGCCAGTGTTTCACCACCCTTGTCAATTTTTTTCCTTATATCTAGTCTAAATCTTCCTTCTTTTAGTTTAAAACCATTACCCCTTGTCCTATGGCAACAGGCCCTATGCAACTAAGCCCCACACAGCTGCTCACTCATTTTCCCCTGTGGGATGGGGGAAGAGTATCAGAAAAAATAAAAAGGTGTGAAAATTCATGGGTTGAGATAAAGGCAGTTTAATAGGGAAAGCAAAAACTGCACACATAAGCGAAGCAAAACAAGCTATTCATTCACTGCTTTCCATTGGCAGGCAGGTGTTCAGCCATAGCCAGGAAAGCAGGGGCCCATCATGCATAATGATTACTTGGGAAAACAAACCATCTCTCCCAACTTCTTGTGCACCTACAGCCTACTCCCTGGTGAGGTGGTATGAGAAGCAGCAAAGGCCTTGACTCTGTGTAAGCCCTGCTCAGCAATAACTAAAACGTCCCTGATATATCAACACTGTTTCTATCACAAATTCAAAACATAGCCCCATACTGGCTACTATAAAGAAAATTATTCTATCCCAGCCAAAAGCAGAATGCCCTTACTAAAAAGGTTGTCCCTATCTTCTTTTTTATAAGTCCACTTTAAGTATTAAAAGACCACAATAAGGTGGAGTCTTATCTATGCTGAACAACCCCAACTCTCTCAGCCTGTCATCATAGGAGAGGTGCTCCAGCCCTCTGATCATTTTCATGACTCTCTTCTGGACATGCTCCAACAGGTCCGTGTATTTCTTGTTCTGAGGACTCCAGAACTGGACACAGTACTCCAGGTGGGGTATCACCAGTGGGAAGTAGAGGGGCAGAATCACCTCCCTCAACCTGTTGGCCGCTCTTCTTTTGATGCAGCCCAGGGTATGGTTGGGTTTTTTTGGGTTCTGATAGCACATTGCTGGCTCATGTCCAGCCTTTTATCTACCAGTACTCTCAAGTCCTTCTCCACAGGGCTGCTCTCAATCCCTTCATCCCCCAGCCTGTATTGATACCAGGGATTGCCTCAACCCAGGTGCCAGACCTTGCACTTGGCTTTGTTGAACCTCATGAGGTTCACATGGGCCCACTTCTTGAGCTTGTCCAGGTCCTTCTGGATGGCATCCCATCCTTCAGGTGTGTCAACAGCACCACTCAGCTTGGTGTTGCCTGCAAACTTGCTGAGGGTGCACTCAATCACTTCATCTATGTCATTGATGAAGATATTAAATAACATTGGTCCCAATATGGACCCCTGAGGGACACCACTCATCACTGATCTCCATCCGGACATGGACCCAATTCCTTATCCATGAAATAGTCCACCAATTTAGAGAATGATGTTGTGGGGGACCGTGTCTAAGGCTTTACAGAAGTCCAGATAAGTGACATCTGTAGCCCTTCCCTTGTCCACTGGTGGAGTCACTTCATCATAGAAGGCCACTAGGTTGGTCAGGCAGGACTTGCCCTTTGTAAAGCCGTGCTGGTTGTCCCAAATCACGTCCCTGTCCTCTATGTGCCTTAGCATAGCTTCTAGGAGGATCTGTTCCATGATCTTCCAGGGCACAGAGGTGAGACTGACAGGTCGTTAGTTTCCAGGGTCCTCCTTTCTACCCTTTTTAAAGATGGGTGCAATGTTTCCCTTTTTCCAGTTACCTGGGACTTCACCTGGCTGCCATGATTTTTTGAATATCATGGAGAGTGGCTTGGCAACTACATCAGCCAATTCCCTCAGGACTCTGGGGTACATCTCATCAGGTCCCAACAACTTATTTATGTTCAGATTCCTCAGGTGGTCTCGAACCTGATCTTCACTTGCAGTAGGACTGACTTTGCCTCCTCAGTTCCTGCATTGACTGAGGAAAAAAAGTTGTTGAGTACCTTATCCTTCTACTCATCTGTTGTTACCAGTTTGCATGTTGGAGTTGTCCAGAGAGGTGATGGAGTTTCCCTCCTTGGAGATACTCAGAAGCTATCTGGACATGGTCTTGGGCAACTGGTTCTAGGTGAACTTGTTTGAGCATAGAGGTTGGACCAATGACCTCCAGAAGTCCCATCCAATCTCAACCACTCTTTGATTCTGTAAATTTTATTTATGACATCCATAGTAATAATTGAATAGTAGGCTATTGAAGTCTCAAGGCTGATTAATATCTCAATATCTGTTATATTCTTAGAGATGAGAAGGACATAGCAAAGATGACAGCAAGCATTGTTAGTGGAGCATTCTCTCAGGATCATTAGAAAGACTAGGAATGCTAAGAAAATTCTGATGAGACTATAGGTTAGGTGCAGTATTTTTTGGTTGCTTTTTTTGAATCTTGTTGGTATACTTGTGCATGTGTTAATATAGCTACATCATAATTCTTCAAATAAGAAGACTGACATAAACATTGTAGATATAATTAATCAAGTTGCATCTTCATATAAGAGCATCACAAATTGCTTTCTGCAGTGTGTTTTTTTACTGGTTAATTTATGGCAGTGCATCAAGCCTTATGGTGTGGTTTCTTTATTAGCCACTGGTGCTGCAACCACCATCTATGCAGTTGAGGCAGATGGTGACCCAAATACTGGGTTTGAAAAATCAAAGGAGCCAGGAGAAATACAGTATCTTATTAAATGGAAAGGCTGGTCGCACATCCATAATACATGGGAAACTGAGGAAACACTGAAGCAACAAAATGTTAAAGGAATGAAGAAACTGGACAACTACAAAAAAAAGGATCAGGAAACAAAACGCTGGTGAGTATTTTTATAATGATTTCCGTGTTGCATATTTTTGTAACAATATAGATGTTTTTAAGTGCCTGTACAAGAGGAAGACAAAAGCTCTAAATTTGAAGCTTTCCTAACACCTTATGATCCTGTAAGATTCTGTGCACACCAACTTTACTTGAGCACGTGACAATACTCACACATCTTGTAAAATCAGGGCTTTAAAGAAGCAGCTTCTGCACCTAGATTTTAATATGTGTGTTATAAATGATGTTTTAACAAGATGAGTGGTGGGTTTTCTGGTTTTGTTTTAAATTTTAACTTTTACTAATTTTGTCATTGATTGTATTTTGATCAGAGTTCTTTGGGAATTGCTGCAGAGATTAAAAAAAAATCAGAAATGGCTAAAGTACCCAAAACATTACAGCATTTCGTTTTCTTGGCTCAAACTTCTGTCAAAACCTCAGAACCAAGAAATTAAAAAAAATCCTTACATTTTAGTGCTATGTTATGGTATTCCAGTTTATTAGTATGTTTAATATAATCTATGAACAGTGGTGGAATTTTTAGTGACTCATAAGATAGATTCTTATAGTGAGCCATCTGTGCTCTTCTGTGAAAATGCCATGTCAAGTGCATTAACTGTATTGAGAACAGATATTGTAAATAATCTGCATGACTAGTATAAGATGTAGCTGATAGTAATTTCTCTTTATAAGCTTCCTCAGTCATCAGTGATAACGTACCTAGGTCAGATGCAACACTTTTATAGCAGGAATTCCAGAGTTGTAGCTTTTCCAAAGAAGTTCTCTAAGCAGCATTCCTGTGGTGCTTACATTCAGAACTTTAAAATTGCCAGATTTTCTTAATTTTAGAACTGCACAAAATAGTAAGTGCTGCAAATGAATTCCCATTTCAGGCTGAAAAATGCTTCTCCAGAAGATGTGGAATATTATAACTGCCAGCAGGAACTTACAGATGATCTACATAAACAGTATCAAATAGTGGAGAGGATAATTGGTACGTGACAAACTTCCAGATGGAAAACAGTCTTGCGAATATTACAAGTTTATTGCTTGCATGTTGAATTTATAGTTAAGAAATTTAGGTTATTAATATCCCTAGCAGCTTAAGGCAAAACCAAATCTTTGATGAAAAGTTTTGTCTTATCACCTAAAATGAGTGCTTTCTTAAAATACAGAAAGAAAATATTGATCTAGTATCTCTAATGCGTTTCTGCAGCTCATTCAAATCAGAAATCAGCAGCTGGTTATCCAGACTACTATTGCAAATGGCAAGGTCTGCCTTACTCAGAATGTAGCTGGGAAGATGGTGCTCTCATTGCCAAAAAATTTCAGACATGTATTGATGAGTATTTTAGCAGAAACCAATCCAAGACTACTCCATTTAAGGACTGCAAGGTGAGTGTGTAATTTCAATGGATTTATACAGTTGCAATATTTTTTTTAAAACCTGATCTATTTTATGCATTCAATAATGCATATTATAAAATATTTTTGAATGCTGTCCATAACAGTGATAGCTATATTTATATATGTAGGAAGTATTACTATTAAGAATAGACTTTGGTGTCCATGCCCATGGCAGGGGGGGTGGAACTAGATGTTCTTTAAGGTCCCTTTCAACCCAACCCATTCTATGTTTCTATATTTGCTCCTACTTATTTTATTGTCATTCACAGATGAAATTGTTTATTACTTTAATTTGTTTTTAAAGTAACCTTTGTGAATGAGTTCTTGTCATTTCTGTTGTGGATTTCAGATCAGCAAACTAATTTTAGCTTGCAAATTGGTGGATATTGTTATATGGATTAGATGTTTGTCATGAATAAAGACTAGACTTGGTGACCAAACAGAATCGTACAACCTCTTTGTTTCTATAAGAAGATATATTGGTAACTTCACTTAGTAGTAGGACTGATGCTCAATTTGCTTTTGACAGATTCTAAAACAGAGGCCGAGGTTTGTTGCACTAAAGAAGCAACCATCTTATATTGGAGGACATGACAGTTTAGAGTTAAGAGATTATCAGTTAAATGGACTGAACTGGCTTGCCCACTCATGGTGCAAGTAAGTAGTCTTAAATTAGTCTTGCTGGTTTTAACTTGAAAGCATTTATAAATTTTGTTTGTTTGTTTGTTTGTTTTTAGAGGGAATAGTTGTATTCTTGCAGATGAAATGGGTCTGGGTAAAACAATACAAACAATTTCTTTTCTGAACTACCTGTTTCACGAACATCAACTGTATGGGCCTTTCTTGCTAGTCGTGCCACTTTCTACCTTGACATCTTGGCAAAGAGAGATTCAAACTTGGGCTCCTCAGATGAATGCTGTGGTTTACTTAGGAGATATAACTAGCAGAAATATGGTGAGTATTTCTTTGTATCATTGGAAATATTAGTGGTAAATAAGACTCACTTCATGTTCCTGTCTTATGCTAATCTCCAATATTTTGATTTGGAATGAGCAAATAATTATTTGAAACATTGCATATGGTTAAAATGCAAATTAAAAGTATAAATTTTGATCTGATCTGAATGAATATTAAAAATTTCATTCTTGTTTAATAATAAAAAGCATTAAAAATGCAACCTTGCATTTGAAAATAAATTGTCTTTTGTCATGCAATTATTTGGGCGAATAAAATAAATATTTAAGCCAAACAGACATAATCTTAATTTTTTTCCTGAAAGGAAGACTATAAGGAACCTTATCCATTAAGGTTTGCAAACATAAAACAAAAACAAAAACCCCAAAACACACAAAGAAATCCACAAAAAACCCCAACCAAACTTAATAACTTTAAGAAAAAAAGCTTCACTTGTTATGTTCCTTGATCATGATCAGATTCTTGTATGTCACTTAACATTTATATTGCTATAGTACCTGAAGTCATCCTGATCAATAAGACCATTTTTCTCTAGCTTATAGTTTGCTTGATTCTTGTTCTAGATAAGAACTCATGAATGGATGCATCCACAGACCAAGCGATTAAAATTTAATATACTTCTAACAACTTATGAAATTTTGCTGAAGGATAAGGTAATGACCCTTACTTCTTCAGGGAGATACAAATAATTTGTACGATGTAAAATTCCTTTAGAGTTGGCACATATTTAGGTTCTGGGCTGTTAAATGGATGGGGGAGTATGACGGCTTTACTCTTGGAAGTATGAACGTTGTTTTCTTTAAGCACTTTTAGATTTTATGTATGTATGGTTAGACTTTCTTCCCCCCTGTTAACCCACATATCAAGTGGGTAAAACTTTTTTTTTCAGTTTGCTTGTGCTTCACATTGTTACCAAAATCTCTTAAAAAAAAACTCCATAACACCAATGTAGCATGAAGAAGCAGACATTCTTTATTTGGCTGAATGCATGGGGGGATATCTCCTCTGAGTACAGGAAGCTTCCTGTTTATATGCTATATTTTACATACATATTAATAGGTTTTCCCAGAAAAAACATACATATGATAATAATTTCCCTGAAGTCATTAACATATGTTCCCTCTCCTTTATGCATGTGTTCTGTTCTGGGGCTCTCTATCATACCTGACTGCCTGGTGAACTAGTAAATGTTGGCACAACTGGACTGGTTGCTTTCCAGCTCTTCTTCCTACAGAATAAGCATTGTGTGGTTCCATAGGCCAAGTTTTTTGAAGAATAAGGATTGTATTAACCCACCAGCTGCAAGCAATTCTTCATCTGGCAAAAACATTGCTGTAGTAATTTCTTTGCATCTCAAAATCTTTACTTTCCTGTCATCCAGGAACTGAAAAAACAAACCAGTCCATAGCTCCAAGCACCTGTGATTCACAACTCTGAAATTTCACGGGGGTTTTTTTGTATTTGTATGTGCAGTATTACATATATTTATATTACTACTCTCTTCCTGATGGCAGCATATAAAATTATCGTTAATCCTAATAGCATATGATAATTATAATAAAAAATTCTGCTTGCTGACTTTCTATTTAATTTGTTTGTACATGCTGAAAAGAAGAGAGTCAATAGTGGATTTATGTTGGGATTTTTTGTCAGTTGAAAATGTAAAGATCAGCTTTTTGTCTTCTTCCTCATCCTAAGTATAAACTTGGTTTATACTTTCTTTTTAATGTTGGGATGCCTGCATAGCCTTTTGAATCTAGCAAACATAACACCTCCACTTAATATCAAAAACATATAGGTGTCTTTTTCCATTAAAATAAAAGGAGTGATGGTGTATATATAACCTCATGTAAAATGTCAGACATTGCATAATATATTAACTTGTATAATGTCTTTCCCTCTCCCCAATTTCTTGAAGTCATTCCTTGGTGGTCTGAATTGGGTATTTATAGGAGTTGATGAAGCTCATCGTTTAAAAAATGATGATTCCCTTCTGTACAAGACTTTAATAGACTTTAAGTCTAATCATCGTCTTCTTATTACTGGAACCCCTCTGCAAAACTCCCTTAAAGAGCTTTGGTCTTTGCTGCACTTCATCATGCCAGAAAAGTAAGGAATGTGTTGGGGGCTTTTGTTGGTGTTGGGGGGGGGTATTGTAGTGATTGGAGAATCAATAAAGAATTGCATTGTGAAATAGCTTTAATATTTTTTATAAAATAGATGCACATATTTTTCATGCTGCTCTGGATAAATCGTTTTGGTAGCAGCTGTCACTTTTTCTGTTTTGGCAGTTCAGGAAAAGGATGGATTGATGTATGGCTGAAAACCTTGAAAACATGCTTCATCCTTATTTAAAAGGAAAATCATATGGATTTGCTGTAGGGAAATAGAATGGAGCTGAGGATGTCATCTTTTCTGTGTTAGCACCATGAATGAAAACCTCAGTGCCCAATATCCAGTAATTTATTCAGGCACATGGTGTGATTCTTGGGGTAGTCCTGTGCAAGACCAGGAGTTAGACTTTGATTATCTTTGTGGGTCTCTTCCAACTCAGGACATTCCATGATTCTATGATTCAGGCAGCCAATTTCCCCTTAGGATTTGCACAGAATAGGTTGACATTATTCTATACTAACCTCTTTTTATATTTGGAATAAATAAGAGCACATCTTCCATTCAAATATCTTGTAAACACAAAGCATTGTTGCTTCAATTAATTTCAGTGCTATGCATTGCATTGACTTCTTCAGAACCTTACAAACAAAGCCACTAAGTTTGTTGTCTGGCACCTATTCTTTATTTGATCACAAAGTGCATTCTCTTAGTCTGTTAGCACATACCAGAGGATAATCACATTTCAGCTAGTCCATACAAGCTGCAAAAGGTATGTGGTCTACTCTCTTGCACTTCCTCCAGCTATACAACTAATTTTCATGCTACTCTTGAGAAATATAATTGAATTTCTATATCCTTCTACCTGTGTTTCCATGCAGAAAAGTAAAATGTTGTGTTTTCACTGAAGAAATTAAAATTCAGGACTTTGTTTTGAATTTTCATTCTGCAAAAGTTTGTTAATTTCCATTCTCCTATTTGCTGACAAAATATTTGGAATTTCTTGTGAGATGCAAATTCAGATACTTATTAAAAATAAAACAGAGGGGAGTAGTGAAGAAGTCTATTTGTGTTTGTGCACATGGTATATTAATGGTCTTTGTGTGTCTGTGTTCATGGTATGTCATTATTTTACCTTTATTCTTTCTATGTTGAAGGTTTTCTTCCTGGGAAGATTTTGAAGAGGAGCATGGCAAAGGGAGAGAGTTCGGTTATGCAAGTCTTCACAAAGAACTTGAACCATTTTTACTCAGAAGAGTTAAAAAAGATGTAGAAAAGTCTTTGCCTGCTAAGGTTGAACAAATTTTGAGGATGGAAATGAGTGCATTGCAGAAGCAATATTACAAGTAAGTAATGACACTTTTTAATTCCTGCTATTTTAATGACATCTCTATATAAAAATTACTGAAGTGTAATAGTTTTCATAATGCAGTTTTAACAGATATTTTGAGAGCTTACATCTTTCATGTTTCCACAATTTTTTAGAAATTACTTCCATTGTGCACATTCTGTATCATAGGTGGATTTTAACCAGGAATTATAAAGCCCTGAGTAAAGGTTCAAAAGGCAGTACCTCGGGCTTTTTGAACATTATGATGGAACTCAAGAAGTGCTGTAACCATTGCTACCTCATTAAACCACCAGATGATAATGAATTCTATAATAAACAGGAAGCCTTACAGGTAATACCTTTAAAAAAAAATTCAAGTGATTTTATATCTCTAATATGCATGCAATGATTGTATAGTGTTCTGTCAATTTATTTGTTCTTATTAAATTATGGTAAGAAGGACCGAGTTCTCTATCAAATGTGCATCCTGAGTTTTACAGGTAAGTGAATTGATTACCTTTCTGTTTGTTTCTTAACTGGAACTGAATAATTGAGAGATCAATACTAAATAGAATATCCTTGGCTTGAATTATGATCAAAATAAAAAGGAAATAGTTTGAAATAGTCTGCATTTTCAGACTAAATAAACTGAAGACCTATTTTAAACCCAGAATAAAATAAAACAGTTAAATAAACAGATAAATTGAAGATAAATGCAAATGTATGTGACTGGCAGTGGTACACCAACAATCCATGTGATAGCAGAAAATAATCTGCTGAATCTCTTTAAGCTTAGTCTACTTGTTTTGTTGTTATAAATGAAAGCAGTTATAACATCACTACCAAAGATGGTCTGTGATTATGTTGTGGGTTTATAGTTTGGGTTTTTTGTAAAGGTTAACTAATCTTTGTACTAAAACTGTTGAGAACCACAGCAACAAATAAAAAGACTGTTATAATTGATGCAGTTTATAACACCATAAATGTTTTGAAAGATCAGGGTTTTTTTTCTGTAAACTTTGAAGTTTATAATATAAAAACTTTCCCCAAACTACTTGATTGAAATCACAAGTTGTCGCTGCACAAGCTATTTTATATTATAAAATGCTTTTCAAAGCTAATGGATGTTTGCAACTTGGCATACTCTTAACTACTCAAATTTATAATTAATCTCATCAGAAATGTTCAGCCATTATTGTTAGTAATTGCCTACTTGTAACAATGATTTCCTTGGCTCATCTGATTAAACTTTCTTAGCTCTAATTATGAATGATACATCCTTCTCATTTCTGGCATAAAGAATAAAAGCACCTAACTCCCAATTTTTTATTTCCCAAAATTTTATCCTGAGCCTCTTCAGCTAGAGGCCTAATGATTTCATCATTAAATTCAGCATGCCACCTGAGTTTCTGTTCTAATTGTTTCAACTGGAGCTGAGAAGGTTGAACATCATAACCCAACTAAAGCATGTTGACTTCTATTAACAGGATTCCTCTCACTTTATCTTGCCAGAAAAGCTTGACTCATTAGGCATTGTTTAAAAATACTTAGAGGATCAAGTAGCAATGCTTAGGTCTGTTCAAAAGACAGAAGGTGAGGAGCAAGTAGTGCTAAGGTAGTCAGGTAATCTCGTTGTTTATTTGGTGGAAGAGAATTTGAGTCTGCACTGTAACTGCTCTAACTCATAGCACAGTATATTTGCCTAACGTTTTATTGAAATGTTAAGATGCTGTTTTATGAGCCAGAACTGAGAAATGCTTTTATCTGAAAAACATGCTAGTGGGTACCCCTGTTGATTTCAGTTAGAGCACTTAAAGTTTTTATAATGAGTTTTTACAAGATCAGGACTTACTAAATGCTTATACAACTTTCATGTTCAGTTAATGAATGTCTAACCATCTGCAGTGAATGTTAGTGTTGAGGTGAACTTACTTTGCGATACATGCTTTCTTGTCTTGTAGCATTTAATACGTAGCAGTGGCAAACTAATCCTTCTTGACAAGCTACTGATTCGCCTACGAGAGCGTGGCAACAGAGTACTGATTTTCTCTCAGATGGTGAGGATGCTAGACATCCTAGCAGAGTATTTGAAGTATCGTCAGTTTCCCTTTCAGGTAAGAATTTTTCTGGTAGTAGTCAAGAAGCCTTGATTTTTACCATTTTATCTTTTTAAAAGTGTCCTTTTTGTAGAAAGATTTATGAAAGTTAAATTTTTTTGTACAGTAAAAGACTATTAATTCCTATATGCCTAATAGTATTTTGAAATTAAACTGATTAATTGGAAGTGTTACATTATTCTTATATCCCCCCACCCAATTGGTTTGGCAATCGAGAATTCAAGTTGCTCCAGATAGACTATAGTAGGAGTTCCTTTTTAACTGTATCATTCAATCTCTTTAGAGACTTGATGGATCAATAAAAGGGGAATTGAGGAAACAAGCCTTGGATCATTTTAATGCAGAAGGCTCAGAGGTATGGTATAAGTGGGTGGTTGTTGTTTTTTTAATCTACTCAGCTTTATTTTTTTTCTTCTAGGAAGTATAACAAATGTCGCACAAAAACTGAAGATAGTATAAAGTGAGGGATGTATTAGGTTGAAATTCCATTGCTGTTGCAGAGACTATAAGGTTTACAACCCATGCAACCAAAAAAAAAAATAAAATCCCCAAATTCAACCAACCAAAAAACCCAAAAAAACCTTTAAAAAGCTAAGAGGAGGTTCAATAGGAAACACAGAATTTATGAAAATGGTGTTTATAACTAATATAACTACATAGTTTAATTTTTAGACTTTTGTCAGTACTCTTTAGCAAAGTAATTTTAAGTACTGTTTAGAAACTGAGGAATTTAATTTGTTATGTAGGACTTAATCTTTCAATTTTTATCCGAGCACTGAACTTTAACACAAGTTTTTGACATCAAATACCTACTTAAGCAATGGGCAGAATTAAGTTGTGTATATCCTTGCATAAAGAAAAAATATCTTGGATAGCTTTAAATATGGCTTCTGTTATCTTCATTTATTGCCTCTTATATTCTTACCGTGGAAGAAACTGAAGAACTGATTTCTAACCATTGTTTGTGTACCACTTTAAATTCCTGGTTTATTTTTAGGTTTCCTATTATGGAAGCCATTCCATACCTTTGATAATCTTAGGTCTTTTGTCCAATACTGACAGGGTTTTTCAGTAATAGAAACATAGCATTTTTCAGTTGCTGCTGAACTTATGTTTCTGTTATGGTTGAGGAGGAAGGACTTCATAACATAAACTTCAGATATTTTTTAAATACAGAAGTTAGTTCTGTTTTAAATTTCTAGTACAGACATACTTGCCTTTTTCTGGAATCCTTGTAGTTGTACTGTACAGTTTTTAAGATTAAAGGGGATCCAAATTTCACATGATATTCAAGAATGAAGACAAACTATGGAGATCTGCAGCAATAAAATTGTTACCTTTTTTTTTCTTTATTTCTTTCCTAATAATAAATGTCATACTTTTTTTTCTTTTTTTCTTTTTTCTTTTTGCTAATACTGAGTTAAAGTATTCATGGAAATATTTACAACTCCAAGGACTCATTCCTTAGCAGTAATGGCTTCTATTAGTTTTGACTGTACTTAAAACTCAAATTTATTTCCTATTTATCTTTAGTTTCATATGGTTTTTATTGCCTTTCTCATAAGATCCTTCTGTAGTCCCTTGTAGTTTACCTTGAATAACTCCATATCATCTGCAAAATTTGTCACCTCATTACTCATCTTATTTTCATATTCTTTATGAATATGTTGAAGAGCATTGACCCCAGCAGAACACTTTAGTTTTCTTTACAAAAAAACAGATGAACTTGGGCACACATGAGACTTTAACAATAAGGGGTGGTGGTGTATTTTTTGACAGTGTTTTGCTTGTTTTTTTTCTCCCCAAGTGGCTTTTGTTCATCTTCTAGAGTGCTGCTTCCTTTAAACCATGGAGAAGCCAATACCTGTTTGCAAGAGAAACTGATATCAGTTTGCTTTATACTTATACAAGTTCTGGCTGGACTAGAGTTAATTGTCTTAATAACAGCTCACATGGTGCTATGTTTTAGATTTGTGATGTAAACAATGCTAGTAACACACCAGTGTGTTAGCTGTTTCTGAGCATTGCTTACATAGTATCAAGGCCTTCTCTGTTTCTCACTCTGCTCTTCCAGTGAATCAATTGGGTGGTGCACAAGAGGTTGG
This sequence comes from Geothlypis trichas, assembly GCA_009764595.1. NCBI lineage: Eukaryota > Metazoa > Chordata > Aves > Passeriformes > Parulidae > Geothlypis > Geothlypis trichas. The sequence continues at coordinate 3,026,857 of CM019934.1, forward strand.
GAGGGGACATAACCAGGCATATGGCCTGAACTAACTAGAGAGATTCCATGCCTTATAACATCATGCTCAGCAATAAAAAAAGTGAGAGGAAGGGGTTTAAGGAGATTAGCCATCTTTTGCTTGGGAATTGACTGAGCATCAGTCCTGCCTATGGGAAGATGGCAAGAGATTACATTTGTATCTCTTGTTCTGTTTTGTTTTCTTTCTCTCTTTTTCCACTTCTCCTTTGCTTTTTAAACAATTTTTATCTTGACCCCCAAGTTTCCCTGCTTTCAGTCTTCCTTTCTTCTTCCCCGTCCCACTGGGGGTGTGGGCAAGAAGTGATTGTGTGGCTGCGTGGTGCTTAACTGCCTGTAAAAAATATTAGCTGGTCTAAAGAAAACAGTGAACTGATACTTTTTGAAGGCCATTGGTACTGTCTCTCACAGCGTCCTTCTGGACAAGTTGTCCAACTGTGGGATGAGCAGGTTCATGGTGTGCTGGGTGAAGAACTGATGGAAGGGCCATGCTCAAAGGTTTGTAGTGAATGGAGCTACATCTGCCTGGTCACTATTCACTAGTGGTATCCCTCAGGGTTCAATTTTAAAGCCAGTCAGTCCTGTTCAATATTTTTATCAATGATCTGGATGCAGGAGTTGAATGCACCATTAGCAAGTTTACTGATGATACCAGACTGAGAGGGGCTGTTGGCTCTCTTGAGGGACAATAGGCCTTGCAGAGGGATCTAGATAGGTTGGAGCATCGGGCAACCATCAGTGGCATGAAATTTAACAAGTCCAAGTGCCAGATCCTGTACCTGGGATAGAGTCATGCTGGGCACAAGTATAGATTGGGAGGAGTGTGTGAAAAGCAGCCCTGCAGGGGGTGCTAGTCAGCAGCAGGCTCAGTATAAGTCAGCAGTGAACCCTGGCAGCCAAGAGAGCAAACTCCATCCTGGGGGGCATCAAACACAGTAGAACCAGTTGGTCAAAAGAGGCAATGATCCTGCTGTATTCACTGATGATGTGGCCTCACCTTGAGTACTGTGTGCAGTTGTGGGCCCCACAACTTAAGAAGGATGTGAAAGTCCTTGAATGTATTCTGAGAAGGGCAACCAAGCTGGTGAAAGGGCTAGAAGGAATGTCCTGTGTGGAGCAGCTGAGGACTCTGGGTTTGTCTAGTTTGGAGAAAAAGAAGCTGAGGGGTGACCTCATGGCTCTCTACAACTTCCTGGGGAGGGGAAGTGGAGAAGGAGGTGCTGAGCTCTTCTCCCTAAGATCCAGTGACAGGACGCATGGGAGTGGTTCAAAGCTGGGGCAGGGGAGGTTCAGAGTTGACAGTAGGAAGCATTTATTTACTGAAAGGGTGGTCAGACACTGGAACAGGCTTCCTAGAGAGGTGGTTGATGCCCCAAGCCTGTCAGTGTTCAAGAGGCATTTGGACAATGCCCTTAATAACATGCTTTAACTTTTGGTCAGCCCTGAAGTGGTCAGGCAGTTGGACTAGATTGTGTTTATCAGTCTCTTCCAACAAAAATAATCTAGTCTATTCTATTCAAATAGCAATCTACTGGCTCTAGACATGACAACCAACTTCTTGTATTAGAAGTCTAACAAATGTTTATGATATACTTAAAGAAATATATGAGTTCATAGTCTACTCCACAGAGCATATAAAGAAGTGTCATATTGGTTCTTTAAAGGAATATTATAGCTAATATATATAAAGCTATTTCTTCTTTTATAATTTCAGGACTTCTGCTTTTTGCTGTCTACCAGAGCTGGAGGATTAGGTATAAACTTAGCATCTGCTGACACTGTAGTTATATTTGATTCTGATTGGAATCCACAGAATGATCTGCAGGCACAGGCTAGAGCTCATAGGATTGGACAGAAGAAACAGGTACATGCGCTTCTCTTTTAGGTACCAAACCTGAAAGAAGAATGAATTATGTTAGCCATAAGCTGTCTGTCTGACCCATCACAGTCCTCATGTATTTTGAGAATAACTAATACTTGCTAAAAATATCTAAAAATGTTAATATTAATGATTTGCCTTTTAAATATTTTTTGAAATCTCCCTATACAGAGAGATAGCACAGCAGCTGTTGTATATGGATGGGTAGGAGAAGTTGCGGACTTGTCCCATGTTCATTGGCATTGTATCATTCTAGAAAGTAACTGCTGTACTTAAAGCACATCCATTTTACTTTGTTTAATACTTTGTACTTCTCTTTGGGTTTCTTGCAGAATACTTCAAGTAGTAATCAGACATGACACATTTCCTTGTGGCCATGCTTGTGCTTAATCATAGAAACTTAGAGGAGAGGTCTAAGAAATTTTTTCAAATATAATTTCTATAGAGACTGTGATAACATGATTGAATGGTTTCATATATGCAATACTAGTTCAATAAGATTTAGATTTGTAATCATGTCTAATATTTCTCCCTGTTGTTGCTCAAGGGTTTTTTGTTAACTTCATCTGTGTATTTTTTCATGGGTAATTTGTGAGCGGGCAAATAAAACCTTTTTTGTTATATACATAGGTTAATATTTATCGACTAGTCACAAAAGCATCAGTAGAAGAAGACATTCTTGAAAGAGCCAAGAAAAAGATGGTGTTAGATCACTTAGTAATTCAGAGAATGGACACTACAGGGAAAACTGTACTACATACAGGCTCTACTCCCTCCAGGTATATTTGTTTATTCTTTCAAATTACCTTATACTTAAGTATACTTGACTATTTGAGTAAAAATTCAAGTCATTTCACTTGGTTAATAAAAGGCAAAAATTATGTGGTAAGGAGTTATATAAGTAAAGACTGCAAAGTATATTGTCCATGTCATTTCTTTTTTACATAATAAAACTAGTTTTTATTTAAGACAAAAGGAAATTTGACTCATGGTTATAGTAAATTTAAACTGTTCACTAAGATAAAGTGTTTATGTGAAACTTTCTGTATTTCAGCTCAACACCTTTTAATAAGGAAGAGTTATCAGCAATTTTGAAGTTCGGTGCTGAGGAACTTTTTAAAGAACCTGAAGGTGAAGAAGAGGAGCCTCAGGTAAATGGAACAGTGCATCTACACTTGGTGGACAGAGAAATCTATTAATTGTTTTGTTGTAAAGAGAAACTTCTGTTTCAGGAAATGGATATAGATGAAATCCTGAAGAGGGCTGAAACTCGAGAAAATGAACCAGGTCCACTGACTGTAGGAGATGAGTTGCTTTCACAGTTCAAGGTATTGCTCTGTTCCCTCCCTCTTTCCTTAATTATACTTTCCTTTATTAATGCTATTTTTTGTTCTTCTTTACCTATTTGTTGTTCCTTCATTCTTACATCATTCACACATCATGTGATGGGTGAGCAACTGGCTCATGGGTTGGGCAAAAAGGGTTACAGTGAATGGGGTGACACCAGACTGGCAACCTGTCACTAGTGGGGTTCTGCAGGGCTCCATCTTAGGCCCTGTGCTCTTCAACATCTTCATAAATTACTTGAATACAGGACTTTAAGGGATACAGAGTAAATTTGCAGATGATACAAAATTGGGAGGAGATGTTGACCCCCTCAAAGGCAGAGAGGCCCTGCAGAGAGACCTCAAGAAATTAGAGAAATGGGCAATCACCAACCATATGAAGTTTAACAAGGGCAAGTGCCAGATTCTGCACTTGGGATGGAGCAACCCTGGATGTATGGACAGACTGAGGAATGAGAGGCTGGAAAGCAGTGCCATGGAAAGGGACCTAGGTGTCCTGGTGTACAGGAAGGTGAATATGAGTCAGCAGTCCCCTGGCAGCCAGGAGGACCAACTGTGTCCTGGGGGGAATCAGGCCCAACATTGCCAGCCTGGCAAGGGAGGTGATTTTCCTGCTCTGCTCTGCACTGCTGCGGCCTCACCTTGAGTATTGTGTGCAATTTTGGGTGCCACAATATAAAAAAGACATTAAGCTATTAGAGAGCATCCAAAGGAGGGCCACAAGGATGGTGAAGAGCCTTGAGGGGAAACCTTATGAGGAGCGACTGATGTCACTTGGATTGTTCAGCCTGGAAAAGAGGACACTGAGGGGAGACCCCATTGAAGTGTTCAACATCCTCACGAAGGGACATGGAGGAGCAGGCACTGATCTCTTCTCCCTGGTGACCGGTGACCAGTGACAGGACTTGAGGAAACAGCATGGAGCTAAGTCAGAGGAGGTTTAGGTTGGGTATAAGAAAAAGGTTCTTCGCCCAAAGGGTGGTTGGGCACTGGAACAGGCTCCCCAGGGAAGTGGTCACAGCACCATGCCTGTCTGAGTTCAAATGTTTGGACAATGCTCTAAGGCACATGGTGTGATTCTTGGGGGTGTCCTGTGCAGAGCCAGGAGTTGGACTTTGGTCCCTGTGGGTCCCTTCTAACTCAGCATATTCTGTGATTCTGTGAAATATGTGAAACACTAAGTTAGTTCTTTGGCATGCAATGTCTATTCACCTATACAGGTGTTGTGGTTTGACACTGGCTCAATGCCAGGCACCCACAAGGGTTGCTCGCTCACACTTCCCTGCCACATCTGGGTAGAGGAGAGAAAAAAAAATTAATGAAGGGTTCATGAGTTGAGATAAGGACCAGGAGAAAACACTTCAAGGGCAAAACAGGCTCAACTTAAGGTTGCAAAGTGAATTTATCACTAACAGAATCAGAGGAGGATAATAAGAAGTAAAATAAGCCCTTAAAACACCATTTTCCCCTCAGCCCCTTCCTCCTTCCCACTGACAGCGCAGAGAGACAGGGCATGGGGGGTTTGGTCAGTTCATCACCTGAAATTTTCTTCCACTACTCTGGGAGAGGAGTCCTTCCCTGTGAGACTATGGGGTCCCTCCCATGGGAGACAGTTCTCCGTGAACTTCTCTGGCATGGGTCCACTCTCACGAGCAGCAGTCCTACCACACTTGCTGCAATGTGAATTCCCCCCACGGGCACACAGTCCTCCCAAAACTGCCACAACGTGAGTCAATCTTCCACAGCGTGCCGTCCTCCAAGGACAGACTGCTCCAGCCTGGAAGCAGGAGCCCTCTCTCTCCACTGGGTCTTCCACTGGATCACAGTCTCCTCCAGGCATCTACCCATTCCAGCGTGAGCACCTCCCCCGCAGGCTGCAGGTGGATCTCTGCATCCCCCGTGGATCCCCATGGGCTGCAGGGGAACAACCTGCTTCACCATGGTCATCACCACAGCCTGCAGAGAGATCTCAGCTTTGCCGCCTGGAGCACCTCCTCCTCCTCCTTCTCCACTGACTTTGGTGTCATCATGTTGTTTTTCCTCACATGTTCTCACCTCCTCCTCTTCTCTGACTAGATGGAAAAACTGTGTGCCCTTTGTTTTGATTTTCATCTTAAATATGTTATCACAGAGGTGTTACCAACCTTTCTAATTGGCCCAGCTTTGGCCAGCAGCATGTCCATCTTCAGAACCATCAGGGATTGACTCTGCCAGACATGGTGGAAGCTTCCAGCAGCTTCTCACAGAAGCCACTTCTGAGGCCCCCTCCCCCCCCGCCCAAAAAAAACCTCCAGGCTGTGCAAAACCAATACAACAGGGTAATTACTTCCAGTGCAAGCATGTAAAATACATATTTTGCTAACAAAATAAGAAAGATATTTACAAATACATTAGTCCTTGATTTAATTCTTAGCATACTGGGGAGAGCTGTTTTTAATTTAATGCTTTATGCTGTTAAGCACCTGTAGTACTTCTGAAAACAAAGAATGAAATTTGGATTTCTTAGCTAATAACTTTTAGAAAGTTCTTTCAGCCCCCATGTAAACATAAATGGCAGATATGCTTAACTGGATGATACTTATAATATTGAGTGAGTCCAATTGTGGATGGTGATGTATTTTTGTTGGTTGGGGCATTTTTCCTTTGTTTTTGTGGGTCTTTTTGTTGTTTAAGTTTGGTGTGGTTTTGTTTGTTTTTTTTTTTTAAATCAAGGCTGGACTTCTTTAGATCAGTTGAGTAGTAAATAAATTTTATGCTCATCATTCATTTGCAATATACTGTGATTTCTACAGTTTATTAATGTTTAGTTAGTTCTACATTATTAAACGTTCATATTAACTCTGACATATAGTTAGACTTGCTCTCTGTTTTGAAGGAATTTAAACAACAATCACAACTATCGGGTATGCATTTTATAGTGGTTTTATAGTTCTCAACTTGTAGAAGAAGAAAAATATTCTTATCTTTATATTCAGCCATGTTGTATACAGTGTGTGTTTCATTTCTGAAAATATTTTCATTAGAGACAGTCCTTCATGAAGCATTTTTTATGTGTACATTTTGTGTATATACAAATAAATAAAATGTGTCATTCTGAACTAAGTTTTCCTAATATATTAATTACAGTCTCTTTGTATAAGTAAAGGATGTATTGATTTGGTGAAAATACTTATCTTCCAATATCTAAGGTGGCTAACTTTTCTAATATGGATGAAGATGACATTGAGTTGAAACCAGAACAAAATTTAAGAAACTGGGAAGAAATCATTCCAGAAGTCCAGCGGCGACGAATAGAAGAGGAAGAAAGACAAAAAGAACTTGAAGAAATATATATGCTGCCAAGGATGAGAAACTGTGCAAAACAGGTATCTGGGTTTCTACTGACTAACTGATTTTGTTGTTGTTATTATTTGGGTTTTCTATTGCAGTTGTTTTGGCTTGTACTTTTGGGTTGGGTGGTTTTCATTTGTGGCACCCACACCCCCCCCCCCCCCCCCTCATTTTTGACAGACTAGATAACATATTAATAAAATGTTATGTAGCTATGAACTACTTAATCTGAAATTCCAGATCAGCTTTAATGGAAGTGAAGGGAAACGCAGTAGGAGGAGAAGATATTCTGGATCTGATAGTGACTCAGTCTCAGAAAGAAAACGACCAAAAAAACGTGGAAGACCGCGAACTATTCCTCGAGAAAATATTAAAGGATTTAGTGATGCAGAGATTAGGCGGTAAGATGTGGGGGGACATGCATGTTTAAAGGGACAAAACTTTTTTTTTTTTGTTATTTTAGAGTTTGAAAATATGGAAACGAGTCTATTTTGCATTTAGTTAGTTTAAATTTTTTATTCTAGGCATTTAAGTCTTTACTCTTGAGTAGTTTGGGGTGCTGATGTAAGAAACTGTTATGTGCAGATTTTGAACCTATTCTGGTGAGGAATAACGAGTTAAAAAATGTTCTACAAAAAGGTTCAGCGAGTTTTGGTTTTTTAAATTTCTTGTCATTGTATTTGTGTTAATGTTATATGATGCATTTTAAAACTAAAAAAAAATAAATTTTGATACGTTGTTGTGGTTTAACCTCGGTAGGCAGCTAAGCACCACACAGCTGCTTGCTCAGTCTCCTCCAGAGGGACTGGGGAGAGAATCAGAAGGGTAAAAATGAGAAAACTTGTAGGTTGAGATAAAGACAGTTTAATGGGGAAAGCAAAAGCCACATGCACAAGAAAAGCAAAACAAGGAATTCATTTCCCACTTCCCAGTAGCAAGCATTTACCCATTTCCTGGAAAACAGGGCTTCACCATGTCTAACAGTTACTTTGGAAGACAGATACCGTAACACCAAACATTTCCTCTCCCTCCTTCTACACAGTTTTTATTGTCAAGCATGACACCATGGAATAACCCTTTTGTCAGTTGGGGTCAGCTGTCCCAGCTGTGTCCCCTCTCAACTTCTTGTGCACCCCCAGCCTACTCACTGGTGGGGTGGTATGAGAAACAGCAAAGGCCTTGATGCTGTGAAAACACTGTTAAGCAAGAGCTGAAACATTAGCATGTTATCAACAATGCCTTGTTCACAAATCTAAAACATACTAGCAGATATGGTGCTCTGAACAAAATTAACTTTATCTCAGCAAAACCCAGTACATAAGTGAATCTGTGCAGCTGGTCCCACAATATTTGATGCTAAAAATACTTTGGGAGAAGGAGTAGAAATTGTTTTGCTTTACTTTGGTTTGTGAAATGCTACTTTGCTTCTGTAATTTAAGTATTCATTTTTCTCTAAAATACTGTACAGCTTATAAAGTATTTTTGATTATATAAATAACCTTTAAGAGCCTTGTTTCCTTTTCATTTTATCTAATATATAATGGTTTGCTGCTTTTGTCAGGGATATTCTTATGCTTGCATTCCTTTATCTTTCATGTTATGTTTTCCTAAGTCTTAAAATTGCCGCTAGCTTCTCTTTATTATGAGAGACCTAACATAATATCTGAATTCTCAATTTACTATAAATCCACATTTGATTTTTATGATTAGACACATCACATTGCTGAATTCTTTGTCATGTGAAACTAATTAGTAAAGTAACTTTTGAAAGAAATTGTATCTTCTGTTGTTTTATTTATATAATTTATTAAAACAAATAATACTCTGGTTTTAAATGTGGGTTGTCTTCATATAGTAAGCCATCCTAGTCTCTCTAGTTCTTATTTTCTTTGTATTGTCCACATAGCCTTGTACTAAGACTTTACACGTACATTTTTAAAACCAATATAGTTAAGCATACATTTTTTTAACTGCAAAATTATTTTCTGTCATTAGGTTTATAAAGAGTTACAAGAAATTTGGTGGCCCACTTGAAAGGTAAACTAATTTGCTTATATTTGTATAGCAACTTGGTACCTTGTTTCCATTAAAATTAAACACTACACCAAGAAACCTTAGGTTAAAGAGGAAATAGTGTGCCTAATCTTTTGCCTGTACTATGACACGAATTTAATATTTTTTTCCTTTCATCATATATGATATGTATATAGACAGCCAGTTTGACAAATCTTTACATTTTGCAAGACTGCTTGCTTTTTCTTTATACTTAACCTACTATTCTGTTAATTCTGCATTAGTGACAGTCATTCAGGTTTTTTGTTTGATAAGTGAATAAAACCATAGACTTAATAATAGTTCCTTTTCTATTTAAAAGAATGTGTTGAAATGTAATTCAAAACTGCATCGATAGGATCCTTTATATTTCCTGTTGTATACTCCTTTATGTAAAATACCCTTTTTTATAGTTTCTGTATTTTCTTTAGCTGCTTTTAACTGCATGCATTAAAATTTTACACAGCAAGTGTGGATGAATGATAACTTACAGGATCACTTTTCTAGTTTCAAAATCTGAAGGAGTCATTCATAATACTAAAGTTTTAGAGCTGTAAAAACATATTTGTTTTCTTCCAGGTTAGATGCTATAGCTAGAGATGCTGAGCTAGTTGATAAATCTGAGATAGACCTTAGACGTCTGGGAGAACTTGTACATAATGGATGCATTAAGGCTTTAAAGGACAATTCCTTTGGCCAAGAAAGAGCAGGTAAAGTGTGTTTGGGGGTGGGGGAGAGGAATAAAAAGTGTCAAAGAGATATGAACAATTCTTGCACTCTTAGTATAACAAAACAATTGTGTTAGGGAAAAACATTAACAAAATGTTAGCATGCTAGGTGATTTAGAAAAAAGGATTTTAGTAAGAAGACTTTTTGGTTTTGTTTTTCTTCCCCCTTTCCCTGAGTTGTCATAGTAGAATGCAATATGGTTTTACTTTACCGTGAAATTTAAAATTATTCTGCTAGTATTAACTGGAAGACCTTGAGGTTCTGGAGTTTAATTAAAGCATTTGGTTAAGAAAAATTCATTTCCTATAATTGAATGTCTGCTGCTATAGCATCAAACTTTTTTTTTCTCTATGTTTGTCTATAAGATACACATAAAAGCTAAATATTTTAATAATTTGTTCCTTTATTTTAAGGAGGTAGATTTGGGAAAGTTAAAGGCCCAACATTCCGAATATCAGGAGTGCAGGTGAATGCAAAGTTAGTTATTTCTCATGAAGAAGAGTTGGCACCATTGCACAAATCCATTCCTGCAGATCCAGAAGAAAGGAAAAGGTATTTTTTTTCTTCCTAAAGGAACCCATAATGTAGAAAGTTATTCAAGGCTTTTATGAATATATTTAAGCAATCCAGACTGCTTACACTGGGACACCCATGCTACTCCATTACCTCTAAGAACTGGCAGCAGAAATCTGCTCCACATTCTTTCTTTATTCTTTCTTCCCTCTCCTTAGAAGCCAGTATTTGCTTTGACTTCTGAACTGTATTCATTGGGGACTGGGTTCAGTTATTCTTAATTATTCCAGGCTAGAAATCAGACTTGTTGAGGAACTGCTTTGTGTCACCTCTGCCTGAGAGAATGCAATATTTATCAAAATGGAGCAGATGGTAATTGTTAGTAGTTGTTTAGACCTATGAACTTTTTAGCTTACTACCTTGTGTATCATAGTCCCTAGACTATCTGCTTATTCAGTTAGCAGTTACACTTGAGTAATATTCTAAGCTTATCTTCATGGCTAGCCAGTTCTAACTCAGTCCATGGCCACAGATAAATGACTGTTTTTCATATCTTAATCTTGACCTCCTTTATAACATGTTTTGGTACTGATTTGAATAAATAGTTTATAGAAATTGTAAGAAAGCCTGATAGTTATGTGGATTACTTACTAAATATATCAGGATCTCAGTGATATGTGGCATGTTCTTCTATCCCTTACTAAGTTTGAAAAGTTTGCTTATATATATTTCTAATTTATTTCTACTAGATATGTCATCCCATGCCACACCAAGGCAGCTCATTTTGATATAGATTGGGGTAAGGAAGATGATTCCAATCTGTTAATAGGTATCTACGAATATGGCTATGGCAGCTGGGAAATGATAAAAATGGATCCTGATCTCAGTTTGACACAAAAGGTATGTCATCTGCAAAATTTCATCAAGGAGTTTTTTTGTTTAGGTAATAATGTTAATAAGAAGAGTTACTGAAAGAGTTTATTTTATGATAACTGAAATTGCCCAGAAGTTAGGTCAGTTGTACTTCTTTGTATCCTTTTGGTAAATTATTAGATTTTAAGATTTTGTGTATTCAGTTAAAGTATACCTTCTTAGAGTCTGCTATGTTTCTGTATTTCTTTGTGTCTCTATCACTTGAATTCTCTCTTCCACCTTTTGCTTCCCTAGTTTAAATACTTTATTTGTGTTAATTTGAATTAATTCCAGACTTTTGGAAGAAGGAGCAGGCAAATCAGGAAGAGTACAAGGATGTTGTTAGATCATGTAGAGAGAAAATTAGAAAGGCAAAAGCTCAACTAGAATTCAACCTGACCACTGCCGTGAAAGATAATAAAAAATGTTTTTACAAATACATTAACAACAAAAGAAGGACCAGGGAGAATCTCCATTCCTTATTGGATGCAGGGGAAAACATTGTCACCAAGGATGAGGAAAAGGCAAAGGTGCCTTCTTTGCCTCAGTCTTACAGTAAGACCAGTTATCCTCAGAACAATTGACCCCCTGAGCTGATAGACAAGGATGAGGAGCAGAATAGCCCCCCTGTAATCCAGGAGGAGGTAGTTAGTGAGCTGCTGAACCACTTAGACACTCACAAGTCTTTGGGGTCAGATGTGATTTATCCAAGGGTACTGAGGGAGCTGGCAGAAGAGCTCAGTAAGATGCTCTTCATTATTTGTCATCAGTTCTGGCTAACTAGGGAGATTCCAGATGACTGGGGGTTAACCAACGTGATTCTCATCTACAAGAAAGGCTGGAAGGAGCATCCAGGGAAGTACAGGCCTGTCAGCCTGACCTCAGTATCCAGCAAGGTTATGGAGCAGATAATTTTGAGTGTGATCACATGGCACATACTGGACAACCAAGGAATCAGGCCGAGCCATCATGGGTTTAGGGAATGTAGGTCCTGCCTAACCTGCCTGATCTACTTTTATGACAAGGCGAACTGCCTAGTGGATGAGGAAAAGGCTGTGGATGTGTCTGCTTGGACTTCAGCAAAGCCTTTGAAACTGTCTCCCACAGCATTCTCCTGGAAAAGCTGTCAACCCACAGCTTGGACAGGTTCAATCCTTGATGGGTTAAGAACTGGCTGGATGGCTGGGCCCAAGGATCAGTATTGGGCCCAGTCCTGTTTAATATCTTGATGATCTGGATTGAGGACACCCTCAGTAAGTTTGCAGATGACACTAAGTTGGGTGGAAGTTTTAATCTGCTGGAGGGTAGGAAGGCTCTGCAGAAGAATTTGAACAGGCTGGATTGATGGGCCAAGACCAATGGTTCAACAAGGCCAAGTGCTGGGTCCCGCACTTTGATCACAACAACCCCTCGCAGCGCTACGGGCTTGGGGAAGAGTGGCTGGAAAGCTGTTTGGCAGAAAAGGCCCTGGGGCTGCTGATTGGCAGCCAGCTGAACGTGAGCCAGTGTGTGCCCAGGTGGCCAAGAAGGCCAATGGCATCCTGGCTTGTATCAGAAATAGTGCGGGAAGCAGGACCAGGACAGTAATTGTCCCCCTGTACTCTACACTGGTGAGGCCATACCTCAAATCCTGTGTTCAGTTTTGGGCCACTCACTTCAAGACAGACATTGAAGTGCTGGAGCAAGTCCAGAGAAGGGTAATGGAGCTGCTGAAGGGTCTAGAGAGTAAGTCATATGAGGATTGGCTGAGGGAACTGGGGTTGTTTAACCTGGAGAAAAGGAGGCTCAGGGCAGACCTTATCACTCTCTTCAACTACCTGAAAGGAGGTTGTAACACAGTGAGGGTTGGCCTCTTTTCCCAGGCAACTTGTGACAGGACAAGAGGATGTGGCCTCAAGCTGTGCCAGGGGAGATTATAGTTGGACATAAGGAGAAATTTCTTCATGGAAAGGGTTGTTAAACATTTGAATGGACTGCCCAGGGAGGTGTTGGAGTCACCATACCTGGAGGTGTTCAAGAAACGACTGGATGTGACACTTGTTGCCATGGTTTAGTTGACAAGGTGATAATTGGTCAAAGGTTAGACTAGACTCTATGATCTCAGAGGTCTTTTCCAACCTAAGTAATTTATGAATTCTGTAATTTTATTCTTGATCTTTTGGAGGGAAGTTGGTTTGGGGATTTTGGTTTGGTTTCCCTATCACTGTTTTCTTTGCTTGAAAGTGACTTTCATTTGCAACATGAGAATTGCTGTATTTGTCAGATTAGAAGTAGTGCAATGGCTGCTTAGAAGTAGTGAGAAACACTTAGGGAAATACCGGAGTGAAGCAAACACAGTGGTACTGCCAACCTGTAGCTTTGGGATTTGAGGAGCCAGGGTTGTATAGAAATCTGTTTAATGATATTCTGCCCCTGCCTTCCATTAATTGCTTGTTTCATGAAACCACTCTTTCTTTTTTTTTTTGCTTCTACATATCCTGTGGTAATGAGTTAATGCATTTAGAAGCACATGGCAGAACTAGGAGATCTGTGGATGACAGTGGTACAGGAGCTCTGAATTTTTTAGATGAACTATGAGAGTGGAAACAGAAATCTGAGGCTAGTTTCTTGAGCTGACTGTAAATTTTGTGAGAATATTTTCAAGACTACATTAGTTGTGTGTTTGAGGAACAATAAAATGTTTAAGCTGTCCATTCCTTGAGGCTGCCTGTATATTGGTCAGGTATAGTTGGAGTTGATTGGTTTTTTGCTTATTTTTTAATTCAGCTTTTTCTGTTCCCAGTGCTTCACACTAGCAGCTTCCTAATCTGATAATGTGTACTTGTAGTTGATGCTACCATTGCTCTCCTCAGATTTTACCTGATGACCCAGATAAGAAACCACAGGCAAAGCAGTTGCAGACCCGTGCAGATTACCTCATTAAATTACTGAATAAAGACCTTGCAAGAAAAGAAGTGCAAAGACTTACTGGTGCAGTAAGTTAAGCTTAATATTCAGTAGCAAGATAACATAATATACCTATGGGAATGTCAGCAGATACTTGTTTTATTCTTAGTTCTCTTTATTCTTAGTTTTATTCTTAGTACTCTTCTTTGTGTCATTTTTCTCTGTATTGGTAATTGTATTAGATGAGACTAACTCAAGGAATGTATTTCAAATTTAATATTGTTTTTTCCTCCCTTATTTGTAAATATTCTTTACTGTTGCATTAGGCTTGGTCTCCAATCCTGAAAAAAGTGGTGGTCATTAGTGGCAATAAATAATTTGAATGCTTTCTTTAACATGAAAACCAAAATATTTTTCTGCAACTGTGATGCAGACACTTGTCAGTTGACATAATAAAGGTGCTAATTTACATTCAGGGCAATTCAAAGAGGAAGAAAGCAAGAAGTAAGAAGAATAGAGCAACAAAGACTGCAAAAATTAAAGAAGAAATAAAAAGTGACTCATCACCACCCTCAGAAAAATCTGATGATGATGAGTATGAGGTAAATATCATTCATATAAAGACTTGAGCATTTTATCTTCTCAAAATGCAATTTTATTTAAAAATTGAAATATAGAACTAATGTTTCTGACTAATCCATTTTTACTACTGATTATGATTCTTCAGGTAGCAACTTTTGTTCAGGCACAGGAAAAAAAATCAAGATTTTTTAGAAAGTACAGCATAAATAAACAGTGTTTTGAGACATGCAAGTGAATGCTTCTGTGTATGTCAGGGCTTTCATTATCACAGAATGGGTTAGGTTGGAAGGGACCACTGGAGGTCATCTAGTCCAACCTCCATGCTCAAGCCAGGTCCCCTAGAGTATGTTACTCGGGATTGTGTCCAGAAAGTTCTTGAATATCTCCAGAGAAGGAGACTCCACACCCTCTCTGGATAATATGTTCCATTGCTCAGTCACCTGCACAGTAAAGTTCTTCCTCATGTTCAGGTGGAACTTCCTGTGTTCCAGTTTCTGCCCATTGCCTCTTGTCCTATTGCTTGGCACCACCGAGAAGAGCCTGGCTCCATCCTCTGACACCCTCTCTTCAGATAAGGGGATACTGATAAGGTCCCCTCTCAGATCTTTCCCCACCAGGCTGAAGAGACCCAACTCCTTCAGTTTTTTTTCATAAGTGCGATGCTCCAGTCCCCTAATAATCTTTGTAGCCTTCTGCTGGATTCCCTTCAGGAGTTCCATGTTTCTCTCATACTGAGGAGCCCAAAACTGGACACAGCACTCCAGATGCGCCTCACTAGGGCTCAAGAGAGGCAGGATCACCTCCCTTGACCTGCTGGCAATGCTCTTCCTAATGCACCCCAGGATACCATTTGCCTTCTTGGCCACAAGGGCACTGCTGGCTCATGGACAGCTTGTTGTCCACCAGGTCCCTGAGGTCCTTCTCTGCAGAGTTGCTTTCCAGCAGGTCACCCTCAGCCTGTACCGGTGCCTGAGGTTATTCTTATCCAGATGCAGGACCCTGCATTTGCCTTGTTGAATTTCAGAAGGTTCCCCCCTGCCCATCTCTCCAACCTGTCGAGATCCTTCTGAAGGGCTGCACAGCCCTCTGAGGTATCAGCCACTCCTCCGAGCTTTGTATCATCAGTGAACTTGCTGAGGAGGCATCTACCCCTTCATCTAAGTTATTGATTAACAAGTTAAACAATACTGAGCCCAGCATTGAATCTTAGGGGACACCAATAGTGACAGACCTCCAACTAGACTGCAACTGATCATAACACTCTGACACCCGCCTTTCAGCCATGTTCTCAATCTGCCTCACTGTCCACTATGATATGAGGATGTCACAGGAGACTGTTAAAAGCATTGCTGAAGTCCAGATGGGCAATATCCACTCCTCTCATCTATCCAGCCAGTTGTCCCATTGTAGAAGGCAATCAGGTTGGTTAAGCATAATTTCCCTTTAGTGAATCCATGCTGATTACTCCTGATCACCTTCTTGTCATCCATGGGGATAGACATGGCCTCCAGAGTGAGGTGCTCCATCACTTTTCCAGGGATTCAGGTGAAGCTGAGTGACCTGTAGTTCCCTGGGTCCTCCTTCAAAGATTATTGCAAGTGACCTAGCAGTGATGTTTGTCAGTTCCTTTATCACATGTGGATGCATCCCATCAGGGCCCATGGACTTGTTGATGTTAAGTTTGACTATTATTCAATAGATATTGTTCTAATAAGCTACTCAACTTTGTTATGTTTTTATTACTTCTGATGTGTTCCTTTAGGACTCTGTTTTTGTTGGTTCATTTATTTATCACACAGCAGAAACGACTACAGAGAAGAAAAAAAACCCCAACAGATTAGGTTTAGGGGCCACGTTGCACCTAATTTTGTGACTTTGAAGGTAGCTGTAAAAACACTAGACTCTTCAAAACATGTCTGAAAAAGCAAAAGTTGGAATTCTGTTCCCTTCTCCTGTCACTGTGACTGTTTAATTCAGGGTCACACAAAAGTTACTGGAACAAAATTACCAGAACAGAAGTCTTTTATCATCACCATGCCCCGAAAAATCAGCTCAGTCTTGTGAGGTCTACTTCCTTATTCCTTTCAGCTCTTTGCAGCTTAACTACTTTTTACAGGAGCAGATTTCTTTGGTAATACAAAAGTTAAATGGATTTAATCTCTCACACGCCCATTATCCCTGCCCAATCAATACTTGTTTTGTGTCACATTAAGGAAATGAGTGAGTAGTCCTCATCTTGTTTTGAAACTGGATCCAGCTCCATTTGATAGGTGTTAAACCTAAGTCTAAAGAAATCACACACAGAAAAAAGTATATTTTAATCTGATGGTTGCAAAACTTGTATAGTTAGAAACTCTATTTGATGTGACATATATGCTTGTGTATTTCAGGATGAGATTGTTTCGGTGAAATGTCCACATAAAAAAATAAAAGCAGAAGAAAATGAAGAAAAGCCTGAGCCAGATATTGGTATAAAGATGGAAGCTGTGGAAAAAAGAGAGACAAGAGAAAAAGAAAATAAGAGGCATTTAAAAAGAGAGAAAAAAGAGGATAAGAAAGAGTTTAAAAATATTAAAGAAAAGAGAGAAAGCAAATTAAAAGAATCCACACAGAAAGAAAAAGAAGTAAAGGAAGAAAAGGTAACTAGGTTTATTTTTTCTTATATAGCACTAGAAAAGGCCACCAGGTTTTTGTGAATGATTTTGAGTTGAAAAGATTTTTTGGATCAGTCATTTCATTGAAATTTTTTGCATCATGTGAAGTTTTATTTTTGCCAGTTGTAAGTACAAGGATAGACAAATGAAATGGGAAATTACCTTTTTAAAGATCTATAGCTTAGTGGGACTGAGAGTGCAAGTGGTGCAAGAAACTTGTCTATTCTCCTTCTCCATTCCTCCGAGAGAGAAAATAAAAGGTACTATCACTGCATGACAGATTTTTTTTTCTTTCTTTTTATTGTTATTGAAGAGAATGCAGTGATTGCCTAATTACAATATAATTTCAGCCCAAAAATAAGGTTTGCTTGTCAGATAAATTTTCATGTTTTGTTCTTAGGCAAATGAACTCAAATCTGAAAATAAAGAAAAAAATAAAAAAGTTTCATTGTTGGATATTCCAGTTCATATTACTGCAACTAGTGAAACAGTTCCAATATCAGAAGAATCTGAAGAACTGGATCAGAGGACATTTGGTGTGGTAAGTCCCTTGTTAATAACTTAGTGTTTACACTTGATATACTAAATGAGTACAATTTCTGATGTTTTTGATTCTACTATTAGGTATTATAATACACATATCTATTGCCAGTAAAATCTTAGATCACTGAAGGCTTATCGATGCTATACTAAATTCAGTTTTGTTTTCAGGTTAGCAGTTTTATTTTATTGCATTTATGCAGTATAGTGAAGAGTATTTGTCTAGTTGTGTGTACTGTATAGTTTTAAAATACAGACTGTGAAGATCCATCCTCAAGAATAATTCATGGATACTGCTTCTTAAAGGACAGAAATTAATGAATTTTAATGCAGCTGCTGTAGTCTCTGACTTGGCCTTATCAAATACCCCTTTGTTCTTTGTAAGCTAACAACAGAAAGTTGCTCTTAAAGTATTACAGACTTCCTGCATTAGACAGAGGAAGGAACAAATCCTAAAGTCCTTAGAAATATCTTGCTGGAGTAATATCTCTGATACCAAAAGAATTTTAGTTATATCACTACTTTTGTCCACAACAGAAACAATATTGGAAGAACAAAAGGGAGATATGTAATATTTTATAGTTTGATTGGGGACTTTGGAAGGATGCTAAGAATTTACTTTAAGCAGCTACTTTACTGCTGTGAAAGTTCTATCATTCTGCTTTCAATAGTTGTCTGTTACTGCTTAGACAGGTTTACTGGGTCTACTGTGGTGCTGGCTGTAAGAAGCAAATGATCTTGTTTTCTCATCAGTATGGTACTGACTAGCTTACCTATGTGGGGGTTGTTGTTTTGCGTTTTTTTTGGTTTTTTGGGTTTTTTTTTTATTCTAAATGATGTTATAAGTGATTTGTCTATAATTTCCAGGATATCTTGTGAGTGGCTAGGTGACTGAAAATCACACAATTCCCATGTACAATTGTGCTTCTCTGTTCACCTCTACACTTAAGCAGTGTGTTTTGTAAACTGTCTTTTAAAAAGTTGCTTAAGCTGTGGTTAGTGCAATAGGTAATGTAGCTGCTTAATTACTTAATGGCACAATCTGGTAATGAAACAGCTTCACTGATTTTTGAGTTGTCCCTATATGTTGACACAGTGATTGTGATGTTTTCCAAAATCCCTCATATTTTTGATTCTGGATATATAGACCTGTCTTCCTTCCTTAGTGGGAGTAATTATAGGTTGGGTTTACATATAGAACATTTTTTTTGTCCAGGCCCTCTGTTCAGGAAGGTATATTTATCATTATGCCATGATCAGATGCAATCTAATTAGCATGTTTATCTTTTCAAATGGAAATTACTGCTGTGGGTTCTTGAGGCTAACTCATTTGACTTCTTGTCTATCTTGTGACAGGTAAAATATGCATTTCATCTACCTTGCCATTGTGATTGAATGGTATTTCCAAGCAAAGGTCTATAATTTAAAACATGCTAACTGATTTATCTGTATTTACTATTAACATGTTTAAATTAGTGTGAAAATTCAAGAATACACATATGAAATATACCTATGAGTACATGTGTTGTCATCACTGTTACTAATTTAGGCACACCTAAACTAGCTTTATCCTAGTATCTGCATAGAACTCAGGCTTAAAAGCTGCACAGAGAAGGAATGCTGATCCTCTGTTGAATGCCAAGTTTAATTGTTGCAGAAAGTATCTACTTAAAATATATTAAACATTCTCATACCTAATCTTGGCACTGAGCTTGTATAGCTTTCAAGGCTCTAAAATAAAATAACTCTTGTCCTATATACTTGTGCTGAAAGTTAAACCCATGATTGTAAAACCTAGTAATTCCTTTCCCTCAGAAAATCTTTTATATTAACTTAGTGCTTTCTTAAATCTTTAATATGTGTTACATACAATCTAATACTTTCATACATAAGTAAATTTTCAACTGGATTTAAAAACCTACTTTTCCAAATTAAATTTTATAGTAAAACTTTAAGAGCTGCAAGCAAAGACTTGTTTTTTATTTGACTCACAACAGTACTGTCTTTGCCTGTGTAAGGGCGAGTCATGTTTTATGATATTTATATTTTTATTTTTGAATTAATGTGTTCCTTTTTTAAAAATTTTACAGTGCAAAGAAAGAATGAGGCCTGTTAAAGCAGCATTGAAACAATTGGATAGACCAGAGAAAGGCCTTTCTGAAAGGGAACAGCTGGAGCATACTAGACAGTGCCTAATCAAAATTGGGGACCACATTACTGAATGTCTAAAAGAGTACGCAAATCTTGAACAAATTAAACAGTGGAGAAAGTAAGTTATTCTGCATGATTTTTCTTGAAAAAGGGAAATCCATAATAGCTTATATTTAAGTAGAATAATTTTAAATTATTTCTCATTTATTATTCTCCATTTATTTAATTTTTCTGCTATATTAAATAAGGGCTTATGAAAAGAAGATTAAAAGTGGTAGCAGCTTTTATTGGTTTCACTTTTTTATACTTGCATAGCGATGCATTTTGTCCAGTAGGTGGAGTCCTCTTACTTTTTAAAACCAAATGCAAAGAGAAAATAACTGTATTTAGAGTATATTTCATGTTTAGTGGAAAAGAGTTCTTATCATTAAAGAATCTGCCTTTTTCAACATTGATGTTTGGTTTTGGTTTTTATTCATGCTAAAAACAGGCCATTATAAATGTGTGTGCTGAACTTTGAATGATTTTGAGTTGCAGAATCCTTTTTTCTTTTTAAAAATATACTCTAAAATTAAATCATATTAACTGACTTGATAAAAAACATTTATCATAACATACTCTGAAATGTATTTCAAAATGAAATAAGAGTTTTAAGTGTTCTTATGCATCTGTGAGGTGATAACTTTGGAAAAATTGAGGAAAATGTTGGTTTATAAACTTACTATATATTGTTGTTAAGTTATTAATGCAGTTAGATTTAGTTTTATCATAATGTGCACTTTAATCCTTTATGGTTGCAAATATGGTTGAATTTCCATATACAAAACTCAGTCGTTTCATTTTCTTGCAGACTGTTAACAGAATACTTCTGCTGTTTGTACTTGCTTTATTTTAAAATATTGGGGTGAACTGAAATACAAAAGCAATATCCATGTCTTAAAGACACTTTGGTAAATGTTACGTTTCTTTAAATGGAAATTCATAGTAAGATCATAGACTCATAGAATTGTTAAGGTTGAAAAAGACATCTAAGATCATTGAGTCCAACTGTTAACCCAGCACTATCATTGTGTTCACCTCTAAACCATGTCTCCAAGTGATACATCCATACATTTTTTGAACAGTTCCAGGGATGGTGATTCCACCACTTTCCTGAGCAGCCTGTTTCAATGCCTGACTACCCTTTCAGTGAAGAATGAGTATGGTAGAGCTACTATAATATAATTAATATTATAGTAATGCTACAGTACCATGCATAGATTATTAAAGTATGTGTTTTATCTATCTTTTATAAGACATAGAATTTAGTAAAGATATTCATGCTATATTTCTTATACAGATGTCATTGGACACACCATTTGCTGGTTTTGTCTAGTTTTGCAAACCTCTAGGCCAAAACTATAGTATTTAAATCATCACAGTAAAAGAGCAGATCGATGCCTCTTGAGCCTACACACTTGAGATGTTTCTCAACTAAAAACTAGTTAGAACAGTACTATTCTGTAGTCTTTTAAGCATTCCACCTGTAAACTTTGCTAAAAGAATTCTAGACTTTAGATCTGGTGTCTGCAATCATAGAAGCAAATCTCGTCTTTAAGGTTTTGGCTTCTTGAAACCAAAAGTGTTGTTTTGTTTTGCTTTCTTCTTTCATAGCATAGATTAGGATCAAAGATTTTGGCATGCTGCTTCCATCCTCTTTCAGATTTCTCATTTGGTTTAAAAGCTTTGACCAGGCTTTGGAATTTCATGGGAAAATCCCATCCCTGATATCTGTAGGAAATTAGGCATGTAGATCAAATTTTTTATACTGCAAGAGATTTAAAGTTCAGAAGAATCTTTACTAAGTAGTAAATACTCCAGTTTTCTGACATATTTCAAATAATCTTTTAGAAGAATTGCACAACAAATTGAAAACTATTTTTATGCAATTGTCAAATCATTCTATTGACAAAACTGCCATTAATACTATTTTTCATGCAGTTTGCATTCTTCAGTCATTGTGATAAATATTACAAAATGGTAAATTATTAAAGTAAATAATTTCTGAAAAGTTTGAAATACAGCTAAGTAATGTTTGCTGTGCAGCTAGACAATATTCTGTGTAACAGACTTTACAATTAATTCAGTTTACTGAAATACTGTTGAAATAATTTCATTTAAGTCCATGTTCTGTTGTATGACACAATAAAAACCAAATATATGGAAGAATTATAACGTTTCTTTCTTTTTCCTCAGAAACTTGTGGATTTTTGTCTCTAAGTTTACAGAATTTGATGCCAGAAAGCTGCACAAGCTGTATAAACATGCAATCAAAAAACGCCAAGAATCTCAGGTAATACTTTCAGACTCTCTAAATATACAAAAATATATTCTAAGTTTTATAATTGTTATAAAGTATTAATTGTTTTCACCCAATACACTTTAAATGTATTTTATGCTTCATAGTAAACTAGTTTGTTTTCTTAGAATATTTTCTGAAGAATTCAGATGCAACTTTGGGATTTATCAATGACGGTTTTCGTACTTGTCTCTTTTAGCAGCACAGTGAACAGAATATTAGCAACAACATGAATACCCATGTAATTAGAAATCCAGGTAAGAAATGTGGAACATATTATTGTGGTGGATATCTTAAATGATGGTATATAAAATGAAATAAACTTAAAACTGTCTCCTAGAACTCCCATACTGATGGATATCATAGGGATAGGCTGACAGCATAACTTCACTAGTTTGGTGATGAAATTCAACTGAGCATGGACTGAATTTGGCACTTAGAGGTTTTAGTAGCAAGTTATTTGGCCATTCTCTTAAAGTAAGTTAATTTTTAAAAACCCACACTTTTTTGTATTTAATTTTGAGAAGGGAGAGAGACCAACTCAACACTTGTAAACTTCTTGGAGGCTCTATACCTGTTTGTAGCACTTGTAATGTCACCATATCATAATAAAGATATTCCCTGAAGTTATGGTTAGCAATCAGTTATATGGGATGTCATTTACTGTTGACAATAATACTGTTTTTCTATGCTCCCACAGTTGCCTTCTTGTAATACTTTTTTTTTATATCATGTTATATAAAACCTAGAGTATGTTATCATGGGTTTAAAATTTATATATAATAATAATAGTATGGTAATAATGAGTATAATGTATTTTAGGAATACCACTAAAAACCTTCCATTAAGAAGGTGTACCTCTAAAACTAGTGTTCTCACTAGGGCTGTCTCCTTAGAGAGGAACTTCCTACCATTCTGTTTCAAATTGCTCTACTAAAGGCACCTGGTTTCTACTCCCTGCTCAATTAGACCACACTGATCTTCTCCATTCAGTCTGTAAGGTTGAAAAATTTAGTTTCTTAGTCCTACATATCTATATTTCTAGCTTACTTGCCTTCTATTTCCTTCTGAGGTCTCTCTCAGTTTGCTCACATTACTGCATTTATCTTTCAATCATTTAGATATTGTTTCTGTCAAACTATAATGCCATTTTCACATTGCTTTAAATCTGACAGATAGAAGAACTGTTTGAATGGATAAAGAAAATAATTTTTACTGTATGAGGCTTCCTTATAACCTCTACTTTATTAAACAGGTGTTGAAAGACTGAAGGAGAATACAAACCATGATGACAGTAGCAGGGATAGTTCTTCTGATAGACATTTGTCACAGTACTATGATCATCATAAGGACAAGCATCAGGAAGATGCTTATAATAAAAGTGACTCAAGGAAAAGGTCCTATTCAGCCTTCAGCAATGGAAAAGACCACAGAGACTGGGATCACTATAAACAAGACAGCAGGTAAATTGTTCTGTTAAAAATTCCTTTCCTGGTTTTTCAGTATGCTTGTAGTAAACAGCAGTGAATCTTTTCTAAGTAATGGAAAATTGCAAAGACATTTCTCTTATGCAGTTCTGTTGAATTGACATAATTGTAGTCCTTAATATGTGTTCAGTAATAAGTAAATTTTTTCAGATACTATAGTGATGATAAACGTAGAAAGCTGGATGACCACAGGAGCAGAGATCACAGGTCAAACCAGGAAGGAAGTTTAAAAGACAGTCGACCTCATTCAAATCACCGTTCCCATTCAGACCACAGGATACATTCAGATCACCGTTCCACTTCAGAGTATATCCATCATAAATCTTCCAGAGATTATAGGTACCACTCAGACTGGCAAATAGACCACAGAGCTTCTGGTAGTGGCCCAAAGTCACCATTAGATCAGAGGTCTCCTTATGGGTCAAGATCTCCTATAGGACACAGATCTCCATTTGAACACTCATCAGATCACAAAAGTACACCTGAACATACATGGAGTAGCCGGAAAACATAACAAAGACTGACATTTTCTGGACCATCTTTTAGCCATATACAGTAAACTAACACAGTAATTGCCTTATGTGACTTGAAAGATATGGACTGGATATTGTTAGTCACAGTATTGTTACTTCTTTCCAGGATGCAAGGTCTATTATCCCAACAATAGAAAAATATTTTTGTATTTAAAATTTCTGCTGCACTGTGCTGCAAATGTTGGTGGCAGGTGTTTTCTGGGGTTTTTTTTCCCCTCTTTAAGAAATGAAAAATGTTTACTTTTACAGGGACCTCAACACTGCCCCATTTAGACTGAATCTCATAAAACTGGTTTTAGGGTGAACATAGTTTAAATTATGTTTGCAAATGAGATTTTAAACACAGACCTGTGATCATGTTTCAGGGAGAAATGAGGAGGAGTTTTTTTGTTTTCGTAGTAAAGAATTCTCAAGGACGTTTGTTCACGTTTCAAAGCTATTTATTTACATTGTATACTGCAGTCACCTTGCCACTTTGCATCACAAGCTTGAATATTTCTGTACCCTTAACTGTAAAATAGCCAAGATTTCTCCTGTTTGTGGTCAGCTGTAATAATGCTTTTTTTTCAAAATAAAAGAAATCGCTGAAAAATATTGCAAACTAATTAAATGAGTTTTTTTTTTTGCTTTTTCCTTTCCCTACCTACTCAGTCTTTCTTGTCAGAGTCAATATACTAACACTTTTTAATAAAAATATTTTTATGAAATCACTGTTTAAAATGCAAAAATGGGGATGGGAACCTTTTTATTCCATTTAGTGCCCCTTTTTTATTGGATGCTTCAGATACATGTTTTGGTTTTGTTTTTCTATTAAACTGACAATATTGTGATTTGTTGTAATGAAATGGGAAATATTCAGCTAAACTGTGGTCTGAAAAGTTTTTGTGTACACAGATTTTAAAGAAAGCATGTTCAATATCTGAACACTTTTGAATCCAAATCAGACAAAATTTATTGGAAATTTATTGTTTTCCGTCTTGAAATGGGCAATAATGTCAAATGTGCTATGCAGCCAGTTAATATTTTAGATTTGAATGACTTTCTATTACAAGAATTATTACAATACACACTGTATATAGATAACTTCTGTTTGACAAATTAAATTTGAAATTAAATGTGAGCTCTTGTTTCCTGCTGGTGTTTTTCTACAGCATACATCTTTCTCATGTAACCATAAAAATATTCAACTCTTAAGTACTAAATACACAACATAATTAGGGAAGATAAATGTCTACCCTGGCATCATGTGGTTGGTGCTATTATGTTGTTCCAATTTTTCTTCATCTTGCAATGTGTTGATGTCTTGGTTTAAGACAATTTAAGGGGTGGACACTCCAAAATTAGTTACCTCTCCTTTTAGTTTTAACCACTCCCCTTTCACCAATAAGGTGAGACAAATGCAAGATATAAGTGAAAAAATGGCAGTTTACTAAAAAACAAAACAGCAGAAGACAAAAATAACAATAATAATCATTAGATACAAAGGTGCTGAATCTCGTGGACTCCCCAGGAACAAAGAAAACAAAATGGTGGAGAAACCACTCCCCCAAGATGGTGCCCTCTGTAGACAATGTCGTGGTCTGAGAGTTAAAGGCAGAAATGGTGGACAACAACCTCTCCCAATCATGTGTGAAGAGAGAGAACAAATAGAGAAAAACAGCACAGCAACTGAACCTCCGCGATAGCAAAAACTCCCTCTTCCCCCAAACAACAACTAACAGGGAACAAGGGCAAAATTTAAAAAAACCCTAGACTCCAAAAAACAGACAAATGCTCCTCTTATCTCTCTGACGGTGGCAGCTCTGTTGATTAAGGCAGCCAAAAACTGGCAGCTGGAACTGGATTTGCAGCTGGAACTCATGGAGGGACTATGCCTTCTCCTCAGCAAAAGCAGCAGGCAGCCAGCTAGGATAACTCGGACTCCATATCCTCCTGATTCAACCAGGCACTGCTGGTGATCTGGGGCAACCATACGGAGCAGGGGCTGTTCTGTTTTTCTTGCACCACGACTGGTTGTCCTGGGTGGTGGCAGCAAAAAAGAAAGGAAAAAAAAAGGTCCAAAGACCTGCCTCAGCTTTCCTGGCGAGAACAAAAGAGAAAGGGCAAGAGAGCCTCTGCCTGAGTGTCCCTGACCTGACCTTAAAAGGACCCCAGTGTCGGGATCATTAGTTTGTCAGAGTGACTCCGAGAAAAGTTCCAAAGTCTCTTTTCCCAGCCCGGCGCTTAAAGAAGGAGTCAGAGCTCTTCATCTCTCGGTCTCAAGGTTGTTTATTAATTATTATCTAAAAAATTTTCTTTCTGCCCAGCAGAGATCTGCTCAGCAGGACAGCCACAGGCACTCTGCCTGCCCCCGGGGTGGTGTTATGTCTTTATACTACAAACTACATGTGCAATGTTTACAATTACTTCCCAATGCCCATCACCTATGTTAGACAGTGAGCTTCTACTCTAAACCAATCTGTAAGTGCCAACATCACCACAGAAGATGGAGGCTAAGAAGAAGGAGAAAGGCTGGACACACTCAGTTCCCTCCATCTTGTCTCCATAACCCCCTGTACCAAAATCCCAAAATGCATATTTCACCCTGTGATAACTTCACTAATACTCTACTTAAACCGTTGTGGCTTGCTGGTGTTCATATAAGGTTGGTAATTTGCTCCACGGACCATAATCAAACTCACAGAGGCATTTTGGGCTCTGTGCCAGGGTCTCTGAGACCCCTGGCAAGGGTCTTGGCTGCTCAGGACAGCCAGAGGGATGTCCTGAGTCCTGACACCCCAGCATCTGCCAGCCTCCATGGTTCTGTTTCTAGCCACCAGGTCTTGAAGAGAGAGTAACAATATTGGCATATGACATCGCACAGATACATATGGAATACAATAACATTTTGGGTTATCCAGGACATTTGAGCATTTTTTTCTAATTAACCAGGGTTACACAAAAGTATTAAAATTGAACCAAAACCTGTTCAGAGTACCTGTTTGTTTATAATCTCACTCTAGGCACAGCTGCTGCACATTTTAAGTTAATAACATTTAGCCAAGTACATTTAAGCTAATTTAATGTAGGCTGCAACTCAGATAATGCTTCTTCATTTAATAGCTGTCATTTTCTGAGGGTTTGGAGGGTTTTGAACTCTGCTTTTGAGCTTAATTACTGAAGCAGTGTTAAGCTAGTGGTGGCTAGTAAAGTTGTGCATGTGTGCTATGCATCTTCTAGTGGTGAAAATCTAGAAGTTGGAGCATCCACATCCACTGTCTAGTTCTTCCAGTTTGGGTAGTGAGCTGGAATCTTGGATCCACTCTTAACGCATCAATAGAACAGTCCCACTAAGTCTACTTCACTATCAGTATAGCTAGACAGAACATAGTTAGTGTCTTTGGTTAGAATCTTTGCTAATTAAGATATTTAGGTTATGTTAACTTTGATTATGTTATAGTTAAGACTTATCTCAGTGTAGAGGGGAATGAAGTTTGATGGCAGAGGTGTTCTCCATGGCTTATGAAACTGACTGTTATGGGATTGTCCTAATTAGTAATATATGCACCATATCCTCTGCAAGTAAACCATTTATCATTCATTTTCCATGCATGCAAATGTGGTGGCCGGACCTTGGCTGGATACCAGGTGCCCACCAAAGTTGCTCTATCACTCCCCTCCTCAAGTGGACAGGGGAGAGAAAATATAACAAAAGGCTCACGGGCTGAGATTAAGACAAGGTGAGATCACTCACTGATAGTACTGTTATGGGCAAAACAGACTTGACTTGGGGAAATTATTGGATTTATTACCAAACCTTTAAAACACTGTCCCCCCCCCCCCCTCCATTTTTCCTGGGCTTAGCTTTAGTCCTGATTCTCTACCTCCTTCCCCTAAGGGCTGGGAAATGGGTGTTGTGGTCAGTTCATCACACATTGCCTCTGTTGCTTCTTCCTCCACAGAGGACAGACTCCTCACATTCTTCCTTTGCTCTGGCATGGCGTCCCTCCCATGGGAGACAGTCCTCCATGGACTTCTCCAATGTGAGTCCTTCCCACAGGCTACAGTTCTTCATGAACTGCTCCAGCATGGATCCCTTCCATGGGGTGCAGTCCTTCAGGCACAAACTGCTCCAGCATGGGTCTGTCATGGGGTCACAACTCCTGCCAGCAAACTTGCTCCAGGATGGGCATGGTGGCCTAGGTTGGTAAGCAAAAGGTTCAGGGTGATGTGGACAAAACACACCTTGACACCAATAAAATAGGGCAGAAGGGGGCTGACTTTAAGTATACATGGACAAATAAGGACATGCTGAGAGGACAGCATGATGGGGGAAGCTCACACCCTTTCTGCAAAAATCAGCATGGTGGTGGGCCTCTCTTAAGTGTCTGTATGCTAATGTACACAACACAGGAAACAAGCAGGAAGAATTTGAGGCCTGTATGCACTTGGGGGTGTATAATCTCGTTGGGATTGCAGCGAGCTGGTGTGATGGCTCACAGGACTGTAGTGCTGCAATGGCTGGATACTAGCTCTTCAGGAAGGACAGACTGAAAAGGCAAAGAGCTGTGAGGAAGGAGCAAGGTTGCCTGGAGCTCTGCCTAGGGATAGATGATAAGAGCTTTTGGATCAGGATTAGTGGACAGACCAACATGTGTAACATTGGGATGAGTATTGGCTACAGACTGCCCAATTAGGAAGTAATAGTAGATGAGGTCTTCTTCAGACAAAGGGAAGAAGCCTAATAGTTGCAAGCATTTGATATCTTGTAGAAGGGCAACTGTCCTGTTTAAAAGACAGGTGTCTGCCAAGGAAGGCAGGAGTAATTTTTTACCACCTTTTGAAAGAATTTGTCAGCCTTCACTGGGAACAAGAGATCAGTTAGCAATAAGGGCAAAAGCTAAATGGTTATTTTCCAACACCTGAAAACACTTTTCTTCCTGGACCTCCTGACAGCTGTCAAACAGTCCAGTTCAATCGCTTTGCTGACTACAATGTACTGCTGAAAGACAGAGCAGGGAGCACAATGAGGCTAAAGAAGAACAAGTGTTCCTTTAGAAGTTATTTTTCCTTTTTTTTTTTATTTTTTGAAAGTGCCTGATAATTACATTATTGGTCCACAATCCTGAAAATGGTTAAACAGGTGAGGAAACATGCTTCGATAATGATTTTGGAGTGATTTGTTTACAATTATAGTGAAATAACTTTCATGGGAAAAATTATTTTGCTTCTCTCAGTTTTAATGTACAGCATTTTGCTTCATGTTTGAAAAAACAGCTTAAGAAAGCTATAGCTATATTGATTTTGATTTAAAAGTGTCAAGCACACATTGTACAGATCTAATAGACTGTCAAAAGCAAAGACCATGATCTAAAAAAGAGCCATATCCTGGGCAAATTGTACCATTTATACGGAGACGTATACAAGCCTAGGTGCCAGACCCCCATGATTAAACTGGGCAGCATGGTGACTAGTGAGTTCTGTACCAAATATAAAATGTTCCGGACTAAATTGTTATTTTTTCTCTTTCTCTCTGTCAGGAAAATTAATCCACGAACACCAGAGGTTTATGTCCAAAAAGGAGACAGAGGAGTCCTGTAACTATTTAAATAAAGGGAGAGGCCTTGGGGTATTTTCCCTGGGGTCTCTCGAATTTTTAGGGGACACAGCCTCCTTTTTACCCTAATTTCCCGGCCGCATTTCCCTCTCTCTTTCCCCATTGGCCGAGGTACTTGAGAGGTACAGACTTCCCGAATCACCTAATACCTAAGATCCCTTCTAATGTATCCCCCCCCGCCCATTTTTCTTTTTCCTTGTGTCTCTGTTCTTTTTCTCTAAGTCCAGAGATTTAGCACAGCCTTGAGTGAGCAACAATCTGTGTCAATTAGTGGAATTCCTATGGAATTAATGGTTCCCCCCATTGCTTCTTTCACCTCTTCGTATCTGGCCTTATCTACCATCAGGCCCACAGTTTGTAAGGACACCTCCTTCTCATTCCTTTCAATCCCTCCTCATCTTATTTTCTCAATAATTGTCTTTAAAAACCTTAGTTATCATTGACTTAACTTTCTGTTCTTGGGGTTTTTTTGGTTTTGCAATTATTTGCAGTGACATAATTTTCTGTCTTTTTGTAGTAAGTTCTGGATTAGTAGTCCTGGCTGCTACCTGTGTCTCCTTGATCACATGTTGATCAAGTTGCATTAAGCAAGGGATCATTTATGGCAAAAAGATAAGAGTTGCTACAGTACATAAGAGGAAAAAAAGCATTCGTTTAACCCATAGTACACCAGGTAACCATTAAAACATGTCCCGTTCCCATCCTTTCCATGTTTGGACCAGTACATGAGCTAAATTTCTTATTCTCTTTGTTATTTGTTTCACCACTTTTCCATTGTCATCTATTTGCAAACAGCAGTTAGAGTAATTTAATTTTCCACACACTCCCCCTTTCTTCTGGTAATAGATAATCTAATACCATCTGATGTTGTAATATTGCATTCCTCACCTGAGTGGATTGGACAACAAGAAGGTCAAGAGCTGTAGCTGTCTGGTTGATTATTTCAAAGACAGCTTGTAACCTAATTATCCAGTTTAAATTATAAATGGGTTCTCTGGCACCTGATATTAATTCATCAGGATTCCAAGTGGCTGGTCCATAGTGTTGTATGATTCACTCAGGTGGCCATTCATCTTTTCCCCATTTTGGGTGCTCCCTCCAGCCAGGGCTGCTGTATCTCTAATTAGATGATCATATACCTTGGTTCCTAACTGATTTCCCTGAAGTTGTGGTAGCAGAAAGAACAAGGGTCTAATATACCCTACATAACATATCCCTGACCAGATTGGAGGTAACTTGAGATAGGCATGTTGGCCACCCATGGCCAGCTGTCAGATCTTCCTGGTCCTCCGCAGACCCAACAATGGCTAAAGTTAGAAGTGTTGGCTACTTCTTCTCCTGTCCGAACGGCTGTTGTCTCTGCTCGGACAAGCACAGAATGGTTCGGGGTAGCCCGCGGTTCAAAGGACGAGTCTGGACTCTTCAATATTTCAGTCTTCAGATTGTTTATTATTTCTTATCTTACAAAGTTTTCCTCTCTGCCAGCCGGGATCTGACCAGCCAAGGGCACTCTGACCACCCACGGGGCAGTCGTGTCTTTTTATAGTAAAAACTACGTACATTATATTTACCTTTTATCTCCAATACCTTTCACCCTTGTTAACAAGTGCACCTTCACCACAAACCAATCTCCAAGTGCCAGCATCACCACAGAAGATGGACGACAAGAAGAAGAAAGAAGAAGCATCAGACACACTCTGATTCCTCCATCTTGTCTCCATAACCCCCCTGTACCAAAATCCCAAAATACATATTTCACCCTGTAAATGTGACATCCCTCCACCACTCAAACTCTAGTGATTCTCATGTCCTCATACACATCCCTAGAAGGGTCAAAGTCCAGCCACCAAGAATGTCTGGCAACATTCCAGGACCTCCGAGCCCCCTAAGGGTTCTCTTGGTGACTCTGGACATCCGGAGAGATGTGCTGAGCTCCCCCATTCTCCTAGGACTAAAAAAATTATTCGCCTACCTTTGGCCCAAATCTAACTGACAATATAAAGGTAAGATTATTAAGAAAAACATTCTAAAGGTATAATCTAATTTCCTAAACTAATTTTCACACTGTCTTCTGCACCACCTGTGATGAGTGAAGGCACAGAAACCACTTAACATAAAGAAAACAATGACAGTGAGGATTAGCCCCAGTGACTGGAGATTCTAAAGGAGGGATGCCCATACAGATTATTTTAGCAGTCTGTGGGTAAGCACACGAGGTTTTCCCCAATGCCGGCGGCCCGGTTGCTGCTCCGGTCCACTCCTGCAGTGTCAGTTGCTGCCTTCCGTCCTTCTCCTCCAGCTGAGATGTCCAAACCTTTGAGGCTTCAGAGACCTTGCCCCAAGTGTGTTGGGTACACCTGCATTCAGCTCTCTTGATGGATGTTTCTGTGATCAGTAACACTTGGAAAGGTCCACACCACTTCATCACCAGTAGTGCTTCTTTCCACTTCTTAACTAGGACCCAATCTCCTGATTGGATGTTATGAACAGCAAAGTCCAAAGGCAGGGTCTGTGCCAGCTGAACTTCCTGTCGAAAAGATTTCACAAGAGACAGCATCCTGGCCACATATTGTTTTAAATATACATCACTTATCTCTCCCCCCCTCCCACTAGGTTGAGAATTACAAGGGTAAGGAATTCCAAACATCAATTCAAAGGGAGATAATTGAATATCTCCTCTGGGTCTGGCCCATATTCTTGCCAAAGTCACTGGCAAAAGCCATATTCACAGCATCTTAGTTTCTATCACCAGGTCCACAAGGTGTTTCTTTATTTCTCCATTCATTCTTTCAACCCGACCCAACCTCTGGGGCTGCCAGGGGGTATGGAGGTTCCATTGTATCCCTAAAGCAGGCATAACCCCTTGAAGGATTTTTTCTGCTAAATTCATTCTCCTATCTGAGTCTATTGCTTCTACAATCCCATACCTTGGAATTATTTATTCCAAAAATGCTTTAATAATTTGTGGACAGTTTTGTATTGAGACACAGTTGATCGGAAAAGAAACGTGAGAAAATACATCTGAGAAAGCAACAGCTGCCTAATTCAAGGACACAGTTTCTTTGAGCAAGAAGTTGTTTAAGAAAATATGTGATAACAGGAGGTAAAAAAGAAGCCACAAACATCCTTAAAAAAGGTGGGATTGACTTTTTATAGCTGACCAACGGTGAGCTCTATTTTTGCAATATGTATGAGCCTTATTACTGTGATTATAAAAGTGTGCCTATTAATCAATAAATCTGAGACTTGTCGATCATCATCGGATGAGCAGGTCTCCCGTCTACCTCGTCAAATGGTGACCCCGAAACCATGGACGAGCGACGTAACACAGTCGGGTCCCAAGCAGCCGGGACGGCAAATAAGTGCGAACGAAGAGGGCTAGTAACGCTGCACTGTGCCCTGGGTGACCGTACAGATGAACCTGGCCGATACGTGCTGCCGAGACCTTGAAGGGGCTGCAACAGTGCTGAAGACTTAGGTATGGAAAGGCAAGCAGCATATGATTTATTTACCGCTTTCTTGCAAAAGCAGCAGATTAAGGGGATAGATTTGAAAAAGGAGTTACCGGGGCTCCTGTCATATGGGTATGCTAAGGGAATATTCATAAATCCTCATACTGTACATGAGCTAACAGAGTGGCGTAAGTTTGGGGATGTGCTCTGGGAAGCTACGTTAGAAGATGATAAAACAGCTAAAAAGATGGGAAAACTTTGGAGAATGATTCATAATGAGCTTCTGCAGCATCAGGCAGAACAGAAAGTGGCTGTGCAGGCATCCGCTGCTCATACCAAAAACAGAACCTATGAGGGAGATTTATCCCAAGACACCCCATTATCCCCTGTGCTTAATAGGGTGTCTTTGCCTCCTCTGGCACTACCGCCTTCTAATTCTGGTACCGAGGCAGCGAGCGAGCCGTCTGCACCCCCCGAAGAGAATGATTCATGGCCAAAACTGGCCCCGGCTGCCCTCCCTCGGGGCAGTGAGCCGATCCCTGGGGCAGAAAGCGACCTAGCAGGGGCCACTGCCAGGGGACGGGGGGAGGCTTGGGCTGCACTGGCAAAGGATGGCTTGGAGAAAGGGGATGATGGTGCAATTAGCACGGCTACACAAATAACATGCCTGGTGACTTTTCAAACTCAGGCGGGGGGAGGTCTGCGAACAATAATAACTGCTCATGACTGGAAGTTGCTGTCGCAGTTGCAATCGGGAGTTAGTCAGTTTGGAGTGACAGCAGATGAGTTTATGGGGCTAGGTGCGTTTCTTCGCACCGAAACTAAGGCTCTGACAGGACCAGATAAGTGCTGAGAGGCTATGAGATTGATAAGACTGGATATAGACAGAGTAAAAGAACCTAGAGGAGCACCCATGTACATGGGGA
Source organism: Geothlypis trichas (assembly GCA_009764595.1). Taxonomy (NCBI): domain Eukaryota; kingdom Metazoa; phylum Chordata; class Aves; order Passeriformes; family Parulidae; genus Geothlypis; species Geothlypis trichas. The sequence goes on from CM019934.1 coordinate 3,060,780, forward strand.
TTAAGGAGGGCCAGGAAGAATTGTTTGGTTTGTTTATAAAGTTGCTGCCGTGATAGAGAAAGCAGGGGTACCTGAGTATACGACAAAGGCTATGCTGAAACAGCGTGCACTTCAGAACTGCAATCAGGCTACGAGGAATGTGCTTAACACATTAGGTGTGAATTGGGCCATAAAAGAGGCACTAGAAAGGATGGCTCAGATGCTGGTAGGATCAAAAGCATTCTTGGTAGATGCTATCAAACAGCTGGGGTTAGGGTTACAGGAGCAGGCAAGGGCTTCCCACAATCAGGTGTTAGCTGCTCTTGCTCCCTTTCAATGTCCTACGCTGTTAACCCGGCTCCACCAGACAACCGTACGTAATGCTACCGATGTCCCTGCCTCCAACCTGCCACCGCGGGAAGCCTCGGGCTGGACATAGCAGCCGCTGTAGAAATCACGCTGATGACTCCGCACCCACAAAACATCCCGACGAGGTTAAAGGACCTATTGTTATACAAGGTCGAGTGATGGGTGCACTGCTTTTAGGGAGATCATCTGCCTTTATGCTTGGATTATTTGTTTTACCTGGAGTTATTGATGTGGATTTTACTGGGAAAATTATGGTTATGCTAACCACACCCTCTTTCCACCACTTCAAATTAACAAGGGGTGATTTTTGGGAATATCGAACGGGTTGCTGGACAGTCTACGTCCACTTCTTAAAGGCACAGACCCGACAAGTCTGATCTGTGTTACTCCGGAGCAGCAGCACATTTTTCAGCAAATTATAGACTGTGTTATTCAAGGACAAGTTTATCAGCGGGACTCAGAGTTACCTATACACCTGACAATTTGTCACAGTCCCAAATACCTCCTTGGTGCACTGACTCAGTTGCAAAAGAAAATGGGGGAGATGATACAACGGCTGTATGGGTACCTGTCAAGTGTACTAAACCTGTTCTTGATGCAGTGACTGACAAGCAAGCTGATCCTACGACTGCTGCTGTTACAGCTGAAAGGACACTCGAAGGCTGTCGACAGGGCTGTGACGCGCTGTCAGACCTTTGAAGGACTGATTACAACTGTTGGGTCGCTGTTAGAATTTTACATACGGGGTCCGGCGGGTCAAAAATATCTTGACTGTAATAACCTGATTGTGCTGCTTGAGTTGCTTTGTATTATGGGGGCTGTGGCAAAACCTTTTGGATAGAACAGTCCGTAGTATGTGAATTGGGGTGTAACAGGTGCTCATTTAACCATAATTTTAACGACTAGCAGAGAGAGCTACAAGAACAAACAAGATTAAGAGTCAGTCCGGCTTTAGAGCATTTTAAAACACCTGAGCAAAAGATCCTAGCTTATTATCATTAAGAACTAAAGCATATCTTTGAAAGGGTTACAGCTCAGAGTAAGTCTCATATTGTCTCTGCGAAGTATCGACAATTAATATAATGGTGAAAAACGCCAATCACTTGCTTTTGAAATTATTAAGGGTTTGATAGTAATAAAATGGTTATAAAAATAGTAATACAATTGGAGTTATAATAATTTGGACAATTTGAATCGGGACAATATGAGACAATAAAGGCAAAGAGTTACAGACATCCAGGTACCTATTTCTGGGCATCACAAGCCTGAAAAGGGACGCCCGTTAACGGAGTATTAACCCTTGAAAACAATGGCCTGTTGCATATTCATACACTTCATACATGATGCATAAATTCCATTCAAACACAGGTCAGTGTCAACTTCTTCCTTCTAATCCTAACAGTGCCTTCAAAGCGGGAAGAAGTTAGTTTCTTCTGATAAGAAGGCAGTAAATTTCCTTTCTCGGAAGGATTTAAGTGCCCTGTGGCTGTTATCTCACTGCAAGACCTTTCTGTTTAACAAAGCATCTTGCATAGCATAGTTTCTATTTTAACAATTTTCATAACTTAAAACTATATTTAACACAGTACTTAAGAGAATTGGTACAGCATTACTTCCTAACACAGCACATATAATATTCATTTTGGTATTTGCGAAAAGCCAATCATAAAATACATGCATTTTTCACAGTACCCATAACACAGCATTCCGTGGTAGGGCCAATAAGCAGCGATCCCGACAAAGAGCTGGATCAGTGCTTGAGCAGATTACAAGAGTTAAAACTAAAACGATTAGGGACCGTAAGGGCTAAAAGGAATAAGAGGAGAAAGAGACGTGAAGAAAAATGAAGCTTAACTGTGTTGTATTGCTTAGTGTTGTAATAGCCAGCATAGCAGAAATTACACGCTTTAATTAGCCAAGAGATAACATCTGGGTAACATTAGCAAAACAAACTAATCAATCATCGCTTTGCCTTAGTTTAGGAAGAGTTACTAATCTTTTTCGAACTTGTCTTATAAGTTTACCTATTTGGTTCCCAGGGGAATATTGTGGTTTTGGGAACAGTGGCAGTTTATGTAAAAAAACTTGTCTTTTTTGGCCCGTTGCCAACAACAAGGCGGCTGCAAACAGGACGGCTGCCAGCAGTGTGAGTTCATATTGTCCTTGAACACATCCCTGCGCTCTCCCCAGAAGAGTTAGATCTCTTTGGGAATGCAAATGCCACCCTTACAAACAATCAGCAGGAGAGCTGGTTAAGCATTGACCCTTAAATGTCCAAGATATAAATAAGAATAGAGTAAAATAGGGCTAACTTAGACTCAGCTCTGGAATGGCATACCAGCAAGACCACAGGGGGGGCCGTGTTATTTGAGAAAACTATCACTGTTCCATCTTAATGTATCTTTCCTAATGTAATGGAGTGAAAACACAAGCAATAGTTAAACGTAGGGGAATTTAGGTTTTTGGAGTAAGCTGCATCAGGTGGTAGTAGCGACTACTTTACCTGGAGGCGTGGCAGATAAGGCGAGGAACTTAGCAAAACAGCTAGCGTGATAGGTTAAAGATGAACTGAATAAGAAATCACAGATTTTAGATATGCTTACTACAGATGTGTAAAGTGTTTATCATGCAATACTTCAGAATAGAGATGCTATAGATTTTTTGCTTTTAGCGCAGGAGCATAGATGTAAAGAATTTGAAGATATGTGTTGTATAACTTAAAAAGCTTAGGCTTAGAATTACGGTTAAGGAGCCTCGTAGTATATGCAATATTTTAAGCGTAGTTTTGATGCTTTTACTTGTTTTGCCTTGTATTTTTACCTGCATTCAAAATATAGTCAGTCGCTTGATACGAAAAGATGTGGCAAGCAAAGCTTCTTGCTCAAAAAGAAACCGGGGAAATGTGGACAGTTTTTTATTTAGACATAGTTGATGGGAAAAGAGACGTGAGAAAATACATCTGAGAAAGCAACAGCTGCCTAATTCAAGGACACAGTTTCTTTGAGCAAGAAGCTGTTCAAGAAAATATGTGATAACAGGAGGTAAAAAAGAAGCCACAAACATCCTTAAAAAAGGTGGGACTGACTTTTTATAGCTGACCAACGGTGAGCTCTATTTTTGCAATATGTATGAGCCTTATTACTGTGATTATAAAAGTGTGCCTATTAATCAATAAATCTGAGACTTGTCGATCATCATCGGATGAGCAGGTCTCCCGTCTACCTCGTCAATAACTGATCCTGTAGTTGCTGAAATGGCTGGAAATGCTTCTGGCCACCTTGTTAACTGACATACTATTACCAGAAGATATTTGAACCTTGCCACTCGGGGCATTTCAGTAAAATCCACCTGGCATCTTTGGAAAGGGCGTACAGCCCAAGGCCTCCCTCCCCTGGCAGTTTTCTTTGTAACCCTGTTATTGGTTTTAGCATAAATCAAGCAACCCTCAATAGCTCACTTTGCCAGAGTAAAAAGACCCACAGTAACATAGATTTTGAGGAAGGCTTATGTCAGTCCTTGAGAGCCCCAATGACTCCTTTCATTAAGTTGTTTTAATATATTTAAGGCCAGAGCTTTTGGTATGTTGCCTTTTAGGCGATGGCGACCTGGTTCTAGACTCGGCACGGTGGCCCAGCGCTGGGGCACACTCGGTCCATATGCTCCTGACACCAACGTGGTGGACAGCAAATGGCGTTTATTCAAGAGTCTGGGGGGTTTTTATGCCTTGGGGTCACCTGTGTCACTTCCTCCAGCCCATGTCCGGCTGGGTGCGACCTTGGTGGGGATTAGAGGTCAAACAGAAGGGTAGGGGGGATGTCCTGACTGACCGTACAACCCGAATTCTTCCGCACGCGGGGCCCTGTCTCACCACATCTCCCCCTCCTCTCATGATTAGTAAAATTCACATAAGGTTAAAAAAAGGTTACAAAATTTCATGGGTTAGTAAAATTAGTACAAAATTATATGTGCGTTAGTAGCTGACACGCCTTAAAGCAATTGTCGGCGCTCGAGAAAGAAAATGTTAGTCATTTCTAAAAGCTTTTTTAACGAATAGCACCAGTTTGTTTAATATGCAAGGCCCGAAGATTAGGGTTAGTAGGATTATAGTGACCGGGCCTATTAGGGTAGAAATCAGGGTGGTTAGCCTTGGAGATCGGTTGAACCAGGATTCAAACCAGCCCTGTTGGGCTTCTCTGTCCCTCTGTCTCTGAGTGAGTCTGTTCCGGAGCTCTGCTATGGAGTCTCTGACAACTCCTGTGTGGTCCGCGTAGAAGCAGCATTCCTCCTTCAGGGCAGCACACAGGCCTCCCTGCTGCATGAGCAGGAGGTCCAGTCCTCGCCTGTTTTGCAGGACTACTTCTGAAAGTGAGGAGACTGACTTCTCCAGAAAGGATATGGATTTCTCGATTCTCTGTAGGTCTTCATTGACCGTCATTTGCAGCTGGGACAGTCCTTGTTGCTGAGTCGCTAGGGCTGAGACACTTGTTGCAGTCCCGGCAGCTCCCAAGCCGAGTTCTCTTTTGTGGAGCTGGCTTGGTTCTTCGAAAAGGTGATACACCTCTTCGTCTGAGTGGTACAGGACCCTAGGGACAATCAGAACTTGGACACAAAAATCATTAGAATCATTGAATTTGGCAAGAAACACACAGGGACTCACACCAGACTTCTGGCAAACTCACATGCCAGATACAGATGGGACCACCCACTTAGTATCCTTCCTGTCCTCCACATGCCCACCATGGTCTCCTAAATCCTTCCTGGTGTGGTGGAACAGTTGCTGGCGGGCATCCTGACTGGGGGCAGTTCACTGCCACGTGCCCTGCCTGGTCACACTCAGAGCATGTCATGCTGGCTATTGCAGTGTATACTGCTGCTTGGATAGGGGCTAGGTATTCTTCTTTTGCCACGTGTCTGATCATGGTGGCTAAATTTGATCCAGGTGGCAATGATCTTAAAATGTCCTTAGTGGCTGAATTGCATTGCTGGCGTAGGCATTCTGCCAGTACTGGGCCCATCGCCTCTGAAGGCAATGCAGAGGAGTCTAATGCGGACTGTAAGCGATCAACGAATTGAGTAAAACTCTCACTCTCACTCTGCTTTATAGTGGACCATGGTGATGCTTTAGCTACTACCTTGGAGGCAACCCGAATAGCTTCTCTGGCAGCTCTAGTTGTTGTCATGACCTCGTGAGCCCTCAGGCCTTCAGCCTGTGCCTGAGGTGTTATCATGGTGGCATCTGTTCCCATTAGCCTCTGTAAACTGGAGCCATGCAAAGGGTGTTCTGCCCCTGTTACCAAAGCTAGCTGTTTTGTACAATTGTCTTCCCACTCTTGCTTAAAGACTATCATCCCTGCCCCATCAAAGATGAGCCTGCAAGTTTGTTTTATATCAAAGGGTAGCATATCATCACCTCCAAAAACGCTGTCAATGAGTGTGGAAACCATGGCAGAATTAATTCCTTTTTCTGCAATCGCTTTAGTAATTGCTTGTATATCTTTCGGGTTTACTGGAGAGTAGGTCCTTTGGTTTCCGCCTGCCCCCCCCAGGCGGACTGGGAATACTAGTGTAGAAGCCGGGGCGTACCCAGCACATGCGATCTTTATTTTTCGCCAGTCAGTAAGAGGAGTTTGATCTTTCTGTGATATACCTTTAATCCATGCAGGAGCATTGTGGTTTGTGATCTTATATACCACCGGTTTGTTTTTCTTAAAGCCAGAGTCCGAGTCGGAATCCTCTGACCGGCATTCGCCTTCTCCCCAGCTCGAGTCAGACTCAGAGCCGGAAGTCGACTGGCTGGATACTTCCGGACTACTCTCCTTTTTCCTCCGGCTGCGACCCCGCCCCTTGCGGGGGTCGGGCCGTTCCCTCCCCCTGGGCTCCCTCCGCCTCCTGGGGGAGGTCCTTTCCTTATAGGGACCCAGGGAGAACGGAGCGCTCTGATTGGCTTTGTGCCCCTTCTCGGGGGCCGCCCCTCCTCCCTGCTCGCCCGTGCCTGCACCATTAGACAAATATGCATTTCCGCCCCCCTCCTCCTGTGTCCCGTCCTGCCTGCCTGCTCCGGCGCCATTTTCAAACCCATATGGCGGCGGTGGAGTTTTATCAGGGGCTTCAGGGACCGATATTCCGGCCGCCCCCCGCGCCTCTTCCGCCAGACCCTGCCAAAACGTTCGCGCAGACTCCCCCCCCTCTGATGGTGAGTCCGTTTCCTGAGGGGGCTCCGGCGCTCCCGCCTCCGCGGGGACTTCTGTGCTCCCGGGCTGTTCGGGGTCTGCCGGCGTCTGCGTTGCTGCCCCCACGCCCAGTGGCGGCATAGCAAGCAGGCAAGACTGCGCTGCTCTCCAAGTATCCTGCTCTTGTCGAGCTTTTTGCAGGGCTCGGCAGAGCCTGCCCCAGGATTTCAGGGCTTTTCCCGAGCCTGAGGACATAGTGTCCTCAGCCAGGACCTTAGTACATTTTTCCCAGATCTCTGGGTGTAATACTTCTATCGGGCTCTCTATAGCCCCAAGCTCAAGGAGTCTCGAAAGTGCAAGACATAAATCCTTGTGCTTACATTCAATACCCCACTGAGTATGAATTTGATGTACGACCTTAGCAATGGCTTCCATCGTCCACGCTGGTCCAGGAGGCGTCCCTCCGCGCCGCACGCTCCAGCCGTGCAGCCGCCGGTCTTGTGTCCAGGCGAAACCCAAATCCCAGGCGCTGAGCGATCCCGGGTTTCGGCACCAGATGTTGCCTTTTAGGCGATGGCGACCTGGTTCTAGACTCGGCACGGTGGCCCAGCGCTGGGGCACACTCGGTCCATATGCTCCTGACACCAACGTGGTGGACAGCAAATGGCGTTTATTCAAGAGTCTGGGGGGTTTTTATGCCTTGGGGTCGCCTGTGTCACTTCCTCCAGCCCATGTCCGGCTGGGTGCGACCTTGGTGGGGATTAGAGGTCAAACAGAAGGGTAGGGGGGATGTCCTGACTGACCGTACAACCCGAATTCTTCCGCACGCGGGGCCCTGTCTCACCACATGGTATCCACTGCTTACTCTTTCTTGTAAACCAATTATCCCCTCTTTCCTCTGCCCCACTCTTTAATTATCTCAAGCTCCTCTGGTGGAAAAGACAGTTTCTCTGGCAGTGGTGGGGTTACTGGAAGCAAAGGGAGGATCTTAGAGATTTTTGGCAACAATGCAGCTTTCCAAGTTTCTTCATCAGCCAGTTGGTTACCTGTTGTCTCCTCTGAGCACCCTGTCTGGTGTCCCTATAACGTGTATTACTGTCACCCCTTTTGGTATATTCGCCTCCAATAGGTGAGAGAATAAATTCTCATGAGCTAATGTTTTTCCCCTGCAGGTTGATAAACCTCTTTCTTCCCATAATTTCCCAAATGCATGTATCACCCCACATGCATATTTAGAATCAGTAAAAGCATTCACTATCTTGTCCTGATATAATTCACAGTCTCTCACAAACACATACAGTTCTGCCGTTTGAGCTGACCATGTGGGCAGAAACATTCCCCCTTCCTTTAACTCCCTTCCATTAATGATAGTGTATCCTGTAAATCGCTTCCTTTCTATCATCCTTGAAGACCCATCAATAAACACATTTTCTCCCTCAGGCCAGGAAGTGTCTCATAAATCTTCCCTAGCCCAGGTCTGGAGATCTATCACCTGAATGCAGTCATGGGTTTCTTCTTGGCCCCCCTCTTCAGGGCTGTTCACAGAGGCTGGGTTAAGTCCTTCCCTGCTTTTCAATTCTAAATCTTCCTGTTTCATTAAATAAGATTCATACTGTAATAACCAAGTGTTCCCCCGTGTTCTTGTACTAAAACTCCTTTATCATGGTCCTGTTTAACATCTATGTATAACTCAAATTCATTTTCTGAGTCTGGAAGAGCTAAGACTTGGGCCTTAACCAATTTGTCTTTTAATTTTCTAAAGCTTTTACTGTCTTTCTGGTGTCCATATCACAACATTAGGACTGTCTTGGGTTAAAAAGTCATATAAAGGTCTGGCCAAAACAGAAAAATCCTCAATCCATGCTCTGCAGTACCCCACCAACTCTAAAAACTGCCATAACTCCTTTTTTGTCTGGGGTAATGATACTTGTAAAATCCCTTGTATTCCTTCTGGATTGATACACCATAACCCTCCAGTCAAAATGTGTCCCAAATATTTAACCTTTTTCTCTACTGTTATAGATGGGTGGTGTGGTGATTGGGTCTCGCAGATGAGGAATGGATATTATGTTAAGGTTTAATGTTCTTTTGACTTGTGACCATTGTTGTAAGTTGTTTTTAGACCCCTTTTTGTCCTCCCTTTAATCTTCTCTTCTTCCCTCTGTATTGTTGCCACCAGACAACCCTGGTTGGCGGGGTTGTCAGAGACATGTGGGGGGAGGGCATATACACGTGCCCCTTGCATGAGGTTGCCAGGAGTGAGGGAAGCTTGTCACTGGGGGGACTTGGCATGCAACACCTCACCTCCAATCGAATTGCAAGAAGGTCTCCACCAATGGACGGCAAAGAAGAGTTAACTGGCAGACTTTGTGACAGGCCAGGGATATATAAGGAAGATGTTTCAATATGTATGACCACTTATGAATATGTATTTGGCTGATGCAACACCAAGGGTATAAAAGGCGGAGCCGCCATTTTGTGGACGTGCCTCTGGTGGTCGGCCACACTCCCAGTGCTGTCCCTTTTGCTTTGTGAATTTTTTATTAGTTCTCAATAAAACTTTTATAACTCATTCCCACTTGGGGTCTGAGTCATTCATAACATCTACCAATTGCGCCTTCTTTTTAGACACACTAAGTCCCTTTTTGGCAAGAAAATTAGGCAGCCTCACAGTAACCTCTTCAACCACCTTTTCTTGTTCCCCTGATAAAACCAAGTCATCCACATACTGCAACAACCTAACTCCTGAGGGTGGAGTAAACACTCTTAATATTTTCTGCAAGGCTTGTCCAAACAAAACCGGTGACTGTATATCCCTGTGGGAGCACTGTCCTTGTCAATTGTTGTCCTACCATCTTCCCTGGAGCTGTCCACACTTCTGGGTTTATTTCAGCATAAGCCTTCTCAGATATTTTACAGAGTTACCACAGTGTTAGCCTCTGTATCATTTTTTACAATACTAATTTGCATTCCCACTTTAGCTATCAAATCCCTTCCCAGAAAATTACAATGACAATTAAGAACAAACAGGAATTAATGCATTTCAAACCTATCCCCCATATCTACTAACAGCGGTTGAATAAAACACACTCACTCATCCTTTCCACTCACCCCTTGAATAATCAATGATCTTTTTGACAATTTTCCCCCTTTAGACATAAAATTCAAAGTGGATCGAGAGGCCTCTGTGTCTATCAGGAAAGACACCTCTTCTCAATCTGGACCCACCTTAAAAGTTAGCAAGGGTTCCAGTGTGGTGGGTCCTTGATATGATGGGAGCCCCTGACACCCCTAACAATCCATCTCCATTATCCTCTGAACTTCCTCCTCCTGAGGGTCCAGTTTTCTCTGCGGACATTCCAGCTTCCAGTGTCCCTCTGCCCTGCAGATAGCACACTGATTCCTCCCCAATCACTGTTTGGATTGGTTCTCCCCTGGTGAGGAGGGAATGCTTTTGCCACTTCCTTGTGGCTGACCCTGTCCCTTCTATCTTGGGGGACCCCTTGGGTCCTGAGGTTTATCCCTCTGGGACTGTAAAAACTCTTTGCCTTTGCTTTCACCTTTTCCTCATCCCTTCTTACATACACTTGCTGTATCTTTCTAACCAGTTCACCCAGGGACTTATTCTGTTATTTCTCTAGTATCCCTTGCTACTGCCTGTGGATATGCATTTTCTCATAGCTCAAAACCATTCATTTTTCCAGTGAACCAAACAAAATCCTTAAAAGAAAATCTTAATCCTTCCATGTACAATCTGCATTTCCCAGATAGGTCTTCACCTCCTCCTTGTGTTCACTCTCTTTATCACACAACATATACCAGAGCCATTCTCTGTCCTGCCATAGGGTTCGAACACACCTCCTCCCCCAGCTCTCCTGACAGGCACAGCTAGCAACATCTCAGGTAACCGGGATTTCCTGCAGCCTCATGGGAACCAGCAGCCACTGCTGCCCCTGCCCCAGGGGTGGTGAGGTCAGGCACTGCCCGGTACAAAGCCCCAGCTGCCCCACAACCCCCACAGGCCCCCAGCCCATGCTCCTGCTCCCACATTTCTCTGTCCGGTGCTGCCACTCCTTGCCTTAACCATATCTCTCTACATTCCCCTTCAGCTAATCTTTTCTCAACATATCAACACTATTTGTCCATTTCCTGTTGTCAAGACTCCTTCTCAACTCTCCTTATTGCCCCCCTTGGGCATGGATTGTTGACACTCCTTCTCAACTTTCCCTTATTGTCCCCTTTGGGCATCTATGTCCTTAATTACCCCTGGGAGAATGCATAAACCAACTCCACATTCTTCCAAGGAATTCTTTGGAGATATTTTGGGGTCATCATCCCTTTTGCCAGGACCCCTTCCAGGCTTTACCTGTGTAACCCTCCATGGGTGCCCTGTTTTACCTGTGCTACCCTCCATGGGTGCCCTCTCAGGTTAACTCCCTGAAGATCCCATTGTACTCACCAGTGAGATTTTCAGTGGTTGTTCCCTGTGGACTCTACACGGATCCCCCTGGTCCACCACTAATCTGTCTTCTGGACAGTCTTGGGACCCCAATGTGTTGCCTGGTGCTGGTCACCACCAAGGGGAGCTGATTACCCAAACTGGGTGAGGCGTGCCTTCAGCTCTGCTTGCTGCCTGCTGTCCCCGGACAGTGGAAATATCCTGCACAAGAGTCCCAAAATTGTCAGGAAAATTAATCCCCAAACACCAGAGGTTTATGTCCAAAAAGGGGACAGAAGAGTCCTTTTACTTTATTCGAATAAAGGGAGAGGCCATGGGGCATTTCTTCTGGGGTCTCTCGAATTTTTAGGGGATGCAGCCTCCTTTTTATCCTAATTTCCCAGCCGCATTTCCCTTCTCTCTTTCCCCATTGGCTGAGGTACTTGAGAGGTACAGACTTCCCGAAATGCTTAATACCTAAGACCTCTTCTAATGTGCATCTCCCCCGTCCTTCTTTTTCTTTGTGTTACTGGTCTTTTTCTCTAAATCCATAAATTTAGCACAGCCTTGGGTGAGTGTTATAAACAACAAATATAGTTATTGGTGTGGACAGTTTTTTTACTAAGACATAGTCGATGGGAAAAAACTGACGTGAGAAATACATCTGAGAAAGCAACAGCTGCCTAATTCAAGGACATGGTTTCTTTGAGCAAGAAGTTGTTTTGTAAATTATGTGATAACAGGAGGTAAAAAAGAAGCCACAAACATCTTGAGAAAAGGTGGGACGGACTTTTTTAGCTAACCAAGAGTGAGCTTTAGTTTTGCAATATGCATGAGCCTTATTACTGTGATTATAAAAGTATTTCTGTTAATCAATAAAGTTGAGATTTGTCGTGCATCAGAGGATGAGCAAGTCTCCCGTCTACCTCGTCAAATGGTGACCCCAACCACGGACAAGCGACGTAAGACAGTTCGGGTCCTAAGCAGTGGGACGGCAAATAAGTGCGAACGAAGAGGGCTAGTAAGCCGCACTGTGCCCTGGGTGACCGTATAGACAAGCCTGGCCGATACGTGCTGCTGAGACCTTGAGGAGGCTGCAACAGCGCTGACGAATTAGGTATGGAAAGGCAAGCAGCATATGATTTATTTACTGCTTTCTTACAAAAGCAGCAGATAAAGGGGATAGATTTGACAAAGGAGTTACTGGGACTCCTGACATATGGGTATGCTAAGGGAATATTCGTAAATCCTTGTACTGTACATGAGCTAACAGAGTGGTGTAAGTTTGGGGATGTGCTCTGGGAGGCTACTTTAGACGATGATAAGACAGCTGAAAAGATAGGAAAACTTTGGAGGATGATTCGTAATGAGTTTCTGCAGTATCAGGCAGAACAGAAAGCAGCGGTGCAGGCATTTGCTGCTTATACGAAAAACAGAACCTATGAGGGAGATTTATCCCAAGACACTATATTACGCCCTGTGTTTAATAGGGTGTCTTTGCCTCCCCCGGCACCACCGCCTCTTAATTCTGGTACCAAGGCAGCGAGCGAGCCGTCCACAGCCCCCGGAGAGAATGATTCATGGCCAAAACTGGCCCCGACTGCCCTCCCTCGGGGCAGTGAGCCGATCCCTGGGACGGAAAGCGACCTAGTGGGGGCCACTGCCGGGGGACGGGGGGAGGCTTGGGCCACGCTGGCGAAAGAGGGGTTGGAGAAAGGGGATGTTGGTGCAATTAATGTGGCTACACAACTAACATGCCTGGTGACTTTTCAAACTCAGGCGGGGGGAGGTCTGCGAGCAATAACAACTGCTCTGAACTGGAAGTTGCTATCGCAGTTGCGATCGGGAGTTAGTTCAGAGTGACAGCAGATGAGTTTATGGGGCTGAGAGCGTTTCTTCGCACCAAAGCTCAGGCCCTGACAGGACCAGATAAGTACCGAGAGGCTATGAGATTGATTAGACTGGATATAGACAGAGTAAAAGAACCTGGAATTAAGCAGGGCCAGGAAGAATCTTTTGGTTTGTTTATAGAGAACGCTGCTGCAGCGATAGACAAAGCAGGGGTACCTGATTATACGGCAGAGGCTATGCTAAGGCAGTGTGCTCTTCAGAACCGTAGTCAGGCTATGAGGAATGTGTTTAACACATTAGGTGCGAATTGGGCCATAAAAGAGGCATTAGGGAGGATGGCTCAGATCCCAGTAGGATCAAAAGCATTCTTGGTAGATGCTATCAAACAGCTGGGGTTAAGGTTACAGGCAAAGATTTCCCAAGATCAGGTGTTAGCTGCCCTTGCACCTTTTCAAAGTCAGACGCAGTTAAGCCGGCTCCACCAGACAACCGTACGTAATGCTACCGATGTTCCTGCTTCCAACCTGTCACCACAGGAAGCCTTGGGCTGGACCTAGCAGCCGCTGTAGAAATCACGCTGATGACTCCGCACCCACAAAACATCCCGATGAGGTTAAAGGACCTATTGTTATACAAGGTCGAGTGATGGGTGCACTGCTTTTAGGGAGATCATCTGCCTTTATGCTTGGATTATTTGTTTTACCTGAAGTTATTGATGTGGATTTTACCGTGAAAATTATGGTTATGCTACACACCCCTTTTCCAGCACTTCAAATTAACAAGGGGCGATTTTTGGAATACCAAATGGGCCGCTGAATGATCTATGTTCACTTCTTACAGACACAGACCCGACAAGTCCGATCTGTGTTACTACGGAGCAGCAACACATTTTTCAGCAAATTATGCACTGTGTTACTCAAGGACAGGCTTATCGGCGGGACTCAGAGTTGTCTATACACCTGACAATTTGGCACGGTCCCAAATACCTCCTTGGTGCACTGACTCAGTTGCAAAAGAAAACGGGGGAGATACGGGGGCTGTGTGGGTACCTGCCGAGTGGACTAAACCTGTTCTTGATGCAGTGACTGACAAGCAAGCTGCGACCGCTGCTGTTACAGCCGAAAGGACACTCAAAGGCTGTCGACGGGACTGCGGTCTGCTGCCGGACCTTTGGGAGACTGGTTACAACTGTTGGGTCGCTGTTAGAATTTTACATACGGGGTCCGGCGGGTCAAAAATGTCTTGACTGTAATAACCGGATTGTGCTGCTTGAGTAACTTTGTATTGCAGGGGCTGTGGCAAAACCTTTTGGATAGAACAGTCCGTAGTATATGAATTGTAGTGTAACAAGTGCGTATTTAACCATAATTTTAACGACTAGCAGAGAGAGCGGCAAGAACAAACAGGATGAGGACTCAGTCTGGCTTTAGAGCATTTTAAAGCACCCGAGGAAAAGATCCTAATTTGTTATTGTTAAGAACTAAAGCATATCTTTGAAAGGGTTACAGCTCAGAGTAAGTCTCATATTGTCTCTGCGAAGTATAGACAGTTAGTATAATTGTGAGAAACGCCAATCACTTGCTTTTGAAATTATTAAAAGTTTAATAGTAAAAAAATGGTTATAAAAATAGTAATACAATTAGAGTTATAATAATTTGGACAATTTAAAGCAAGACAATATGAGACAATAAAAGCAAAGAGTTACAGACATCCAGGTACTTTTTTTTCTGGGCATCACGAGCCCGAAAGAGGACACCTGTTAACAAAGGATTAACCCTTAAAAACAATAGCCTGTTGCATGTTCATACACTTCATACATGCTGCATAAATTCCATTCAAACACAGGATTCTGTCCGGTTAGTGTCAACTTCTTCCTTCTAATCCTAACAGTGCCTTCAAAGCGGGAAGAAGTTAGTTTCTTCTGATAAGAAGGCAGTAAATTTCCTTTCTCGGAAGGATTTAAGTGTCCTGTGGCCGCTATCTCACTGCAAGACTTTTCTGTTTAACAAAGCATCTTGCATGGCATAGTTTCTATTTTAACAATTTTTATAACTTAAAATTATGTTTAACACAGTACTTAAGAGAATTGGTGCAGCATTGCTTCCTAACACAACACATGTGGTGTTTATTTTGGTATTTGCAAAATGCCAATCATAAAATACATGCATTTTTCACAGTTCCCATAACACAGCATTCCGTGGTAGGGCCAATTAGCAGCGATCCCGACAAAGTGCTGGATCAGTGCTTGATCAGATTACAAGAGTTAATCAATCATTGCTTTGCCTTAGTTTAGGAAGAGTTACTAATCCTTTTCGAACTTGTTTTATAAGTTTACCTATTTGGTTCCCAGGGGAATTTTGTGGTTTTTGGGAACAGTAGTAGTTTATGTAAAAAACTTGTCTTTTTCGGCCCGTTGCCAACATCAAAGCAAACAGGACGGATGCCAGCAGTGTGAGTTCATATTGTCCTTGAACACCACTGGCACTCTCACCCAGAAGAATCAGATCTTTTTGGGAGTTCAAATGCCAGCCTTGCAGGCAACCCGCAAGGGGGGAGTAGGTTAAGCTTTGAACCCTTAAATGCCCAAGATTTAAATAAGAATAAAGTAAAATGGGGCTAACTTAGACTCAGCTCTGGAATGGCATACCAGCAAGCACAGAGGGGGCCGTATTATTTTAGAAAATTATCACTGTTCCATCTTAATGTATCTTACCTAATGTAAGGGTGTAAAAACACAAGCAATAATTAAACGTAGAGGAATTTAGGTTTTTAGAGTAAGCTGCATTAGATGGTAATAACAACTATTTTACCTGGAAGTGTGGCAGATAAGGCAAGAAACTTCACAAAACAGATAGGGTGCTGGGTTAAAGATAAACTGAATAAGAAATCACAGATTTTAGATATGCTTACTACAGATGTGTAAAATGCTTATTATGCAATGCTTTAGAATAAAGCTGCTATAGGTTTTTTTGCTTTTAGCGCAGGAGCATAGATGTAAAGAATTTGAAGATATGTGTTATATAACTTAAAAAGCTTAAGCTTAGAACCACGGTTAAGGAGCCTTTTAGTATATGCACTATTTTAAGCATAGTTTTGATGCTTTTACTTGTTTTTCTTTGTATTTTTAGCTGCATTTCAAAACATAGTCAGTCGCTTGATACGAAAAGATGTGGCAAACAAAGCTTCTTGCTCAAAAAAGAAACGGGGGGAAAATGTGGACAGTTTTTTAATGAGACATAGTCGATGGGAAAAAACTGACGTGAGAAAATACAACTGAGAAAGCAATAGCTGCCTAATTCAAGGACATGGTTTCTTTGAGCAAGAAGTTGTTTTATAAATTATATGATAACAGGAGGTAAAAAAGAAGCCACAAACATCTTGAGAAAAGGTGGGATTGACTTTTTATAGCTGACCAATAGTGGGCTATAATTTTGCAATATGCATGAGCCTTATTACTGTGATTATAAAAGTATTTCTGTTAATCAATAAAGTTGAGATTTGTCGTGCATCAGAGGATGAGCAAGTCTCCCGTCTACCTCGTCATATTGGCTTTCGCATTTATGTATTAACTTTTGTTTTGCAAGTTATTGATCACAAAGATCCTGATATAGTACAATTTGTAATTACTTTTAACTGCTTTCGATATAGCATAATCTGTCAGTTTACGTATGCACCATATAGCTTTTATAAATAGTAGTGTAATATATACTATCTTAGACCGTAGCATAATAGAGACTGTGGGATGTTAAAATGCTTTTTCATGTAACTAACTCAGAAAATGGTGTAAAATAATTAGGTGATTTCCCCCATTTGGGGACTATCTTATCTTAAAGACAAGATAACAGAGACAGAAACCAGAACACCAAGAAAAGAAAAATTTATTGACCCTTGTTATCAGGGAGTAAAAATACAACAAGATGGAACCACAAAAAGAAATAAAATACATTGATCTAATCAACAAGATGGCATGTAGACAAGTCAAAGGTTAAAACCAAACAGGAAAATCCCTAAAACATCTAAAATCGCAGGAATGTTTGAATAATGCATGAAACTCATAAGTATGCATGTACCCCCTGTGAAAAACGCCAATCACTTGTGTTAAAATTTTAGAAGTTTAATAGTAATAAAATAGTAATAAAGATTAGGACAGTAAGAATTTGGTCAATCAAAGTTAGGACAATAAAAGACAATAAAATCAAAGAATTACAAACATCCATATGCTTTTGCACTCTGCCACAAAAGCATGCTTCGCTAACAAAGGATTAACCCTTAAAAGCAATAGCCTGTTGCATTTTCAGCAATCTCATACATGATTCAAACATTCTTTTCAAACTAAGGGTGTCTTCTGCTTAATTTCTGTTCCCCCTCTCATCTTGTAAATCAATTTCTTGGCTCCTAGAAGTCTGGAAGAAGTCTGGATTGTCCTGATAAGGAGGTAATAATTCTTCTCTTGGAATCATGGGGTCTTGTTGCTGTTATCTTTAAGCAAAGAATTTCTTGGTTATCTTATCCATTCTTTGAGCTAGTTACAAAAAGTATCTGACATCACATCGTTTCTATTTTAATATTATGCTATAGCCTAAAAACTATATTTACCACTATACTTAAAAAGATTAATACAGCACTACTAAAATAATACAGCATAATTTTCCAACATAACACATATAGTATTCAATTTAATATTTGCGAAGAGTCAATCATCTAATATGCATTTTTCACACCTCTGTAATGTAACAGTATATAGAGAATATGGTTTTACGCTAATGTGTGCTTTTGCCAAATAGCCAAACATCCTAGCGCTGGATTTTATTGCTTTTATCCCTTAATAAACTTTAAAAAATTCTAAAGAGTGAACTTTTTTTTCTCATTGAACAATAGTCTGTGTCAATTAGTGGAATTCCTATGGAATTTATGGTTCCACTCAATGCTTCTTTCACCTATCAGTATCTGGCTTTATCTACCAGCAGGCCCACAGTTTGTTTGTAAAGATACATCCCTCTCATTCCTTTTATCCAGAACAGAGAGACACAAAATGCTGGGGACCCCCCAAGATGGCGCTCTGCAGCCCAGCGTGTAGTTCAAAGGACAAAGGAAAGATGTGGTGTCAGCCTTCCCCCACCGTCCTGCTCTGCTCTGCTTATCTCCCCAACAGCTGGAGCTCTGAATGGTATTCTCCAGATCAAGGGCTAGAAACCCATGGAAGGATTTTGCCTTCTTCGCAGCAGGAGACAACAGGACAGGCAAGGCAAGAAAGTTGGGCTGGGGTGACTCCATAGTCATTCTCTTCTCAGCTGGACACTGTTGGTGAATTGGAGCTTTGCTGGAGCAGAGGCCACTCCACTCAGTGTGGCAGCAACAGATGGGCATCTGTAGAATTCGTCCTAAGGCAGTCTCTCCAAGATGAAAAAAACCCCAAAACCCAAAAAGGGGATAAAAAGCCTCTGCCTAAGCAAAGACCAAAATGTCAGCAAGGCAAAAATCACTTGGCCTAAGAGTGTGAGATGCCTGCTAGAGTGGACTTTAAAACCATCCATGGTACCACCCTGTCTGGTTCCTGGCTGCAGGGTCTTAAAGAGACAATAACAATTTTGGGCACAGATATAGAATACAATAAGATTTTGGGTTGCCCATGACAACTCCCCGTGGAACTGGATTTTCTAAGTGCTATTAGCATTAGGAAAATTAATCCACAAACACCAGAGGTTTATGTCCAAAAAGGAGACAGAGGAATCCTTTCTGGCTTTATTCGAATAAAGGGAGAGGCCATGGGGCATTGCCCTGGGATCTCTTGAATTTTTGGAGGATGCAGCCTCCTTTTTATCCTAATTTCCCGGCCGCATTTCTCTTCTCTCTTTCCCCATTGGCTGAGGTACTTGAAAGGTACAGACTCCTCGATACACCTGATACCGAAGATTTCCTGAAGATTTCCCTCTAATGTATAACCCTCCCTTTTAATTTTTAATTCTTACGGAATTTGGGGGTTTTTCTTCCCCATTGTTTTTTTAATTTTTCAATGTCTAATTTCCTTTATCAACAAACCTAAAGTTTATTTGTAAAAGCAAATATCTTTTTTTCCATTCATCAATCAGTGGAATCCTTCCTATTGTTTCTTTTATCTCCCAATGTTAGTTTTATCTACCAGCAGACCCACAGCTTGTTTGTAAAGACAAATCCGCTATTCCTCTCACTAGGAGACAATAACGACTGGATGCTTAAGAGAGACAGAAGAAGTCAGCTCAGGGGAGGGGTGCAGCTGGCTACTCCCTCTTTACCTGAGTTTTCCCGTGGAGGGTAGAGATACCGAGAGATATGGATGGGGAAAAAGGGGTTGGGTGCAGCCCCTAACCCGCTTGTGCTCTCGGCATTCGGAGGGGAGAGAGGCTACCGTTGATGTGGGGAGAATTCATCACCACTGCGGGGTTCCATCTCCTGCTGCTTTTCCTCCGCCGTGAGCTCTGCTCGCAAGAGCAGCCGTAGCACTGGGACTTTTTCAGCATCTGCTCGGGTACCTCAGGGAGAAAATCCTGGGATCCCGAGCTCGCCTTTCCCTGCTCTGCTCGGAGCCGGCGCGACGCTGCCCTACTCCCGCCGCTTCTTCGGCACTGCTCTGAGCTTTTGCTACACTGTAGCTCTGCACCCCCTGCCTGCTGAGACATCCCGCAGTTTCAGCTACAGCTGCAGAGCTTCTGATACATCTTGTCCACCACTCCGGGATTTTTGCTCAATTCTGCCCTTCCAGCTTGCTGCTTACAAGAGTCCTGCTGAGGCACCTGGATTGACTGCCCCAGGGGGTTTGTGAAGCAAGCTTTTCTTCCATCCCTTCCCGTCTCGGTCAAACTGCCATTACCACATGCTTCCCAAGCTCGCACCGGAGCGTCCCCTGCAGCCGTGGGAGAATCATCGCACCTGCCCTGCCCACCGAGAGTCACCAGCGCCCCTGTCGGGTGTGACCATCACTACACCAAAGTGGAAAGTGCCTGCGGCCGGGATGGTTGTTACTGGGTTTCTGGTTCTGTTAGTTGTACCTGCCATAGTTATTGTTTGTTTGCTTGCCTTGTTATACATACTAGTATACTGTTATTCCTATTCTCATATCTTTGTGTGAAAACCCCTTTAATTTCAAAATTATACTAATTCACAGGGAAGAGGGTTACATTTTCCATTCCAAGGGAGGGTCCTGCCTTTCTTAGCAGGCACCTGTCTTTCAAACCAAGACAGGAGGTGCAATTACCTGCCCACATGAAGTTACCAATCACCTGCTGGGGTTTTCCATAGCTTCTAATGCTGGGGCTAATTGTCTGTCCTGATTACTGTAATTTGGGTTTTGTTCCAGGACATTAAAGTTTTTGCTAGTTATTAGTGCAAGGATACCTTTTTCAGCAACCTCTTTAGCTGTTTTGTTAGCTGATTCCCTGTATTAACTGGGGAGTCTCCAAACTGATGGGCTTTATAAGTGCATCACAGCCACTTTTTTCAGCTTTTGCACATTGTAGAGGTTGACTAATTTCTTCTTTGTACTTAATAGGACACTTATGTGCTGATAAGAATCCCCTTTCCTTCCATATGGCTCCATGTGCATGTATTATTCCAAAGACATATTTTCAATCAGTGCATATGTTTACCCTTTTACCTTAGTTGTTATAAGGAAGAATCTTACCATGTAAATTTCTTTTCCCAATCAGAATTTATTTGATTATAAAGCAAGCAGTGACAAGCAAAAGTTCAGCGCTGGGCGACTGAGAGAAATCTGCTCTCAAAGTCCGCACCCCCCTTTCTGGGTCTGGTCTTTTATTTCTTCTCCTCTCGGGATGACGTATCCTGTTCTGGTGGTCTTGAAGGAGAAGGGGGGCCCGCTTTGTTCACTGGGTGGACTTAACTACAACCATATGTTTCCAAAACACTATACATTTTCTGCAAGCTCAGCAATTCTAAGCACTATACGTTTCTGCAAGCTCAGCAATTCTTGCCAGGTCAGCTTTTGTTACAGTTACAAGCAAATACAACTATTTAACTATTGCTTTTTATATTATAAGAATTATTCAGCTATTAATTTAACTAATGAACAAACATATTGCTACTTATTACATTAGTGATTTCTAGTACTCAGTGTAAAGTTGTTAATTTTGCTTTTTGTGCTGATGTGTTAATAGGTAAAACCTGGACTTCTATTACCTGGGTCAAAGTTACCACAGCTGCCTGTCTTCCATTTAGTACCATGCTGCTCCTACCTGTGTGTAGGTCTAATTCTGGGTCCCAGATGGGATTGCTCTTGAGATCCGGTCTGCTAGAACACACTTGTTCAATGGTTACCAGTCACTCATGGTAAAAAGGGCTCTGGACTTCTTCTGAAGCCTGGAGAAACATGTCAGGGTTCAAAGCAGGGGTTAGATTAAGTTCAAGAGTCCTGCTCCAACAGGGCAACCGGTATTTCAGCATCCTACTGGCCATGTCCAATGTATTCTTTTTTGTTCCAATCCAGCTATTACGATGTGGGGTCCATATCTGTAGTCATCATATTGTTGTTCTCCTATTTCTAGAGTCCCATTGTTGTTGCTTCTCAGCCAGGGCTCCTAGAGTCCCGTTGTTGCTTCTCAGCCAGGGCTCCTCTCCAGCTCTCCCTGACTGCCCCACCCCCTTTTATCCCAGCTACATTCACGGGCTACAGCTGCCACCCAATTAAGGACATCACAGCTGCTGCCCATTTACAACAACTAGAATCGGGGCAGGGTCACTTATACAATACATAGATCTTTTACTGAGACTCATGGGCCACTTATGCAATACATATATTTACTCATGGCTCTAAGGCCAGCTATACAATACATACTATAATTCCACGGCCCCTATACATATCAGCGTTCGTTCTTCCTGGGTTAAAAGCTCTGCAGCTACTGCCATGTGGCAAGACTGCTTGGTGTAATAACCATAGTTCTGACATTAATGTTTGGTACATGGATTCTATTCCAAATTTGAAAAATTTTATTTACCAAGATGTGTAAATGTGACAACAACCATTTTCTCTAAAGAGGTCCCAGAAGAATAGATTTAACTTTGTTTACATAGTATTAAAAATGTTAATTAATACTATTGAAGTACTAAAATGATTGATAGTTTTAATTGTTTTGTTAATATTTGTATATGTTTTGTAGCTTTCTGTAAATATTGCTTTGGAATGCTTGTGTCTTCACTCTGATTGTCACAGTGGGTAGAAAAGACTTGTCCCTGAATGTAACTTGAATTTTCATATTATTATAGAATCAGTTTTGTTTATCTCTTCCTGTCTTTTCAGGGTAAGGCCTAAAATTCCCAACTGGAGTAATATGCTAAATAGGTAGAAACAATTGAGTTTCATTACATCTTTGATTCCCCATGACAATCAGACTATTATATAATACATGAGTATTTGTTTGGGTTATTGTAAAGTTGTCTAACACTTGATATGTTAAGCCAGAATATGCAAAATACTGAATTTCACTGAAGGAGAACACTGATCTAAGAACCATGAATGGATGTGAAAGGAGTTGCTGACCATCTACTGAACCCATTTAACTACTACAACCAAGAAGATACTTCCATGAACTCTTCTTTGTTCCTCATTTGCATCTCATCCTCCTATGATTTTAAGACTCGGGGGGTGGGGAACATCCTGACCTAAAAAGACTGGTAACAACACAAGTAAAGTGACTCATTGGATTGTCCCCAACTACCATGAACACACAGAATTTAATGCTGTCTGGTAATCTCTTGGTTTATCACTAATAATTTTAATATATCTGTGTCACACGATCAAATACAAAAAATACATGAACTGAAACAACAGCAGGTGCTTCTCACCAATATCAATAACATGTTTAACACCTTTTAAAGAAATAGCGGCGCTTAGGAGAACAGTGTGTAGAACAATGTGTATCAAAAAACTCAGCAATGGCATTTAAAATAAACAAGGGCAAGGAGACTTTTGCTCCTTTTTAATGCCTTTATTAAAAGTGATCAACTCAGGATGGGAAGCTTGACGAGTCTGCATTCTCCATCTGGTCTCCCAGGAGTGGCTCGCAGGAGGATATTGCTCGGCTTTGTCTGCTGGGGGCAGAGCCAGAGGGTCCGATCCTCGTGGGAGTCTGTTGGGCCTGACCCTCAGATCTTCTCGCTGTTAGCAGCTTCGCCCCGTCCGAGACCCGGCCCGGGGGCTCTCTCCCTCAGGGTGAGGAACAAGGAAGATTTTCAGCATCTCTGCAGGCCCAGCACTCTGCTCCTCACGTCCAGGCAACACTCTAACTTCTCAACTTTATATTGGCTCGTTATTTTAGGGGTTTTCTCAGTACGTTTGGAGCAGTAGCTTCCCATGGCATGCTGGTCCTGGGGTTAATTTACACGTCTCTCCTCCATGTTTCGTCTTTTCTCTTCACTGCCCGGGGGGAGAGAGCTATTACCTCGCCTTGGCCAGGGTCTTTACTGATACAAAGAGAACCATTAACTCTAACGACCCGCGATTATCATGACAAACAAACAGTATCTCAGCAGCAACCCTGGTCTGATTAGTTTTTGTAACTTTTTTTTCTCTCACAAAAAAATTGGCAGATTTTTGTTCATAACAGACCCCCCTCTTTCTCTTTGATCGAGCTTAAATTTAAGCTCACATCAACTTACAATTTTTGATTCATGAGCTTCATATTTAATTTTTTGTATTGATTATAAATTTCTTGAGCACTCCGGTAATCATGGTTCCTTAACTCTATTACCTTTCCTGGTTTCTTCAAGTTAGAATTGCTTGGGACCTTTAGGTTGGTCTGCACGGCTAATACTACCGTTTTAACAAAACAGGGAAATAAGCATAGTGAAAAGAGCAATCCTCCAAGTATACACACAGTGTGCAAACTTACTTTTTCTCATACATTTTTTTTTAATCTGTAGGTTGTCCCACCAACTGGAATCAAGTGTGGGAGTTTATTCTTGGTTCTTTACACATGCTATTTTTTTATTTCATTTGAAATGTTTCTAATAATTGCATTCTTTAACACTGCCTGGAGCCTGATGATTCTGTTTAACATAGATATTGGGGTCTGAACTTGGCTTTTACAACTTTGGATTTCTATTGCATTTTGCTTGTTCTGTTTAGTTTCTCCTAAATCATTGTATATAGGAACTCCTAAACTTGATCCAGTTTCTTCGGGTAATAAGAAGAAAATTGCTTTTATCATGTTACCAGTGCAGCTGCCAGACCAGTCTCTTAACAATTTAGTGTATGCTGTAGTACCAGAGATAAAAACCAGGTGTTTAGGGCTCTCTCGAAATGTGTTATCAGTTTATATTGGACATTCCTTGTATTTACACAGTGCTTTCATTTTCCAAAAGGGGTTTATCTTTTTTTCAGAACACTCATAACATTTATACACTTCATGGTGGGTACACTTGTCTCTTTCTTTTTTTCTCAACAGACTCTAATTTATTTGGATCTCTTGGGATCTACTGGGTAGCTGAATACTTTACTACTAAATACTTGTTACAAACCATCTTTCTTACTGTTTTTACCATTTCTTTATTTTTACTAGATCTACTGAGCTTGTTTCAGCAGCATTACATTCAAAGCACAACCAGGCTTCTCCTATAGGGCACTCTCCCAGGAGTGGCTGCCTAAAAGTGGCAGTATTCTGTACTATCCAATACACTCTCTTATTTTTCTGACAAAGGACCAATTGGGAGAGGTTAACACAATTAGGGTTAGAATTGATGTGGACTCCAGACAAAGAGCTCACTTCTTCCTCCTCATAGAGGGGTTGGTAGCACTCACTGCTTGGCTCTCCTGGGCTCCCCAGAGCACCACCAGCAATTAGAGCCATCATTACTACCCTTCCCAAGAGTCCTGTATGGGCCATCTCGCACAGCCTGCCCACCTGGCCTTGCCTCTTGGGGAATTTTACTGAGAAGAAGCCTCTAAGCTCCTTAGAGTTTCTTCTACCCACTTCTCTGGTTAAACCCCTCTTGGTCTGTTCCCTACCAATTTTGGTTTCTCTTAGGGGAGTGCTCTGTAGAAGATTAACCTGGAGTCTTTAGAACCAAATTGGGGGAACTTAACTAGAATTACTTATTTACAATTTTAACTTTTTACTAACATATTTTACACACAAAACTGTCTTGAAACACTTTAAGCTATATTAGAGCTCTGATACCAATTATTTTCCCATACAGTTCAGTCTCTTTTTGATTCTCTTTCTGAGAGTCAACCTTAAATCTTTTGGTCCTTTTATCACAGTATACTCTGGTGAATTAACTTGTGATGTGATTGAATCCTTGTCCAGTGCCCAGAGGTGAGAGTGGTGTGGACTCTGGTCCAATGCCAGAGGGAAAAACTGAGGTTGAATCCTGGTCCAATGCCAGGGGGTGAATGCCAGAGGGATAGTGGGGTGTGCAGTCTGGTCCAATGCCAGAATGCTAGAGGGACAACCTGATGTGTAGTCTGGTCCAATGCCAGGGAGCCAATGCCAGAGGGAGAATGCCAGAGGGAGAGTGAGGTGGACTCTGGCCCAATGCCAGAGGGAAAAACTGATATTGAATCTTGGTCCAATGCCAGGGAGCCAATGCCAGAGGACGAATGCCAGAGGGAGAGTGGGGTGTGGAGTCTGATGATATGGGTCCAGCTTTTTCTTCTGGTCTACACAGCCGAATTGGCAATGAAGAATACCTGAAAGGGGCTTTCAAATATAAGCATTAATGGTCTGCTATTTTATGATTCTATCAAAACTCAGTTTCTTCAGTTAATGTTATGTATAATGGGTTAATTTCCTTTTTTCCATAGCTTGCATGTTTCTCTCATCAACTTCCACATACTTTGTATTTTGCCAGGAGTTGTATTTCTGTTAGCTAACTTGACTCTCAAAGTGCTTTTATTCTCCTATTTTCTGTGTATTTAACTTACTGGTTTTCTGTTCTATTTTTAAGATCTTATCTATTCAATCTATTCATCTCTTGCCTCTGTTTCTTACTTTAACTAACAGCTTAAATACTACTTTCCTTTCAACTTCTTACTCTTAAGACAATTTTTTCTCACACTATTTTTACCTTTTACTTTCACATCACTTATTACAAGTTTAGGTGTTACTGGCCAGTTTTGGTGTTATTGGATATCCGTCTACTTAACTGTTTTGTCTAACCTCAGATGTTTTTGGGTATTTTACTATACTTTCTGGTACTTTGTTGAGACAGGACTTATCTGCTCCTGTATCTACTTAAAAATTCAAAATCTTCATTTAGGGGTCCTACCTCAAAGTTTACCAAGGGCTCTTCTAGATGTTGCATCAGGTCCCCTAAAGTGTAAAGCCCCTGACACCCTTAATCGTCACCCTTAAGAATCTTTCCTAAATTATCTTGTTCCCTGGCTATTGCCGCATTGAGACTGAGCTTTCTACAAAACCTCCTGACATGTCCAGCCTCTCCACAATAATAGCAGTATCTTTCGCTCAAAGGGACTTGAGGTCTCTCCATCCCTTTTGTACCTGACAATATTGGCCTATCTCTGCCTCCTCCTGGTGGTGGTCCTGCCCACCCCGCACTTTCCCTACCTACTGCAACCATGATCTTAGCCTTGGCCTTTGCTTTTTCTTCGTCTCTTCTTAAATACACCCTCAATGCTTCTCTTAATAACTCATTAATGTCCTTTTCTTGCCAATCTTCAATCTTTTCCAGTTTTCTCCTTATATCTGGCCAAGACTTGGTAACAAATTGGACCTTTAGTAGCACTTGACCTTCTGGGGTGTCGGGGTCTATTCTAGAGTACAATTGGAAGTTCCGCTTTAGGTGATTAAGCCAGGCAGCAGGAGCTTCATCTTTCTCTTGTGCACCCTCAAAGGCCAATTTGGTATTAGTTCCTTTGGGAACTGACTCTTTGATCCCCCGAATTATCAATGATCTATATTCCATCATGGCCTTCCTCCCTTCCTCCTGGTTAGGGTTCCAGCTGGGATCCATTAGTGGCAATTTTTGTTCACCTGTTGGCACCTGGGGTCCTGGATGGTTATCTTTCTCCCAAATTCTTATGCTAGCTGCTCTAATAATTCAGACCTCTTCTGGGGAAAATAATATATTCAGAATGGAATTCATCTCCCCCCAAGTGTAGATATTTGGACCTAAGAATTGATCCACTTGGTTGGCTATGCCCACGGGGTCCTCAACTAAATGCCCTCTTTCTTAAATCCTCTCACCTCAGAAGCAGTTAGAGGAGCATTCACAAAGCCAACACCTCCCGCTACTCCTCCCATAGGAACTTCTCTGAGGGGAAAGAGCCTCTCCGCCTTGGAGGTCTTGGATCTGATGTTACAGTACAGCCCATCTTCAGATGTCAAACTACTAGTTTGAGGGGTATCTGGGCTACCCTGAACTTTCTGCACATCAACAGGTGCATTTGGTGATAGCTGTTTACTGGGCAAGGAGGCATTTGTGCCCCAACTAGGAGGAGGTAAAGGGACAGCAATAGGAGGGGGAGAAGAGCTTGGGTACATATTAATTGGAGCTGGAGAAGGGATGGAGAATGCAGCAGGGGTAGTAGGCGTTTGTGGTGCTGCAGAGGGAACTGGAGGAGCTGAAGGGGGTGGTGAGGGAGTGGCTACTAGGGGAGATACCGGGACTACCATAGAGGAAGCTGAAGAGATAGAAGGAGGAATTGGAGCAGGCAGTAATGAGATGGCAGCCGGAGGAAGAACCGGACCTGCCATTTGAGGTGCTTGAGGAAGAGGATTATAAGGTGGAGGGGCAGAAGGAGGCAAATAATCATCTCCTCCTTCATTCCCCTCTTTCTTCTTCTGCACCTTGCAAATTTGCACCCCTTCATCTCCAATAGCGTTCTTTAACCAGCAAGCTGCATATAATAATTGCTCAGGATCGGTATCTCCTCGAGCTGTCAGATAATGACTCAGTTGTTGGCACATCCACTTGTCCCTTGTCCCACACCAAGGCCATCCTCCTTGCACCTCTAATTCTGGCCAGACTTCTACACAATAGTGGATCATTTTCACTTTATCTAACCCCTCCGTGGCTTCTATCAAATCCCATTTCTCTAACAGCTCCCCTAAGGGACTATTGGGAGGTATATTCTTCAGTCTCTCGCCTGTCCCTTTACTATTCCACCCTCCCACTTTCTAGATCTTAGAAAAAAAAATCCCAAAGGCGCCTCTACTGCCTGGTAATCTCAAGAAAAAAATTTTGTTTTACTAGCTTCAGCCTCTTCAACTGAACTTCAAAATTTCTTTGCCTGACGCTCAGGACTTTATACTGAAACAACAGCCTGATCTCTTGATTGCCCAACTTTTACTGATGTCAGGTCTTACATCTATCAGGACTTGAAAACACGAAACCCCGGCAGAACGAATCTGCCTGACTCCCCTCTGTCCGAAAAAACAACTGCCTGATACCGTATCAGGACTTAAAACCAAACCGCAGCCTCCTTCATTGGGATTTGTGCCTGACCCCTTTGTCAGAACTTAAATTGCCTGCAGGGCTTGTGAGTTTGCCCAAATCCTTCTCGGGACCTACAATCTGCCTGACTCCCTCTGTCAGGACTTTTGGGGTGTGTGCCACTCACACAACTATTCCCTCCGCAAGCCCGGAGGGGGGGGCCCTCTTTCCCCCTTAGGAGACGTCTCACTCACGCTAGTTCCAGCTGCTTCCCCCTGTTCCCGGCCGGCCCCTTCGCAGGAGTCCGAAAACATGGTACTGAGGGGTCCCTCTCACTTCGAAGGTCCGGGCTGCCGGCCCTCATCTCATTCACACACACACTCGCTCGTCTCCCACTCCCGTCACCAGATTTCTCACCAGTCCGGTGCTCCGGTGCTCCGGTGCTCCTGCGTGTCACTGGTCCCGAGCCGATCTCTCTGGTCCTGGTAGCCAGCTGCTCCTGGAGGTCCAAGATGGCTAGTCCTGGTGTCCTCTTCCAGCGTGGCTATCCCAGACGAGAGCCCCCAGCTGAAATAAACAGGGCAGGAGAATTTTGCTCCTTTTCAATGCCTTTATTAAAAGTGATCAGCTCAGGATGGGAAGCTCGACGAGTCTACAGTCTCCGTCGGGTCTCCCAGGAGTGGCTCGCAGGAGGAGGATAATGCTCAGCTTTGTCCGCTAGGGGCAGAGCCGGAGGGTCCGATCCTCGCGGGAGTCTGTTGGGCCTTGTTGCAGTGTGATGCAATATCCCCTTTCAGCTATCCCAGTCCCCCCCACAGGTGTGGTAATACCTTCTCCTTCCCCCTTCCCCCTGTCTCCTGCTAAACGCTGTCAGTCATTCCTAACATCCCAGCAAGGCTGTCGTGTGGTTGGCCGAAGTTCAAAAGATGCCCCTTACCTTTGGCATCATTGGGTTAGCCAGTGTCATTGTCCCCTGAGATCCCACCTCCTCCCACCGGATAGGTGGCTTACCTGTCCTTCCCCTCCCCCCTTCCCTGAGCTTAAAAGGAACCTCAGACCATGTGCTCGGTCATTCTGCTGGAGCTGTTACCACAATTCAGATCTCCATGTCTTTGGAATAAAGCTCTGGATTTAACCCTCCATCAGAAACCGTCTCCTTTCTCTTCACCTTGCCTAAGGACCTTCACCAAAGGTAAAGCCTGAGTTCTTACAAGCCTGGACTTGTTCAGTTGCCCGGACCCAGCCAGCCAGAGGTTTCTCTGTGGTGAAATACTACAGCCGCTGCCTCCGGCCAAGAAGCCCTCCGGCCAAGAAGCTGAGGCCCAGAACAGCCCAGGCACGTTCCACCTAGATATATATTGGGATTCTATTCCAATAGGCCTGACCCTCAGATCTTCTCGCTGTTAGCAGCTTCGCCCCGTCCGAGACCCGGCCCGGGGGCTCTCTCCCTCAGGGTGAGGAACAAGGAAGATTTTCAGCATCTCTGCAGGCCCAGAACTCTGCTCCTCACGTCCAGGCAACACTCTAACTTCTCAACTTTATATTGGCTCGTTATTTTAGGGGTTTTCTCAGTACGTTTGGAGCAGTAGCTTCCCATGGCATGCTGGTCCTGGGGTTAATTTACACGTCTCTCCTCCATGTTTCTCTTTTCTCTTCACTGCCCGGGGGGAGAGAGCTATTACCCCGCCTTGGCCAGGGTCTTTACTGATACAAAGAGAACCATTAACTCTAACGACCCGCGATTATCATGACAAACAAACAGTATCTCAGCAGCAACCCTGGTCTGATTAGTTTTTGTAACTTTTTTTTCTCTCACAAAAAAATTGGCAGATTTTTGTTCATAACAGCATACACATATGAAAGTAGATGCTTTTATAGCATGGAAGCAAGCAATACCTGTGCTACCACTCCATGAGGTAAAGTGACTGCAGTCAAAGGGGTGGAATGTGGAAGGACATTCTCCCCTATCACAAAAGATCTTATCTATTCTGTCTATCAGCTTGTGCAATAGCTCCAGGCATTCTCCCCCTCACATGAATTGGTGAGATAACCCAGGGCCATGGTAGGGTCTAGCTAGTGAGATATCTCTGTCACAGAGGTGGAATTCCCAGCTGACAAAGATCTTGCCTCTAGAGCAACATGTAAGGATATAAGCTGCTGGAATTTCTGACTGACAGACACTTCACTTTACAAACTATAAAAGCCACACAAACTTTCACAAAGTCAGAAGTCTCCTACACACACCCTGAAAAAGTGTAGGGCTTCTCCCCCAAGTTTGGATGCAAACTTGTGGTTACTTTCCTGGGAAGTGAGTGAAAGGACTCTATGTGTACTCCAGCATCAATTCGGTGGTAAGCTACATTGACTCCTAACCTATACCATTTCTTCACAAGCTATAATATAGGAAGTGATGCCTTAAGCTTTAGCTTTCATATTATCCAGATTCTGTACTGCCTTAATGTGTAACTGAATTTCATATAAAGTGTTAGCAAGTTCTCCTCACAGTTTAGTTAGAGAAAACAATCCTTTTCCAGCCTGAGAACCAAGGACACCATTGCAGCTTCAGGCCCAAAAAGTATAAACAGCGAATTGAGGAGAGCAATCTAGGAGGACGGGACTTCATAACCTAAAGCTGTAATTGGACAATTAACCCTAATATGTAAATGGACCAAAACTTACAGAAGTGTGAAAACATGATCCGTCACCCATCTTGGGTGTAGCCTTGGCCAGGCTCTTGTACTGCCCAAAGTGTATCCTTTGAAGGCCTTTTTATTAAATACCTACTCTATTCCTTTAACACTCTCTAGCCTCTGTTCTAGGTAGCCTCTCAAGGTATCAGTACCTTTTATCGTGCACTATATTTTTATCTACTAGTTCTTTTTGTGTTATCCTGTATATTAAGTAAGTCTGTTTAGTCTTCTGTCTGTTAATCTTGTGTCTAGTAAATAAATAATTCATTTTATAATAGACTTAATCAGCCATTATTAAGAACTTGTGAACAAGAGACATTTGGGGTGCAGGCTGCCTGAAACAGAGCTACTGCCAGAAATCTGTGTCAAAGGCAGGACTTTTCTAAGTTCTTACTCCATTCATAACATACCGATCTCAAGCATCTGAGTCATTCTTTACTTGTACCTCACAGGCTGCTTCCATGATCCCAAATGCTGTGCCAATACCCCTAGTGCCATGTGCATTCTTCCATGCACAAATAACTCAAATACTTTTGTTAAGTGTGGAAGTCCCAGTGCAGGGGTTGGCATTAAGACTCTTTTAAGGGCTTAAGGGCCTTTTAATCTCAGGAGTCCATACCACATATTTTTTGGTGGAGGACCATACAAGTGTTCTGCCAGTACCCCATAACTGGTAATCCAGAACCGCCACCATCCGGCTATACCTAAGAAGGCTTGTAGTCCTTGGCTCTGGAACCTGACAAATGGCTTCTTTTTTGTTGCTTCCCAAGTTTCATTTTCCCTGCAAGATCTCAAACCCAATATATATTACTGGTTTTTTGCCTATTTTTGCCATTTTCTTTGACACCCTGTATCCAGATTATCCCAAGAAATTTACCAGACTTATAGTAGCATCGAGGCACTTCCTTTCAGTCTTGGTTGCTGGCAGAATATCATCTACACATTGTAGTAAAGTTCTGTCCAGATTTTTTTTTCCAACTTTTCAATTTCTTTTGCCAATTGATTGCCAAATATAGTGGGGCTACTTTGAAGCCCTGGGGTAGCACAGTCCATGTCAGCTGTGCCTTCTGGCCAGTGTTCAGATTCTTCCACTCAAAAGCAAACAATTTCTATCTGGGTCAAGACGAGTGTCTTCAGGGGTGGCTCATGGGGCTGGGGATATCCCATGGTCATTTGTGTCAGGAATTGTCACTGTTCCACTCCCCCCCCTGGTTCCAGATCCCTGCGGCTTGGGGGATATGGTGATATGGTGAGAGGCGTAAGTTTAAATTCAGTCTGGGATCCTGCAGAGGGTGGGGCCAGGACTGCCCCTCTCTTCCAGTTCGGTGATCGAGGAGGGCTGCCACGTGGGTGACAGTGAGTGTATCTGGCTTGGGATACTGTTGCCCTGTGGTTTTTGGCACTGCGACCAAAACCTGCCTGATTGCTTCCCTGCCCCTTGGGAGCCTAGAGACAACACGTGGGGTGCTGCCTGAGACCAGGACCATCCCCCACCAGACCCCTTCGTGTGGTCTGGTGTCCACAGCTGCTTTTGTGTGTTAGGCGCCAGGATTTCAATATGCCACAGTCTTGGCACTGCAAGCCTGCTTGCTCTTCCCTGCTTCCCTGCTGCTCAGAGCCAATGGGTGGACTGCTGCGTAAGACCAGGACCATCCCCCACCAGAATCCTTTCTCCTACATCATCACCTACCCTGCCTCACTGGTGTCTGCTAGTGTCCTCTGCTGGCTTCAAGTGGGTCACTCCAGCCATCACTCCCCTGCTGGTTGTGGTCGTAACTACACCATAGAGGAAAGTGGTGTTTAACAGGTGGGGAAACTTCTTATTGGGGTTTTTAGTTGTTTGTTGTTTGTTCTCTTATATATATATATATATATATATATATATATATATTTGCTAGTAAAGAACTGTTATCCCTTTTTCCATATTTGTGCCTGGAAGCCCCATAATTTTGACATTATAATAATTTGGAGGGAGAGGGTAATCTTTCCATTCCAAGAAGGTTCCTACAGACATTTCCTTGGCAGGTTCCTTGGCAGACATTTGTCTTTTAAACCAAGACAAGGAAAAGGCATCCTTAAGATTGAGCACTGTGAACCAATTGTATTTCCCTTTCAGTGCTGTCAAGAGTGTATATGGATTAGCTGTCACA
The DNA here is from genome assembly GCA_009764595.1 of Geothlypis trichas. NCBI lineage: Eukaryota > Metazoa > Chordata > Aves > Passeriformes > Parulidae > Geothlypis > Geothlypis trichas. The sequence continues at coordinate 3,093,811 of CM019934.1, forward strand.
GTTGGTCTGTGTCTGGGCAATTAATTCAGCTATAAATAAGAAATCCAACCCGGTTCCATAAACCGGTCCCTGGGTGAACAATGATAGGATACATTCAAACCCAAACAGAGACTTCACCCAATCATGTTCTGTCCTAAGCTGCAGACATCTCACTGGTCAAAGAGCTGGGCAGTGTTAAAACCAGACCAATCAGTGGTTTAAACCCAGGAGTTTCAAACCCCCTATATAAGCAAGCTTCCATAATAAATCATTGCTGTTGTTGCATGGATTTCTGAGAGTTTGTGTCATCCCTGTCTCTTAACAGCAACCCCACGTAACACGTGGTGACCCGCAAAGTGATCCGACTCAGCCATTTCCTGTGGGCAGAATGGGGGAAGACAGGCCAGCAAGCTGGCAGAGCCATAGGAAAAAAACAGCAAAAAAGCTGAAGAAATAATCAAAAGACATGCAGGCAGAGCTGTTCAGAATATACAATGTGCAGAGCTGTCCTACATGAAAAAAGCTGTTCAAATAAGGATTCCTTTGTATATATCCCTTTAAAATAGAAGAAAAACTCCACTGAAAACATGGGATGATCCATCTCCTTGGAGGAACACTCAGCAATGCAAGTATGGACTAATTTTCTAAGGGAATGAGATATAGATTATGAAGAAGATACTTTAATAGATCTGATAATATGGATTAAAAATCGAGGGTTAGAACCTACCAAAGAGACTGCATTAGATATACATATTTGGATGCAAACTGGTAAATATATAATGGATGCAGCTTGCAAAGGCGACAAAAGCGCAGTTAAAATCCTAACACCTTGGAAGCTTATATTGAACTTAATAATGCACATAAAAACTGAGATACATGGCGAGGATTGGGTGCCAGGAGAAGAGGACGCGCTGTGCTGTGCGGTGCTGAATGGGCACCACGTGCAAAATTATGCAACAGCCCAGACGCATGGCAGAGCTGGGAGGGACAGCCAAATCCCGGTGGGTGGTGAGAGCCCACGCAGTGCCGTTATCTTGGTGTGCACAGGCAGTGCCTTGGCCAGTGGCACAGCCCCAGAAAGTGGTAAAAATCCAGCAAACGGAGGGAGCCTACACATTCCACGTGCTGCAGTGGCTGCTGGTGGCCACGCAGGCAGCATGCTAGATTGCGCAACTCAGCCACGTGACCCAGCCTCCAGGGGGCGTGGCTGCACCTCTGACCCAGTCTCCATGCGCTCGTCCAGGAAATGCATCACCAGGAGTTCCTGGAGATGTAATACCCGGAAGCGGCTTCCCTGTCCCAAGCACTCCACCCCTACCAGAGTTGGAATTTTCCTTGGACTATATACTGACAAGGGACAGAAGGGATACCAGCAGAGAAAGCCAGAGCCATTGTCCCCCTGCAGAACACCACGATAACACCGCAGTCGCTTTGTTGCCAACAGCCCTGCCTGATTCTGTGAATGTCTGGCAAAAGGTAAGGCTTGCAGCTATTGTGACTGGGGACTATGAGGGGGCAGAACTCATTGATGTACCCATGTCGGGGGGGCTGGGAGCCTGAGGATGAGACACTGGGAGTTTGTCCAGTAATAAGATGCAACGGAACGACTTCTGACAAGTATACTCCTTTTCAATGGCCAGTTCTCTCCAAACTGCGTCAGCTTGTGGCCAAACACAGTTTAGGTTCCACTGCCGTTGCTAACATGCTACGATTCCTAACCACTGAGGAAGTAACTCCCTTTGATATAAAGCAACTAGCAAAATTAATGTTTACAACAGTTCAATATATGGTGTTCAAATCTGCATGGAAAAGCAGTGCTAAAAAACAGGAGTTAAAAAATCTAAAGGTTCCGTGAGAGGACCCATGTTATGAGGCAGGGGTCCCTCAAATTCTAGGTCTACAGCCAGCAGGAGATCCAAGACTCCAGGCCAGGCTACATCCATTAATACTAGCACAGGTGAAGGAATTGGGACTGCAGGTACTGTTTAAAGTAATAACATGGCAAACCCGACCCAAACATATTCTGAAATTGGACAAGGAGTTGAAGAACCGTATGTAGAGTTTATAGAGAGATTATAAGATGCTATGGAAAAACAAATTGTTAATGTTGAGGTCAGAAATAATCTAATTTTACAATTAGCAAAGGACAATGCCAATGAGGACTGCTGAAAGGTTATAGAACTGCTCCCTAATGAAAATCCATCACTAAATGAATTGATAAATGCCTGTGCTAAGGTTGGATCTAATTCTCTTAACATGACCATGTTAGCAGAGTCCATAGGAGCTGCTATAAAGGTAACACCTCATTGCTACAAATGTGGACAACAAGGCCACCTGAATGTAAACTGTCCCTTAAAGTCCTTTCCACAGGGGATGTTTCAAGGACAGAAGGGAGCAAATGAAAGTTGCAACCAATGTGGCAGGATCAGACATGCAACCAAGGTATGCAGGTCCAAATTTCATGTTAATGGTTAATGTCTCAAGAACCAGGGGAACAGGAAACCGAGCACAAAAGGGAAATGCATGATGACACAAGTAATTTCCCACCCCCCAGTACAAACCTGTGTGACCAACTCACAGCAAGAACAAGAGAATCAGCTGGCATGGATGTTTCCACCTCAATCCCAAGAACCATAAACTCCTCAGTAGTACATAAGGTCCCTCTCAAGGCTCAGGGGCCTATTGGGAAATGATTGAGTGCACTGTTAATTGGAAGGTCCAGTGCCACAATTCAAGGTATCATTGTGCACCCTGGTGTTGCTGATGCAGATTTTACTGGACATATACATGCAATGGTTTCCACCCCTACTCCACCCATGACTATCCCTGAAAAAAACAGAATTACTCAACTTATCCCTTTTAAGTCTTCTGTCCCCAAAACAGATTCCAGGGAGTGAGGAGACCAAGGCTTCAGAGCAACAGGACAGCCCCAGGTGAACTGGACTGAGGTAGTAGGAGATCAAAGACCTAACATAGTTTGTATTGTTACGATGCCTAAAGCAAAGCCTTTGCAGATAGAGGTAAGTGGGATGATTGACGCAGGGGCAGACACCACCATTATCTCTACCAACATGTGGCCTTCATTGTGGTGTACTACACCTGTGGGATCTGCTGTTGCTGGCTTTGGAGGGACCACACAGAGCTGCTTGAGCAGCAATCCTGTGTTGATCAAAAATCCTGAGGGCCAAACAGTTACAATCTGGCCTTACATCACTGCTGCACCACCGAACCTGTGGGGGAGGGAGGTTTTGTCTGCATGGGGAGTCTGGGTGGGGACAGATTTTTAACAGGGGCCGCTGTATTAGAGGGCATACACTATCCCACATTAGCTCTAAAATGGCTCTATGTGTCCTTGAACCAGTTCTTCCTGTACCAAAGACTTAAGGACGTGGCCCCTCGAGAAAGAGAAGTTACGCGTCCTATGAGCCCTTGGAACACCCCAGTATTTGTTATAAAAAAGAAATCTGGTAAATGGAGGTTACTTCATGACCTGAGAAAAATTAACTCTGTGATGGACAGGATGGGCACATTGCAGCCTGGTATGCCTTCTCCTACAATGATACCTCCCTCCTGGGACATCCTGATTGTGGACCTGAAAGATTGTTTTTTCACTATTCCATTGCACCCAGACAATACTCCAAAATTTGCTTCCATTAATAACGTGGCACAAGTTGAGCATTATCAATGGAGAGTCCTTCCCCAAGGCATGGAAAACAGTCTGACAGTCTGTCAATAGTACGTTGCACAGGCACTCTCATCAGTGACAGAACAGTTTCCAGGGGCGTACTGTTATCATTACATGGACAACATTTTGACAGCAACCCAAACAAAAAAGGAACTCTCACAGATTCGGCCAAGCCTGTTGCAAGCATTAAAAACATTTAGGCTGCAAGTAGCACCAGAAAAGGTACAGCAGCAACCTTGGAAGTACCTTGTGTTAGCATTCAGGAACACATAATCACAGAATGATTATATGCAGGCGCTTTTATTGAAGAGCTTGGGGTGTCAGGGGTACAGACCCAAATCTGACTACGACATGGGTTCAGGATGAACATGTTTTTATACCCCTATTGTTATATAACTACATAATAATTATTAAACTTATATTGTTCTAATGTATACATCGATTTAATCCAAGCATGGATTTTCGTAATTTCCATCAAACCCTATAATAAAGCCTCTATTCTGGCCTTATTATCAAGCAGTGCAAGATAGCCTGGGAGCCCAGTCCTCAGGGAGACAAGGTGCCCGAAAGCTAGGCTAGCTCGAGGCCGATGGCACGGGGCTACCCTCTAGCAAGCTTGGTGATTATCAGCTCTTTAGTGATTGCAAGCTCTCTTAGGATATCAGCTCTTGCTTACTAGGTAGGGTGCCCTTGGCTGAGGCTGCAGCAGACGGTCAAGAGAGGAGAAGGGAGCGCCTTGGGGTTCCACAGCAATGTTTATTGCAAGGGAGGCCGTGAAGGTTCCAACGACAGCTCTTCTTCTGTCGAATGGGCTAAAGTAGGCCCCTTTTATAGGGTTAGGGGGAATCCAAACTTGACCAATAGTAAGGTTTAGGTAACATAGCCTATAGGGTTACAGAGATAAGCTTTGGGGCGGGGGTCAGAGAGATAGGAACTTATGTTGCTGTCTCAGCAGTTCCTATTGTTCAATTCTCCATGGGGCCTTACCCAGGTCCATGGGATTTACTACAAAACCCCCCAACATAGTTTCTCATGATTCTTGTTACAATTAAACAATAATTATATCCAATTACTAAACAATCATCACACTGAACAATCATATAATTTATCATAGTCATTAAATGATTATACAGGTTCAGCCTAACATTTTCCCAGGGCCTACCAGGCCTATCCTTCCTTTTTTCTAACTCCCCTGAATATTCCATGATTTTAGAAACATTTTATCCCTATACTATCACTTGGACTCAAAATTATGGGTCAGACTATAAAGCCACAAGCAATCCAACTCTCAACCAAAATCCAAACACTAAAGGATGCACAAAACTTTTAGGTACCATCAACTGGGTCAGACCTTACCTAGGATTGACCAACTCACAATTAGTACCTTTTTATGACCTCTTAAAAGGTGATCCTGAGTTAACTTCCCCCAGAAAATTAACCCCAGAGGCAAACGCTGCTCTGGAAATAGTAGAGCAAGCTATCACAAACAGACAAGTTCACCAGATATGCCCAGAGGCGTGTATCACTGTATTTATTCTCATTGTTAATTTTCATCCTACTGGTACTATTATATAGTGGAATACACACTTGCCTGACCCTTTGCCTATTCTAGAGTGCATGTTTTTGCCTCACCAACCAAGAAATACGGCACCCACAGTGTTTGAGCTAATGGCAAAATTAATTATCAAATGTTGTCACAGGTCACAACTGAATGTTAGAGATCCTTCACAAATTATTATTCCTGTGACACAAGAGCAGTTTGGTGTTTTGCTAATTGCACAGCCTTGCAAAGTGCTTTGCAAAAGTTTTCTGGACAAATCGCTTGCCATTTACCAAATCATAGATTCCTGAAGTGGGGAAACTGCACTATCTCTAAAACCTCTAAATAGCCAAACACCCTTAGAAGGTGTTACAGTGTTTACTGACAGCTCTGGGAAAAGAGGAAAGGCCATTGTAACATGGAACGAGGAAGGTGAGTGGCAAATATTGGAGGGATATCAGAGTGGATCAATTAGAGCTACGGACTGTAGCTATGGCATTCCAACATTTTCCCCATGTCACAGACATTCTTTGTGAAAAATCCTTTCTGTAGGATTTTTCCTTCTAGAGCTGAGCTGCTCGGTGGCAAATGTAAACAATTATTATCTGCTGCTGTGGAATGCAACAGGTCCACCTGTGATTGGTCCTCTGTAGATGTTTAGATCTGCTGACCACTCACAGGCAGGGCTGCTATCCTCTCTGCCGAGACGGACAGACCTTTGTTATTCATTCTTTCTATCTCCTTCTTAGCATAGCCAGCTTCTGAAGAAGCCTCTTTCTTTTCTATCTTTATGTAGTATAGTTATAATGCTGTATATATATCATAACATAATAAATCTAGCCTTCTGATAATGGAATCAAGATCCTGTCTCTTCCATCCTCTAATAAACCCCTGTGAACACCGACAACATCCCCACATTCCTCTAAATGATGTGACTGATTCTGCCTATGTTGCTGATATCACACAGACATTAGATCATGCATCACTAAAGGAAATTGACAATATAAAACTATTTGACTTACTAAAAACTCTGTGCCATACCATCCAAGCCAGAACTTGCCCCTATTACATATTACACATCAGAAGTCACACAAATTTACCAGGTTTCATTACAGAGGGCAATGCTCGAGCAGATAAGCTAGCTGGCCCTGCCTGGACAGCACCGCAGCAAGATATGCTGGCACAAGCAAAGGGCATCACATGATTTCTTCCACCAAGGTGTTCAGGCCTTACAACAGCAGTTCCAGCTGTCAAACACAAAGGCTCGTAATATTGTTAGCACCTATGCTGACTGCCGAGGCCACATTGCACCACTGCAGATGGGGGTAAACCCTCATGGACTGCGTGCTTTGCAAGTCTGGCAAACTGATGTCACTCACATCCCTGAATTCAGATGTCTAAAATATGTACATTTATCCATTGATACTTTTTCATCAGCAATAAGGATTACAGTACACACAGGAGAAAAAGGTCAGGATGCCATCGCACATTGCCGCTCCACCTTTGCTGCTTTAGGTATCCTCCATACCATCAAAACAGACAATGGTCCTGCTTACATTTCACAGAAAACATTTCCTACAGCTCTGGGGTGTGTCATACCACACTGGTATTCCCAAATTAGCAACAGGACAAGCCATCGTGGAAAGAGCACATGGCACTTTAAAATGCAAACTTGAAAAACAAAAGGGAGGGATGTGTGGTGAATCCCCACAGAGCAGGATAGCTAAAGCTATCTATACATGAAATAATTTGAGAGTATTAGAAAAGTCCCAGAACCCAGTCATTTTAAATCACTTTCTATCACTACAATCATCCGTCGATGATCAGTTGCCCAGACCCCAGGTAATGATGCGAGACCTTATCACCAATAGGTGGGGAGGCCCGTGGAATCTCATTACTGGTGGACGGGGATATGTGTATGTTTCAACGGACACCGGAAGGCATTGGGTACCTGCCAGATGTGTCTGTCCTACCCTATGTCCTGCCTGGAACCACAAGCAGCATCCCTCTGATAGCTCCTCAACGGATGTGGTGGAGCTGTGCGTGGAACAGTGATTGAAACAACTTGTTTACCTACCTCATGGAAATCTGGGACTCTTGAAGCTCATTGTCATGGTTTGACACTGGCACAATGCCAGTGCCCCCATGAGAATTCCCTCTCCCTGGTGTTTGCTGTGAGATGAGACCAGGAAATAAGCAAAGCAGGCCTCTACCTTAGAAAAAAAAAAAAAAAGTTTATTAACTAAACTACAAAGGGGAAAAAAACCACACACACACACACATACACACACACACCTGGAAAATGAAAACTCCACAAAGAAACATTTCCTCCTCCCCCCACCAAATTTCCAATACATCTTCCAAATTTCAAGTCTCCATCCATCACCCAATAAATACTCAATTCCAGTCCATCAAGAGGAGAGGAGTCCTTCTTGGGGCCATGGTGACCTCTTCCTTGCATGCCCAGCGCTCTCACCGCTGGACATGGAACAGGGCTACTTCAGGGGTTATCCTTTTAAGGATGCTTTGACCAGTTCCAAAAAAAAGGCACAGTTTCCTCTCATCTCGGGACCTCTTGTCCCCCCCATATTTATTAACCCCCTGGGGCCGGGGGGTCTCCAAAACTGAATCCTCTCATTCTGAGCCATCGCCTCCCCCCTGCATGCAGTCTCTGTGTCGCGAGGAAGCATGGTCCTGTCCGTGGCTGTACCAAGAAGAGTTCAGCAACCAGCCACTCCATCATCTCTCTCCGGCCTCTTCTTCACTCTCCCAGCCTCACTCACTGCTCCGACTATCATTCTCTTGCCCATTTCCACTTTATCATCCACTTCATCTCCCTCCAGGAAAGGTCCAAATGCTCTGTGAGGTCTTCATTGTCCAGAAAGGGGTTAACAAACTTTTGCAGGCGGCCAGGCTCCTTCCCTGCTGCACTCCCCCTTCCCCCTCCTTCTTCACAGCCGATATCACTTCAAGGCCACAGGCCCATAGCAGCTTTCTCTCTCTCTCATCTTCATGCTGGGGGGGGGGGGGAAGCTGCCCCAAATCTTCTCGGGGCCTCTCTCTCCCTCTGTCTCTCCTGGGGGGGCTGCCCAACGCCTCCAGGTGTCCCACCACCCTTCCATCCTGAGGGGTCAGGCCTACCTCTGCCGGGCCGCAGGTTTTCCCCTCCCCCGCCCAGCTCGAAGCCGGGCAGGGGAGGCCTTGCCTCTTTGCTGGCCGGAAATCAAAGAGGACGAGCCCAAGGAGTACACTGATTCTAACCCCTGTGTTCTCAGAGGCGCATCCAGCCTCAGTGGCCAAGCCTGGTGCCAATTTAAAATCTGAACACCTATTGGCCTCTGGCCACTCCATTCCCAGAAAACCTACTTCCTGTAAACCCACGACACTCATATAAGGACTTTATTTGTTTACAAACTGTTTTTTCTGTTTACAAATTGTCTGGTTGTAAGAGACAGTCTGAAGTTTCCCTCATTTGCTTCACGATCGTTGCAAGGACAGAGACTAAGACCCTTAAGACTCTGACTGGACTTCTGGCCTGGTTGAGGGTGGATGCTCGCCAAGTGATTGTTTGCAGGTGCCACCTGTTTGCTGTGCCACCACAGTACACTGCTTCGGGCAGGGACTGGCAATTAGTGGCTTGCTCTGTATGCTTACACCTGCTTCATGATCCCTGCTCATCACAATAGCTCATGAATTTCCCCACCTCTTTGCCAAATGAACTTTCTGAGGTAACTCTATTGATCCCCCCACAGAAGATTCCTCATCTGCCTCACAACCACTGTCAAGGATGGAGAATTGAAGCCCCCTACCAAGGACTGAAACTCTTACAATTCTAACACAGGGGTGCAGGCCTGACTGAAGCAGGATGTCTGCCAAGTGTTGCCTGCAGATGTGTTCACTGGACCAAGACTGGTTTCCCATAGAAACCAGTCCTGAAACAATGAGTCCCAAACTGGACTGTCTGTACTTGTTCTCTACAGACTTATTCTCCATTGTCTTTTACCTGCTCCCCCCTCGGCGGAGGACTAAAATAGACCCCTGAGTTAACCAAGACTTTGAGATTCTCCCCAACGTGACAAGATGGATCTATTGGCCGGACCACAAGGATTTTGTCTCTGTTGGTAGCTATATCCTTTCTCTTCTTTCTCTCTCACTATCCTTTATCTCCTTTCTAAATCCTTCTATCGCATTTGCTGTGGGCACTCAATAAAAGGTGCATTTGTTTTGATTAATACTGAAATCCCCTCTGTGTTGCTTTTTGCACTCTGAGATTGGTAAAATAAACCATTGTGACTCCCGCTTGTACTAGCGGATCGTGACACTGGTAGTTGGGTGTTTTCTAACAGTTCTAAGGGTTAAATGGTTTCTTGTTTTTAGAGTTAAGTTTAACTTGAAACTATAAGTAGTTAACCTGTTGCATGTTAGCCTGAAGGATTGTGATCTTGCCTAACAGCTCTTGGAAGTGAGTGCTGCAACTCCAGTGCTACATGGAACACATCGCTAGTTAGGGAAGCTAGGTTTGTCAAATTAAATACAAGGCCTCATTCAAATTAGACTCATGCTGTCTGTGTCATCCTACCTGCCAAGAGCCCTTGCAGTTAAGGTAACAGAGAACATTTTGCATTTTTTAATAAAAAGGAAAAGGGGAATTTTTACAGCTGGTCTGTGGCTGGGCACTTAATTCGGCTATAAATAAGAAACCCGGCAGCCCGGTTCCATAAACCGGTCCCTGGGTGAACAATGATAGGATACATTCAAACCCAAACAGGTACTTCACCCAATCATGTTCCGTCCTAAGCTGCAGACATCTCACTAGTCAAAGAGCTGGGCGGTGTTAAAACCAGACCAATCAGTGGTTTAAATCCAGGAGTTTCAAACCCCCTATAATAGCAAGCCTCCATAATAAACCGTTGCTATGTTTGTGTGGATTTCTGAGAGTTTGTCATCCCTGTCTCTTAACAGTGACCCCACATAACAATTAGCTACTACTAGATGAATATCAGGTACTATTTTATTAATGGCCCTTAAGTCTTGTACTAATCTCTATTCCCCATTTTTCTTTTAACTGGTACTATTGGTATGTTACATTCTGATTCACACTCTTTCCATAACCCATGTTAAAAAAAATATTTATAAGCTTCTCCAACTTTTTCCTTGCCTCCCACTTAATAGAATATTGGTTTTGCTTTACAGGTCTGGCTTCAGTTTTGAGAGTAATCCTCACCAGTTTGACCATCTTTGATCATCCAGGCATCTCAGTTGCCTGTACCAACAAGGTTACAGCATTCTCTGCCTCCTCTGGGATTTCTTCTACCTCATTTGATTCCTGTAACATAAAAATCTTTGCCTCTATGGCTTTTGATTCAAGTCTTTGAATTTGTATTTCCTCATCCAGGAAAATTATTTAAGCATCCAATTTTCCCCAACAAGGGGATTGGGCATTCAGGTATATATAAAAATTGATGTGTCCCCAAATGTTTTCCTAATTTAAATGGTAATGGCTGTAAAAACAGTCCTGCTTTCTTTCTTCCCTGTCACACCCACAACGCTTACAGGTTCCAAGCTAAACTTTCTTCTGCACATATCAATACAGAAAAAGTTGCTCCTGTATCAAACAAAAAAGTTTACCTTTTAATTCCCCAGCAATAATGTAACCAGGGGCTCAGCTGAGGATGATTCTCCTGGTCCTCTTCAGGGGAATTCTTCATCTTCACTTAAAGTTCGATGGTTTGAAGAGCTGGGTTTAAGTTTCCCGTCTGCTTTTCCCCAGCCTGGGGACACTTCCTTTTCCAGTATCCCCTTTATTTACAAATTGCCAATGTATACTTCAGCCACCAATTATTACAATACTCAACCAATTGTTTCTGAGTGAGGGGATTGTCCCACAATTTTCCCCAATGCTTTTATATGCATCCTAGGGGGGATTTTTTCAGAATCCCCCCTTTCCCTAGATGAGCCACTCCCCATTTAAACCATGTGGTATTCCAAACCAATTACCATTTAGGAGCTCCTAGAAGGGAATCTAACCTTTCCCTGTTCCCACCTTAAGTATCTTTAAACCCAACCCAGTGAAGCTTTTGCAGCATCTTACGGGCAGGTTAGCACCTTTAAAGTAAAGAATGCCTTTATCTTACCAGTGGTCTTGCTCCAATTTCCTTCAGTCTGGGATTTGCAGGTTCTCCCCAAGAATCCCTCAGTGTTGGCTGGAGGTCCCACAATCCCTCAGATCCATTGAAATTCAGGAGTGGGTCCTGTGGGGAAAATCACACTATGAAAAGCCAGGGTTCATAAAGGAAACACGAGTCCTGCAACTTTATTCGAATAAAGGAAGAGAGTCCTCTGGGGCATATGCCCATGGGGTTTCTCTCTTGAGGTTTCAGAGGATATAGCCTCCTTTTATCCTAAACTCCGGGCTGCATGTTGCCCTCTTCTTTCTCTCTTGGCTGAGGTACTAGGAAGGTACAGCTTTCCCAAACCACCTACCTCACCTTGAACCTATCATTTCCCCCCGTAGATATAACAGACTGGTCAGAGAGAGAGAAAGCTAGATAAACGTTCCCACTAGTTGGTCTGGGAGGCTTTAGGGAGCTGGAGAGAAATAATGATAATCAAATGGAAACAATCCACAGGTGGTGTTTTGTAACAAATTGTTTTCCTCATAAAGAGGGTGTCTTCTTAATTAACCAATCATGTGAAATATATTGATTAAATGACCAATCAAATCCACCTGTAGCAACTAAGGCAAAAAAAAGGGAGAGGATCAAATAAATTAGGCTTTTACCATTTGCCTTCTAATACAACTCTGTCATCTCTGACTCAACACTGACATTCCCCCAAAGTTCAGAAGTTCAAACTATCTGGGTTTTGCACTAGACTTTGTACAGACACATTTGTCTATTACCCTAAAATTCAGGAGTTCAAACTGTAATCAAACTGTCTGGGTTCTGTAACAAACTTGCATCTTGAGGTTGGTAGAGACATTAAGACCCATTTGAAAGGCATAAACACCCATCTCTCCTGAAGACCCTCACCCATCCAGTCGTTTGTAAAGATATTAGCACCCATCTTTCCTATCAGTCCCATCTAGGTCGCCAAAATTGTTACTAAAAATGGGTAAAAATAAAAACTCCTTAACACTAATGTAGCATTAAGAAGCAGGCATTGTTTATTCAGCCAGATGCACAAGGGGATATCTCCTCCAAAATACTGTGCATGCTGAGTACCCAAAAAGTTCCTGATTATATACTATGTTTTACATACATTTTCACTGATTTTCCTGGACTAGGCATACATGTGATAATCATTTCCCCAAAATCATTAATGTATGTTCCCTCCCCTTTATGCATGTGTTCTGTCCTGGAGGTCTCTTTGCTGGTCCCTGGTAGTCGGTGACCTGAAAGTCATACCTGACTGCCTGGTGAACTGGTAAAAGTTGGCACAGCTCGGCTGGCTTCTTTCCAGTTCTTCCTACAGAATAATCGTGTGGTTCCATAGGCCAGTGGCTTTTGAAGAATAAGCATTGCATTAACTCACCAGATGAAAATGATTTTTCATCTGGCAACAGTCCCAGGGGAGGTACCTGGGCATTCCCACCTGAACCTGAGTGAATATAAACCCAAGAGATTTTGTGTTCTGTGGACTTTCCCAGGGATTTCCTCCCACTACTTCTTTGGGACTTCCCCACCACCAGATAAACTGTAGATGTTTCAGCTTAGCTGGGTGCCAGGTGTCCACTAAGCTGCTCTATCACTCTCCTTCCCAGTGGGACAGGGAAGAGAAAAAGATAGAAAACAACTCATAGGTTGAGATAAGGCAATTTACTAAAGCAAAGGAAAAAAAACCAAGCAAAAGTTTGCACATGCAAAAGCAAAAGGAAAAGTTAATCTCTACTTCTGTTCTGGTTTGAAAGTAAAACCAGTGAGAGACTCCAAGTCAGAAATACTATTTCTTAGGAAAAGGGAAAAAGAAAACCAAAACACATGCAATAACACAAAAGAAAAACCACTTACAAAGTCAGAATACAACCTGACACCCTGTTGGTCAGGGTGTTGGTAGCAGTCCAGTTGCACTGGTGGCTGCAGTCCTCCTGGAGTGTCAGATGTGGTTCTGTTGGAGCAGTGATCCTGTAGAAGGATATAGTCTCCCTCTAAAAATCCAGTGGAAAAGAAAAGATGGCCATTCCTCTGGGAATCCAGCAGAAAGACTGCTTGTTCTGTCCCAAAACCCCAGATTATATTCAAGTGGGGATGCTTAGCTCCTCCCCCCTGCGCAGAGCATCTCACAATGGGCTTTTATCATTCTATAAATCATGTGGTGGGTCCATTAAACAGAAATGGCTCCTGGAGGTAGTTATTTCTGAGTCATGTGGCAAGGCATTGATGGGCCCATTAACAGGAGATAAGGAAAAAACAATGCCCCTCCTGGTTTCAATAGCTCTTGAGAATGGGAATGGAATATATCTTTATATTGTAACCTAGGACAACTTCCCATCAGTGAGCGATGTTCAGATATTTCCCAGGAAGCAGGGCTTCAGCATGCATAGTGGTTTAACCAGAAAGCAAACTTAGAATAGCGAATGGCCCCCTTCCTCCTCTCTCCCTTAGCTTTTATGTCTGAGCTAAAAAGTTGCTAGGCACAGCAAAATAAAGAAATAAGTAGCACAGCAAACAACAAGAGCCAAAAGCAGTCACTAAGAAGTCCTGAAGTCTAATAAACAGGAAAGAAAGCATAGTCCAAGATCAGCACAGAAGCTTGACAATTAACAACTACAACAGTTATGTCACGGTCAGATCAAAACTGTTATCTCAAACTTCATGCTGAGTGCCAAAAAAGAACTGTGGTGGGTTGACTCCAGACAACAGCCAAACACCCATCCAGTCACCTGCTTATTTCCCTCTCACATGAGATGGGGAGAAATCAGAAGGAAGGCAAGATGACTCAGAGATCAAGATAATTACAGTATAATAGGAAAAGCAAAAGGTGTTCATGCGAGCAAAACAAAAAGGAAATAATTCACAAAGCTTTTGTTCCTGAGTTCAATATCATACAGCATGGAATATCCCTTTGGTCAGTTTGGGTCAGCTGTGTTGGTTATGTCCCCTCTGAACTGTTGTTATAGAGCACAACACAGCACAAAGTACCACGACTCCATCAGAAAGGCGCAAGAGAGATTATAGCAACATGTTGCTTTTATATTCTTTCAAGATATTTACATTCACTTAACATACACATTCACTGCCCAGTAGTTACAAGAAAGAAAAAAAAGTTCTCAGTGGGTGACCAAGAAGCCACATCATTCTGTGAGCCAAGTAGAGTCCGTATCTCATAACTTTCTCTCTTTCATCACGTCTCCATGGTGACAACCTTGGTGTCTTCCTTGGGAGGAATATGGGGCTTTCCTTATCATCAGGAAGCCTTTGCTGGCTCACAAGAACAGCACAGAATGTCTTTCCTACAATTCCTCCTTTTTGTATTTGACCTGCAAATACAACTGCTAAGGACCCTTCTGCAGGGCTCTTGCAAAAATCCAAGCAGATGGAGGATCCATTCTTCATTCACTTACAGATAATCAACTTCTACCAACTCCATAACACACACCCTCACAATCTTAAGGTTCATATACAAACAAATCACATAAAAACAGATCTTCAAATATGGTTACAGACCTCGCAATTTCCAGATGACACATTCGTAGCAGAATGACACCTTCACTTCTAATCAAATAACTTTCTCCCACACAGAGTCAGAGACCAAGTCATCTGCCTAGTCACCACTTAGAACCAAGTAGCATCCACTTAACCTTGGAACTGGTTGCTGCTATCATAATGGGCAACCAACCTAGTTGCTCAAAGTGTGGACTTCAGCTACTAATTCAACCCCTATGCAAAGGCAACACTTCTCCCTTAGGTACATCAAATTCCCTTATTTTGGGACCGTCGGTGCCTTGCAAAAGGAAATGGTACAAGACACATTTCTCAATACTACCAACCTCTCTATAAGAGAATTCAAGGAAAAGAAGTAAAAGTAACATCCACCAACTTAAATTTTGGATTTTCAGCATAAGCTTATAACTCCCTTTACTCTGTCTTGAATTACCATCTTTACCACACATTCCTTGAGGATCCATGCTTCCATCCACCTAATAACCAATGCAATTACCTACTCATTTTTCTTCCACTGTAGAACCACCCATCCTGTCCTTTTCTGTGTGCTCCAAATAAGGTTTAATGCAACAGGCAGAGGCCCATCAAGGGCCATTTTCTGTTAAAACACATGCATATCCTCTTCCCCATGTTACTAATTCCACTGGGCCAGCTCACTTTCCTGTGATTAAATCTTTTACCCAAACCTTAATACCTTTCTTAAAGTTTGGCTGTTTTGAATTCAAAGACGAAAAATGGTAGAATATAGGAGACACTTGTAAGTCAGGTAAAGGACACAAAAAGTTTAAGACATAAATGGCTTTGTCTAATCTCACTTGAGGTGACTCCCTCTGCATTCCCCCTTTTTGTTTTTGTACCTGGTGCTTCAACACACCATGAGCACGTTCGATAATTGCTTGGCCTGTCAAAGCATGAGGGATACCAGTAGAATGATCAACGCCCCAGGCACGAAAAAACACTTGCAATTTCTTTGAAACATATGCTGGGCCATTATCCTTCTTTACATGTGATGGAACACCTAAGATGGAGAAGGCGTGCCAAAAATGACGAATAACATCTTGAGCTGTTTCACCTGCCAATGCTGAGGCAACCATGGCATGAGAAAAGGTGTCAATTGTGACGTGAACATACTTTAGATGGCCAAATTCAGGCATTTCTGTAGCATCTGTTTGCCATTCTTGCAAAGGGAGTAAGCCTCTAGGATTAGTACCGTAATATTGTGAAACATGAGACATATGACAATCAGGGCAAGAAGAAATAACTGACTTTGCTTCACTATGTGATTATTTAAATTGCTGCCGTAGTGCCTGAGCACCCTGATGAAAAACTTGGTGAGATAGAACAGCTTGCTGTAACACATTAGGCACAGTTTTTACTGCTGAGGCAACCACAAGGGAATCCACATAGGTGTTACCTTCAACAAAGAATCCAGGTAGCAATGTATGGCTACGAATATGCATAATAAAATAAGAATTCTTTTGATTACGAATAACGGTCCACAATTTCAACAACCTAACAAATAATGGTTTCTCCTTTACATGATACAACACAGCTTGATCCAACTGCTTCACTAAATTAGCAACATAAACGGAGTCAGTAACTATATTTAGGAAACTAGGAAATAAGGTAAAGGCCAAGAGTACGGCACAAAGTTCAATTAACTGAGGAGACCCTTGTTGAACCATTACTTCATATTCCCAGGGGTCATCTTTCTTCCAGGCTACAGAAGCTTTTCCAGTTCTTCCTGGTCCATCTGTAAAAACTGTTGCACCTTCCACTGGCACAGAGAAGCAAAGTTGTTTCCCCTGAAAAGGAATCTTCTTAGTGAAATTCAAAATAGGATGAGAAGGTAAATGATATGCTATTTGACCTGTAAAGGAAGATAAAGCAGATTTCAGCTCATGATTGTTTGGAAAACACCACTCAAAATGCCATTGTTGTACCGGTGTGACAATAGTTACAGGATCATGGCTTAAGATTTCATGGCAGCATCTGCAACCTTTGATAATGATGTCTGCAAAAAGTTCGTACAGACCTGGAGCTGTTTTTCGGGACCTGGAAGACAAAAATATCCACTCAAAAATATGCAATTTATCATTCAATTTATCATTCCATTGATACAACAATCCACATGGTATTTCATCATATCTCAAAATAAATAATTGCACACCAACAGAAACATTTATCCTGGTAACAAATTTAGATGTCAAGGCCAATTCAATTTCTTATACAACGTTTTTTGCTGCAGCAGTCAAATGTCTCTCATCGGTAGAGGAAGTTATCCCGGAAAGTAAGTCATAGAAAGGTTGCAGTTGATGATTGGTTATCCCCAAGTATGGCCAAAGTCAACCTATTGCACCAACCAATTTCTGTATGTCAACAGAGGTTTTAATATCAATGTCCAATTTTACAGGTTGAGGCATAATTTGTGTATTGGTGATTATCAACCCCAAATATTCCCAAGGCATCTGTCTTTGAACTTTCATATTGCCTGCAAATCCGGGTTAGAGAACGGTCCATTGCCCAGCAAGGCATCAACTCCCACAGCGTGACGCGGATCCTGCTGAGGTAACTGCATATTGTCCAATGCTACTCTTTCAACTATTTGTTTACAGGTAGCTTGAAACACACCATACTGCACTGGCTGAAACAGAATCGTAGCAAGGTGAACAGTATCATAAGGTGCAAGTATGTCAGCATTGAGAACACGAATCACTTGCATCACCTGCAAAGAGTTAACACCATACTGGTCTACTTTTGACTGAAGGTCCTGTACAACCCTCCATGCAAAAACCTGATGGCTATCTTGTCCTGAATTAGGAGCAGCTTTGAAAACAGGAAAAGCCACAGGCCTACTAGAAGAAGCAGCGGCAGCCATCTCCATCCATTTAGGCAGACCTATTTTCTCTAACAAATTCCAATCTCCCACTTCAGCTGCTTTCATTCTCACATGCTCCCAAAATTGCAAAGGGTGTCGAGGAGTCGCAGCCACCTGGCAGGGAGGCAGAGTCCAAGAAACAGCAGGCCTGGATCTGCTACGAGGTCTAACAGAAACAGATTCCTGCATCTTTTTAGGTGTTCTTATAACTGGCAGTTCATCATCAGAACTATCACTAGACAAGGAAGGACACAATGTTAAAGATTGCATTTGTTCAACCAGTTCGGGAGGGAGGCGGGGGGGGGGCAGACGGCTCAACTAGGGGTGGAGCGGAGGCAGACGACTCAAAGGAGGGCAGAGGAGGGGCGGATGCCTCAAGGGAAAGGGGGGAAGCAGCCGATCCGCGGGGAGGGGGAGGGGGGAGCAAATGGCCCAGGGAGAGACAGAAGGGCCGATGACCCAGCCTGTTTTTCACTTCACTTCTTCTGTAACTTCATTTTTGCTAATTGCTGTGCAGGTGTAAGATACTTTGATTTAGTACTCAGTTCAACTAACTGCTGAGCAGGCGAAGTATATACGGGTTTAACATAGTCTTTTGGAGATAAATACCGAGGAACAGCCCCAGCCTGCCGTTTGATTCTCATGATAGCAAACCCTGGGGCAACCTCCACAGCAACTGCAGCAGCCTCCTCAGGGGGAGATACATAGACAGGCTCAGCCTCATCTTCCTCCCGTTCCTCTACTTCAGTTTCTTGCTCTAATTCCTCTTCCTCCAATTCCTTCCCTCTATCTTGTTCTGCTTTCCATTCCTTCAATGCCTCATACAACAGTGTCCAGGTAGTAGCCAAATCAACAACCGTCTTATCCCCCTGTGAAAAATGTATGTATTTTATGATTGGCTTTTCGCAAATATTAAAATGAATATTATATGTGTTGTGTTAGAAAGTAATGTTCCATTAATTCTCTTAAGTACTGTGTTAAATATAGTTTTAGGTTATAAAAATTGTTAAAATAGAAACTATGCTATGTAAGATGCTTTGTTTAACAGAAAGGACTTGCAGCGAAATAGCAACCACAGGACACCTAAATCTTTCAGAGAAAGGGAATTTATTGCCTTCTTATCAGAAGAAACTAACTTCTTCCCGCCTTGAAGGCGCTGTTAGGATTAGAAGGAAGAAGTTGACACTGACCAGACAGAATCCTGTGTTTGAATGGAATTTATGCAGCATGTATGAAGTGTATGAATATGCAACAGGCTATTGTTTTTAAGGGTTAATCCTTTGTTAATGTGTGTCCTTTTTCGGGCTCGTGATGCCCAGAAAAAGGTACCCGGACGTCTGTAACTCTTTGTCTTTATTGTCTCATATTGTCCTGATTTAAATTGTCCAAATTATTATGACTCTAACTGTATTACTATTTTTATAACCATTTTAGTACTATTAAACTTTAAAAAAAATCAAAAGCAAGTGATTGGCATTTTTCACACCCCTTAGATATCATTCCCCATAGTCTCTTCCCAACCTTTTTCCATGCCCAGACACTGAAGGCAGTGTCGGCATGAGCTTAAAAGTCCTGTAATTTACACCATATCAGTAAGCTACAAAGAGCATAATCAGGGTTTGAACATTTTTTCTTTTCAGTAAAGTTTTCCACGTGGACAAAACAGTCTTTTCCTCATTTGATAAATTATTTCCTATTATTTTTTCCAATCGCTCACCTCGAATCAGACATCTTAATTAGGTCCAGACCTCTGCAGCGTCCTTGCTGCCTTCACTGATTTTTAGGGTACCCTTCAACTTTTTTCTCTTTTTCTCTTTTTCCCCCCTTTTCTACAGTCCAGTTGCAATCACGGTGGACGGCCACTAGATGTCGTTATAGAGCACGACACAGCACAAAGTACCACGACCCCATCAGAAGGGCGCAAGAGAGATTGATTATAGCAACATGTTGCTTTTATACTCTTTCAAGATATTTACATTCACTTAACATACACATTCACTGCCCAGTGGTTACAAGAAAGAAACAAAGTTCTCAGTGGGTGACCAAGGAGCCACGTCATTCTGTGAGCCAGCTAGAGTCCATATCTCTTAACTTTCTCTCCTTCGTCACGTCTCCATGGTGACAACCTTGGTGTCTTCCTTGGGAGGAATATGGAGCTTTCCTTATCATCAGGAAGCCTTTGCTGGCTCACAAGAACAGCACAGAATGTCTTTCCTACACTGAACCTCTTGCCCACTCTCAGCTAACTCACTGTGTGAGAGTGAGCAGGGCACAGTGAGAAAGAAAGCCTTGATGCTGTGCAAATACTCTCTAGAAATAGCCAAAACATTGGTGTGTTAGCATCAGAACTGTTTTTAGTCACAAATACAAACCACAGCACCATATGGGCTGCTATGAAGCAAGCTGACTCCATTCTGTAAGGGTATGTGGAAGGAGAGTGACTGCTCATTTAAGGGTTGCACTTTTAGGAGTTAGGGATCCACAGTGAAGTTAATTTGAGTAGGCCCAGGTCTGTGCTGAGCTGCATAAATCCCTTGGCCACAGGATAACCTCAGCCAGCTCATTACAACAGAGAAGCCTGCAGGCAGCTCCTGCTTGGTATCAGTGATTACATCACCTGTATGGTTTCACTTTTATCTAACAGTGCAGCGAGAATTTTTAATGAGGATATATTTTAGAAATAGTTGGGGTTTTGAAGGAAATGAGCTCAAAGGACAAAAAAAGGAAGAGCTTCTTTCCATGGACAGGATCTGTTCTATGAAGCATGCCATGGGAAAATCCATCTGGTCTAAGTCAAATTACACACAAATGTGGAGTAACCAGCATCTGACGGGATGCAAGATTTACTCACGATCTATATTCCTCTTCCTTTTCTGTCTTAAAGCAGTTATTAAGCCATTTGTTGTTGGGTTTTTCTTATAGAAATCTCTCCTTTGCTATTTCTCTTTCCCCCACATGAGGTGCAGAACACAATGATAAGACCGAACCTCGTCAGTCTCACTAATTGGTAAGGATATGTGGAGTGTGAGAATGTTTAATTTTTCAGTTGGGAGGATAAGGAAAGAGAGGGAGACAAACACAATGAGACATAAACCCTGAGCAATTAGCATTAATAAAGACAATAACCATGACTGGTTCAGGCTCCAGAGGAGGTAAAGACCTGAGACGTAGCTAGGCCAAAAATTCTTCTTGTTCCAGTCTGATCTCTGAAAACCCACAAAGGAACAGAGTGACACAGTGAACATCAAGGCTTAGGAGCTTACAACACCCATCATGTGATTAGCACATGAATAGCAAGTGGCTTTTCCAAGGCCCATTTATTAAGGAACAAAGCAAACTGTGGGTGAAAGGAGTCTCATGCACATCCTTAACATTGCACACAATTTGACTATAAGCCAACTACTTCATTCTGTAAATAAGACGGCCTTAGTGAGCCTTCTTTGAGTCCTCCCTGCTAGGCAGTGAGGAAATGTGATATGTACCTCAAGGGGATTTGATTTTTGGGTGAGAACAGTCTGTAATGTTGAGTTGTATAATATTGGTTCTGAATGACATTGCTGCTGTGTGCCATAACTACTATGGACGATGAAGATAAACTGCTCCAGATACACTGGTTGTGAGCTCCTAATGCAGCTTGCAACGAGTTGACAGCACACCAGCCCTCCTGCCCTGGAAGACATCTAGAACAGATGGAAGACATCTAGAACAGATAGAACCCATAGTCATAGACTAAATGAACTCAACAGACACCTTGGAGGGATGGCCATTGACTATGGAAATTATACCTGTGCTTGTGCATATATATAGATGCATATATATGTACGTATATGTATATAGTTGGAAGGTGTAGGATTTTGGCAAGATGCAGATGGCATAGAATAAGGGGTGTATAATGTTCTGGTTCTGGCAAGGATAGGGTTCTTTTTTGCAGTAGCCAGGTAGGGGGCATGGCTAGGACTCGGAGGCTATTCTATAACACCTCATGTCATTTTCCAGGCATGGGTGAAGGGATCCCTTCCAGTTGAGTAAGCATGGTGGAGGGAGTGGTTGGGTAGCACAAGTTCCCTCAGTTATTATTATTGCTGTTACTGTTAACTTTCTTATTCCATTGCTGTTTCCAGTAAATTGTTCTTATTTCAACTCATTATCTCTATCCTTTGTGCTCCCAATTTTCCTCTCCAGCCTGCCACAGGGGGAGGGGGGAGAAAGCAAGTGGCATGTGGTTTGGAGTGTTTTTGTGGGAACACTAAACTGGGGAATACCATTCCTAAACCATGAAAATAAGGGAGATCCTCTCACATTGAGTCATGAGGTTCAGAGTTGACCCCCTTGATTTTTCAACTCCTGATGGAGTTCAGGTGTGGCTAGTTACAATTTTAGTCTAGAGACTTGGATGGGTTTTGCTTAGTAGTAGTAGTATAGGGTAGTATATAATACAGTATAGCTTAATAAAGCAATTGATCAGCCTTTTGCAATTATGGAGACAATGCTCGTAATTCCCATGTTGGGGGCTCGTTTGCCACAATAGACATATTTTTACAGCCAACTTCTCTGCCTGGGCAGTGATGTCTTTCCACAATTCAGCAGCCCAGATGGGTTTCCCTCCATGCTGCCAATTGGTCTTTTTCCATCAGTCTAGCCATTCCCACAGAGCATTTGCTACCATCCACGAGTCAGTGTTGAGGTAGAGCATTGGCCATTTCTCTCATTCAGCGACATCTAAAGCCATTTGGATGACTTTCAGTTCTGTAACCTGACTTGGTCTACCTTGTCCCTCAATAGCTTCTGTGACTCATCACATAAGACTTCATGTGACAGCTTTCCATTTTCACTGTAACCCTACAGTATGGCAGTAACTATCAGTAAAAAGAGCATATAGTTTTTCATTTTCTGGTAGCTGGTTATATGGTAGGGCCTCCTCAGCACGTATCAGCTTTTCCTCCTCTGATGATAGTCCAAAGTTTTCATCTTCAAGCCAGTTTGTGATGGTTTTCAAGATCCCTGGGCAACTGAGATTTCCTATTTGAGCTCACTATGTGATCATCACAACCTCCTTACTCCATGTAGCATCAGTAGCATGGTATGTAGAAGGGACTTTCCCTTTGAACATGAGCCAGCACTCAGACTCAGGGTACTAAGAAGAGATCTACTTCAGTGCCAATCACTTCTGAAGCTGTTCAAACTCCCTCATAAGCTGCTAGTATCTCTTTTTCATTTGGGGGTGTAACAGGCCTAGAGGCCTAGGATCCTTTGTATCTCCAACTTCAGAACCCCAGGGGTCATCCTCGAGTCTCCCTGGGTACTATTTGCCAGAGACTCCAGGAAGGACCATTCTCCCCAGATGCAGTGTAGAGCACATTTTTCACATTTTGTCCTGTCCTGACTGACCCAAGGGCTACTGCATAAACAATCTCCTTTAATTTATTCAAAGCTTGTTGTTGTTCAGGACCCCACTTAAACCATTCTTCTGTGTCACATGATAGGGTTTACAATCTGACTGTACTCTGGAATATGCATTCTCCAAAAACTCACATCCCCCTAGGAAAGCCTGTGTTTCCTTCTCGCTGGTCGGTGGGGATATAGCTGCTATTTTATTGACCATGTCCTTTGGAATCTGACAATGTTGAAGATTGCAATGCAAGATGTTTTCAATTACCATCTGTATGGCAGATTACCTTTGTCAAGTGGGGAGTTTGCTTTATCTCTCTCTTTTAGTGACCACATTCACACCTCCCTCGGGAGGGGACATCTGCTGATAACAGACTATTGAATGTCACTGCATGACTGATAAGAACTATAACATCCTATTGTGAGATGCTCCGCCCAGAGGGAGGAGCCAAGCATTGCTACCCAGATATAATCCAGAAGTTTTTTTGAGACACCAGCACGGCTTTCTCCATGGGATTCCCCAGAGGAACAGCAGCTATCTCTTCTTCCACTGGATCTTCAGAATACACCCTTCTCTACAGATACCCCTTGGTCCAACAGAACCACACCTGATACTTCAGGAGGACTGCAGCCACATTTCCAATTGGACTGCCACCAACACCCTGACCCACAGGGTGTCAGGTTGGGTTCTGACTCTGTCAGTGTTGTTCTAGTGTACTGCATTGTTTATTTTATCCTTTTATTTTTTTTCTTTTTCCTATTAAAGAACTGTTATTTCCTGCTCCCATATTTTTGCCTGAGAGCCCCTTAATTTAAAATTTATAGCAATTCAGAGGGGTGGGGAGGGTTTACATTCTCCATTTCAGGGGAGGCTCCTGCCTTCCTTAGCAGACTCCTGTCTTTCCAAACCAAGACAGACAATGTCTATCTTGCCATTTTACTCCTAAAACCTGATTTTCCAGGGTAGGTCCTTTCACTTTACTTTCTTTTATGGAAAAACTGGCCTTCAAGAAGATCTGGATTATCTTCTCCCCTTTCTCAAAAACTTCCTCTGCTGTGTTTCCCCATATGATGTCATCAATGTATTGCAAGTGTTCTGGAGCATCGCCCTTTTCTGATGCAGTCTGAATAAGTCCATGGCAAATAGTGGGGCTGTGTTTCCACACCTGGGGCAGTCAATTCCAGTTGTGCTGCAAACCCTCCCAGTTGAAAGCAAACTATGCCCTGCACTCTGCTGCTAAAGGAATGGAGAAAAATGCATTGGCAATGTCAGTGGTGGCACCACTTTGCTGCCTTGGACTCCAGCTGGTATTAAAGTTCCAGCATAACTGTCACAGCAGCACTCAGTGATGATGTGATTTTATTCAGGCCACCATAGTCCACTGTCAGTCTCCACTCTCCCTTGGACTTACACACAGGCTGTATGGGGCTATTGAAGGGTGAGCAAGTCTTGCTGACCACTCCCTGGCTCTCAGTTCATGAATCATCTCATGGATGAGGGTCAAGGAGTCCTGGTTGGTGTGGTATTGCCAATGATGTACTGTTGTGCCTCCGCATTTCTCCTCACAGAGAAAAGCAAGGTACAATTCTTCCCAAGAATATTTCTGTGTTTCACATTCTCTGAACCTCAGAGAAAGGAAAAACAATTCTTATCATTTGCTGTGCCCGTGTTTGTGCAAAAGTAGAATGTAATATGGAGATTGTTTACCCAAAGTGATGGTGTTTTGTTTCTTTGGCCTATCAGGGCCAAGAGTGTGTGTGTGTCAGGACTGTTGGCTGACAGTCACGAGATTCTGTGCAGTTGTGTGCAGAGTTGAGTGCTTGGCAGATTCAGTTTAGATGTAATGTAACATAGTGTAATATAGTATAGAATAATATAGTATAATAAAGTAATTAATTAGCCTTCTGATATCAGTGGAGTCTTCCTTGTTATTCTCTCCCCTCATTCGGGGTTGCCTGCAAATTCTGTGCTGTTGTGATAGCAATTGGTTGTTACGAAGCAGAGGAATGCAGACTCCCCAGGCAGGTGCAAAAGAGAACTCCTTTATTGCAAACACCAGACTTTTTAAAGCAATTAGGCCATTATCTGTTACATTCCATTTAAGCACAACAAATTTAATTCAACCAACCACCATAAACCACGATGAGAACACGTAATGGTTATATAACTTGTTTTTCTACCTCTAATTCAGCTGAGTCACTTCCCATAGTCCTTTTCTACTTAGCTGAAGTAACAGGCCTGAGCCATGGTTTTACAAGGCCCTTATTTTGTAAGGTTTTACTTATCCGCAACAATTGGTACCTGTTTTTCTTCAACCCTCACAGTCCCACAGCAGAAAGGTCCTCTGAGAGACCAGGCAAGGTATTAGGACGTTTAATTTCCTCTGTCTCCACAGCAGCTATCCCAAAAGCCCAACAATGCCCTTTTGGATCCTTGAAATATCCTCTCCTGATGTAATCTATGACAAGAATTCACAGGGCCTCAGGGCCAGTCACAATAGGATGTTTTTGCTGTTCAGTCTCTCAGGCTGCCCTGGGTTGATAAGGAAGTGAGTTTTTTGGGAAGTTGTGGTCAAACCAATCAGTGCTCAGATTTGAATATTGGCACCTGGTGTGGCCACTGAAGACATGGATATGCCTCTGAGAACACGGGGTTAAAAAGCAGAGAACTTCCAGGAGAACTCTCTCTTGGTTCCAGGTGGTGAAAGAGGTCAGACCTCCCCCTGCCCAGCTGCAGGCTGGGTGGGGGAGGGGGGGGAAGCCATGTGGCCTGGGGTGAGGTAGGCCGGAGCCCCTGCAGGACAGAGGGGTGGAGGAACACTAAGAGGCATCGGGCAGCTCCACCTTCCCCCCCCCCCCTCCCCCCCCCCCCCCCCTCCCCCCTTCCCCCGGGAGAGAGAGAGCCTGATAGCCTGTGCCTGTGACTGTGCTACCTTGAAATTTGATAATATGTGCCAGCAGCACTGCCGAGAAGGAGAAGGGAGGGGGGTGCAGCGAGAAGGTGTCCGGCTGCTGTGGGAGTTCTGGGCGGGCAGAGCCCGAGATTTTAACCCTTTTCTTGGACAATGAAAACTTTGCAGAACATTAACCCTTCCTAGAAGAGGGACAGACATGAAATAGAAGGAAATGGGCGAGTGTGGTGAAGGTTTGAGCAAGTGAAAGATGTCCGAAGTTGAGAAGAATCCTAGGTGGGAGAAGATGATGGAGTGGCCTTTGGCTGGACTTTTCTTGTATAGCCATGGGTAGAACCATTTTTCCTGTAACACAGAGACTGCATTTAGGAGGAGGCAATGGCTTGGAGTCAAGAGAGTTCAGTGATGTTATGTGAAGGAGTGGCGTGAACAGAGGCAGATGAGGAGGATGTGGTGGTGCCCTCTGTCTTCAGTGAAGAAGAAGATGTCTATTCTCGAGACCCCTCATCCCCAGGGGGTGAATTTGGGGGGAGGGGGGGGGCTGGTGTCCTGAAAGTGAGAGACTGTTGCTTTTTTGGAACTGGGCAAAGCATCCTTAAAAGGGGAACCCTAGAAGTAGTTCTGATCCATGCACAATGGTGAGAGCACTGGACATGGAAGGAAGAGGTCACGAGGACAAATTTTCTCCGGATGGTGCCATGCGTGACGTGGAAACACAAGAGGTTTCAGCTGTGTTTCCTGGGGAAGCCTATGGTACAAGAGAGACTGAGAGTTGATTATCTGAGGGATGGTGATGAACTGAGAGTTGATTATCTGAGGGATGATAACTGGATTGAGAATCTAAGATTTTATCTCATTGTGCTGTGGTGGAAATTGGGGAGAGGAGGAGGAATGTTTTGAAAGGTTTTCATTCTGAGTGCTGTGTGTGTTCCTTTTTACATATTGTAAGTTAATAAAGTTTTTTCCTTTATTCCTAAGCTGGAGCCTGCTTTGCTCTATTTCTGGTCACATCTCACAGCAGCTACTGGTGATATTTTCATTGCACTGGCATTGCACCAGCATCAAACCAAGACACAAGCTCACTTGAGCTTCCGGTAGTCAGGTGTTGTGATCCCCGTCACCCAAGAAATGGAGGATTCTGCCCCTACATAGCTCAATGGCATCAGGGTACATTGTGCACCAGTGTCAACTAAAGCCTTATACTCTTGTGGGTCTGATGTGCCAGGCCATTGGAACCACACAGTCCAATAGATCTGATTGTCCTTTTCCTCCACCTAGTCAGAGGCAGGGCTCCTCTAGCTCTGGTCATAGTACTCATTGCTCACTTCTTGTAAATATGACCTGGAGGTGCTTTCAAGAGGAACAGAAGTAACATCAGCCCTCCTATTCTGTCTGAGGACTTGCCTGCTGGAAACTGGAGCAGCCTTTATCCTTGAAGAATTTAATGCAGTGATTGTTCTTCCTCTCAACTCACATACCTGTGCTGCCAGGGCAGAGATGGGGTTTCCATTCTGCTTCCTCATGTCCTCTCCATGACCATGCAGGTAAAACCACAGGTTACCTCATGGTATGTACCCTCTCTCTCAAGCAGGGAGCACTTGCTCCCAATAACGGGGACTCTGGTCCATGCTAGTGGGGGCATCCTGGGTTTTGTGTTGTTGAAATGGCTCCCGAGGTATTAAAGAGTCTTTTTTCCCAGCCCCGTGACCGAAGAAGTTGAGATTCCTCGGCTCTGGTTTTCAAGGTTGTTTATTTTCTCTTATCTATAACATTCTTTCTCTGACCTGCTGAGGTCTGTCTGGCAGGTCGGTTTGTGACACACTGACTGCCCTTGGGGTGATGTTAGTTTTTTACACTAAGAACTACGTGTACTTTATTTACAATAATTTTCCTGTTGTATTGAATACCTATCACCTATGTTAGACAGTCTGTCTCTACTCTAAACCAATCCAGAAGTGTCACCATCACAGCAGAAGATGGAGGACAACAAGAAGAAGAAGGACAGGACATGCCCAGATTCCTCCATCTTGCCTCTTGAACTCCCATTCTAAAACCCCAAAATTCTACTTTTTCACCCTGTGACAAATTAACTATTATTCTACTCAAACTCTTGTGGCTTGTAAATCCTCACACAAAGTTGGTAATTTTTTCCATGGGCTAAAATCAAAGGCACAGGTGTTTTTGACTCTGTGCCAAGGTCTCTGAGCCCCTTGCCAGGGTCTCGAGTCATCCAGGGCAGTCAGAGGAATGTCCTGGGTTCCGACAGGGGCATGGGACATTTCCTCTCTAACTTGCTCAAATCTTTCGAGTCTGTCTATTGTCTTGGATGGTCTTTCCACAGATGAAGAACAGGTCAGTAGGGAGGAAAAAGGATGATCTTCATATTGTCTGAGTTCAGGAGTCAGCTGAAGCACTGTTTTCCTTCCTTCCTTCATTGACATCAATGCCGCTGATTTGGTGTACGACAATGGTGCGCAATGGCTGCAGTCCTCTTGAAGTGGTAGATGTGATTCTGTCACATGGATTGTGCACGCTAGACCTCATCTGGGTCTCGTTATTTGAATGCCTAGAGATTACCTCTAACACAGCTAATTTTTTCAGGTACTGGATACCTTTCTCCATAGCATTCCATCTGCTTGGGCATACTACTAGAACATCCTTAAGAGAATACCTTTCCCTTTTGCTTGACAGGAGTCCCCTCCAGAGGCTGAGAGTTTCTGTCCTCTTCCTAATCCCCTTGTCAATGCCCACATCCTGGGACAGGGATTCCAGTTGCTTGGCTTCACTACCATCGAGTTTCATATAGTCGGCTGTGATATCCCAGCATTGGAGCAGCCGGGGTCACCAGGGGGTCACCCAACTGGCTGCTGAAATATTTTCGCATATCTCGCATCTCACCCAGGGATGGGGATTGGGTGATTGTCCCTGCCTCTTCCTTCTGTTATGAGGGTCCTACTTCCTCTTCATCCCTCACTAAGTGAACTGATTTGGCCTTGGATTTCTTCTTCTGTATAGGGGAGACTGCTACCAACATGGGTTGCTCCTCTGGTTCAGCTGCAGTTTAGGTGGCCACAGTGCCTGTTGGTCTTTTTTCCTCCTCGTCCCCATGAGGCTGCTGCCTAGTATACAGTAGTGTCCAATAAAGAGTAGCCAGGGCCCAGCAAGTTGCATAACTTTGCACCTCTCTGGAGCTGCCACAGCATTTTTCCATCACATATTTTATTACTTTAACAGGGTCCTGTTCAAGGACCAAACCATTGAAGAAGTCCTCCAAATACTGTTCCACATCCTCCCATATTCCATGCCATTCACGTCCTCCAAGATGCAGGTGCAGTGCCCTGTCACTGCAGCCGAACCTTGGTCCACTCGTAGTGCTCTCACCACGGGATGCAGGAGCAGAGGTAGGGGTTCCACAACTCACTTGTGACTTTGATCCAGGGGTGCAGGATCGGGGGGTTTCCCTCAGGCGGGCAGTATTGGGTCCGGGAGGCCTCAGGGTGTCTCGCAGCAGGCGATGGTGGTGGTGGTGGGGGAAGCTCAGGGATTCTGCCCTTCGCTTTCCCTTCCACATTTTGCACCTGTAATCCCTTCCTTTTTATGGGCCTCAAGGCAGGCTACTCGCAGTCCATACTGCACATAGTTTTCAGGTGTTCAAGAGTGATTATGATAAGCAGACATAATGACAAAGCCCTTTGTGAAGCCTTTCTCTTATTATCAGGCTCTTACAGATGCTTAGGGAATACACTTCCCCTATTACGTTTAAATGCCATGTGTTCCATGGGGTTGGTGGTCAGAGACAGGGACAACACATACACTTCAAAGCTCCATGCGACAAACAACCTGTTTTATTGTTCAAACCTAGTATATATAGGGAGTTTGAAAACCCTGGTCTCAACTGCTGATTGGTCTGATCCCCACACAGCCCAGCTCCTGACCAGTGAGATGTCTGCAGCTTAGGATGGAACGTAATTGGTTGAGGTTCCTGTCTGTCAGCCCAGGGGCTGGTTTATGGAAATGAGCTGGGTTTCTTATTTATCGGTACAAACCAGCTTGTACAGTAATATTCCCCAGCTGATGGGAAACCCTGTCCCTGCCTCAAAGAGGGAGAGTCTGATGGTGCAGCAGTGGAACCCACAGATGGTACAACTGTCCAGGTTCCAACTGAACTGCAAGGGCAGTCACAGCCAGCAGCAGTCGCCCCTGTGCAGAGGAGGAAGTATAAGACCAAATCAGTGCACCCAGTTAATGATGATGGGGAATCAGGGCCCTCACAACCAGCGGGGGAGCCAGAGCCTGAAATCATCACTGAGTCCCACAACAGTCTCTGTAATCTGTGGAAAGACATTGTGCAACAGGGACGTGAGGCTTAAGCAACCTGGTTACTTCAGATTTGGGACCTTATGGGTACAGGCGTGTAACTAGATAGTGGCAAAGCAAGGAATTTGGGATCCTAGACCCAGGACACAGGTGTTGATCAGGTGTTCTTGAGGGAGTCGAAGCCCCTTCCTCTCTGGAAGCAGCTTTTAATGAGTGTAAGAGAGAGGTTTGTTCAGAGACAAAATGCAGGATCACCATCATAGAATGCCTTGGAAGACCAATGAGAAAGGGATCTAATGCATGAGAGAAGTGGCAATACTGGAGATACCTTTTTGGGAGGGACGGACAGCACAATAATGACCCTGACAAGGTCAGGTGCACAGGGCAAATGTTGTGGAGCTTTGCATATCTGGGGCCATCTGAATATTCCAACTTCATGGCAACAACACATTTCAAGGACAACTAAGAGAGAGTGGGTTCCATAGCCAGAAAACTCGGGAATTATGATAGCATGGTCCATGTCCTGATGCAGACTCACATTTCTGCTGTGGTTGAGAGTTTCAAAGGGGAGATGAGGGACAACAGTTTCCATGTGGTACCAGTGCAAACCAGAGGCCCCGACATCAGAGCTCAACATCCCCTAGCTAGGGAGAGGGGGTGTCATGGTTTGACACTGGCACGCCAGTGCCCCCATGAAAATTCCCTCTCCCTGGCGTCTGCTGTGAGACACGGAATAAGCAAAGCAGGCTCCTACTTAGGGGAAAGAAAAAAAACTTTATTAACTAAACTACAAAAACTAAACTACAAAGAAAGAAAAAAAACACACAATGAAAATGAAAACTACACAGAGACATTTCCCCTCCTCCTCCCCAGCAAATTCCCAATACATTTGCATTTCCCAAATCACCAACTCTCGGTCCGGCACCACCCTTTGGATAATCAAATCCTCAATTCATCAAGAGTAGAAAGAGTCCTTCCTTGTGCCATGGGCTGCTTGTCACACGTAGCACCGCCCGGAGATCCTTTGCCATTGTGACATCTTCCTTCCATGCCCAGTGCTCTCACCACCGTGCATGGGGCAGGGGCCTGCTTCAAGGGTAGACTTTTTAAGGATGCCTCGTCCCGTTCCAAACAGAGAACAGTCTCATCTCTGGGACCTCTGTCCCCCCCATTTCTTTTACACCCCCTGCGGCTGAGGGGTCTCAACACTGAACTCTCTTGGCTCTGAGCCCTTGCTTCCCCCTGGAATGCAGTCTCTGTATCACAAGGAAACAGTCCATGGCTATACAAAAAAAAAGTCCAGCAAAAATGCCACTCCATCTTCTCCATTCCTCCAACATCTCTCTTTCACTTGCCAGACCCCATCACTGGCCCATTTCCTCCTTAATCCTCTACTCTTATCTCTCTTCTAGGAAGGGTTAATGTTCTGTAAGGTTTTCATTGTCCAAAAAAGGGTTAAAAACTCTGGCTCTGACCACCCGGAGACTCCCACAGCAGCTGGACACCTTCTTGCTTCCCCCCCCTCCTTCTCCTCTTCAGCTGTGCTGCCTGCTGCCGGCACATATTTTCAAGTTTCAAGGTAACACAGTCTCAAGCACAGGTTGCACTCTCTCTCTGTCTCCAAAGGTGGGGGGGGGCGGGGAATGGGCTGCTCGGTGCTTCCCGGTACTTCTTTCTTCCACCATTCTACCCCTCAGGGTCAGGCCTACCTCTCCCGGGCCATGTGGCTTTTCCCCTCCCCCGCCCAGCAGGAGACACCGGGCGGAGGAAGGTCCGACCTGCTCCCTCGCCAGAACCCAAAAGGGCTCCCAGGGGGAGAGCCCTGTTTTTAACTCCCCATGTTCTCAGAGGCGGATCCAATGCCCCAGTGGCCACCCCAGGTGCCAATATTAAAATCTGAAAACCTATTGGTGACCACAGCAAATCCCAGAAGTCCCATTTCCTATAAAACCACCACAGGGGGATACACCCCACTAGCTGGCCTATGGTTCTTCCTGTGTGGCCATAGGGAAGATATGAGAAGGTGGGATGGAAAACCCACTTCTCTCCTGGCAGCATGGGTGCGTCAACTCAAGAAGGAAAACATTAACTGAGGAAGTTCTGCTAAAGTGAAGGTAGCCTCAGCCTCCCATGACTGAGCCTCTAGGTATAACAGAAGGGAGGATGATATGTCTGATCCCCTTGAAGGAACCTCTAGAACATATGCCCAGAGAGGGAATGATAACCAGGGCTAGAGGGACCCTGCCTCTATCCAGGAAGAGGCACACGAGAATCAGGTCTTTTGGACAAAGTGGATCCGATGGCTTGGCACATCAGAGCCACAGAAATATGAAGTGTTGGTTGATACTCGTGCACAGTGTACCCTAATGTCATTGGGACATGTGGAGGCAGAACCTGTTTCTATTGCTGAGGTGACAGTGTAATCGCAGCAGTTGGAAGCCAAGGTGAGCCTGACTGGGAAGGAGTGGCAGAAACATCCTATTGTGACTGGCCCAGAGACCCTGTGTATTCTGGGCATAGACTTCCTCCGGAATGGCTATTAAAAAGACCCAAAAGGACTCATGTGGAGTTTTGGGATAGCTGCTGTGGAGGCTGAGGGCATTAGGCAATTTAATATGTTGCCTGGACTGTCAGAAAATCCTTCTTCCATCGGACTCTCGAAGGTGGACCAATTGCCACCTTGGCAGTGCACCGCCAGCAGTATCTGACGAATTCAGATGCTGTGATCTCCACCCACAATGTGATCCGTGAGCTGGAGAGCCAAGGGATGGTCAACAAAACCCACTCACCCTTCAACAGCCCCATGTGGCCCATGCACAAGTTTGACAGGGAACGGAGATTGACTGTGGACTATCACAGCTTGAATGAAGTGACTCCACTGCTGAGCGCTGCTGTGCCAGATATGCTGGAACTCCAGTACGAGCTGGAGTCCAAAGCAGCAAGGTGGTATGCCACTATAGACATTGCTAATCCATTTTTCTCCATTCCTCTGGCAACAGAATGCAGGCCTCAGTTTGCTTTCACCTGGACGGGTGTGCAGTACAACTGGAACCGACTGCCCCAGGGGTGGAAACACAGCTCCACCATCTGCCATGGGCTGATCCAGGCTGCACTGGAGAGGGGTGAGGCTCTGGAACATCTGCAATACATTGACAACATCATTGTGTGGGGGAACACGGCAAAGCAAGTATTTGAGAAAGGAAAGATCACCCAAATTCTCCTGTAAGCTGTCTTCGCGATGAAAGAGTACAGTCAAGGGACCTGCCTGAGAAATCCAGTTCCTGGGAGTGAAGTGGCAAGACAGACAGAGTCGGAGTCCTACTAGGTCGTCAATAAGATCACAGCGATGTCTCCACTGACCAGCAAGAAGGAAATGCAAGCTTTCCTAGGCACCATAGGTTTCTGGAGGATGCACATCCCTGAGTACAGCCAGAGTATGAGCCATCTCTACCTGTTTACCTGCAAAAAGAACCATTTCCACTGGGGGCCTGAACAGCAACAAGCCTTTGCCCAGATCAAGCAGGAGATTGCTCATGCAGTAGCCCTTGGCTGAGTCAAGACAGGACCAGAGGTAAAGAATGAGCTTTATTCTGCAGTCGTGAGCAATGGTTTTTCCTGGAGTCTTTGGCAGAAGGTGCCTGGGGAGACTCGAGGCTGACCAGTGGGATTCTGGAGCCGAATTTACAGAGGGTCTGAAGTTAACTACACCCCAACAGAGAAGGAAATCTTGACCTCTTATGAAGGAATCCAAGCTACCTCAGAAGTAATCAGCACAGAAGCACAACTCCACCTGGTACCCTGACTACCAGTACTGGGGTGGATGTTCAAAGGAAAGGTTCTCTCTACCCACCATGCCACCAATGCCACATGGAGGAAATGGACTACCCTCATCACACAGCACACCCCTATTAGAAACCCGAATCACCCTGGGATTTTGGAAATAATAATGAATTAGCCTGAATGTTAGAGCTTTGATCTGATGGATGAGGAAGAGCAGGAACAGGTGACACACGCAGAGAAAGCTTCACTGTACTACTGCCAGCATGTCTTAGGTTACAATGTAAGATGTAACCAAAAGTATGTATTCTATTACCACCTATGTAAATCGTTAAGATAAGTGAGGCAGTGTGGATGTGGTGGTTTAGTCAGAAAGCGAATCAGATAACTTTCCCAGGCATCGTCCTGGGGAAAGTTGTGAGAATGCTCAAAGAAAGAATTAAAACAATTCTTATCTTAATCTCTGCATCTGGTGTTTGTGAACATGTGGAATGTTTGTACGTGATGTTTATGGAAAGATATTTTACCAGAAGGTGTTGTTCCTAATTAACCAATTGTGTGAAGGGTGTTGTTAAGAACCAATCAGGTTCTGGGTGAACGATCCTGCCTATAAAATATGTGAAGTTCCTAAAAAAATCTCACTTTATGCCTTCTGATCATTGGAGTCAATGTCACTTTCCTTCAGCAATTCCTAACTCAACGGCAACAAGGCAGTGTTCTTTATCTTCTCTATGACTCATCCCTGATAACTCCCTCCAGGGGCTATCTCTGCTAATGGGCAATCAAGGTCTCCCAGCATGACTCATACAATTACATCATCCCATTGTGAGATGCTCTGCCCAGGGGGAGGAGCCAAGCATTCCTACCTGAATGTAATCTGAGGCTTGGAACACCATGGGCAGCCTTACCTACTGGATTCTGAAAGGACAAGAACTACATAACCACCACTGGACCTTAAGAGGAAGACCAGACCCTTCTACAGGATCACTACTTCAACAGAACCACATCTATCACTTCAACAGGAATGCAGCCACCATTTAATTGGAGTGCAACCACCACCCTGACCAACAGGGTGTCAGGTAGTATCCTGACTTTGTCAGTTTAAGCCAGTGTTTTCTGTCTTTATTTAAATTTTCCTGTTAAATTGTAGTTTTGACTTGGAATCTCTTACTGGTTTGTTTTTAAACTAGTATACAGCAGAAGAAATGTTACGCTCTTTTGACTGATGATTGTTGTCACATTGTAGGGACAAATCAAAAATGGAAAGCAGCCATATGGAGTCCCATGCGACAGGTGGCAGAAGCTACTGAAGGAGGTGGATAGAGCCAATTTGCTGAACTCAAAGCCATCTAATTGGCCCTGAACATTGCTGAAAGAGAGAAATGGCCCAAACTCTACCTTTACACTGATTCGTGGGTGGTAGCCAATGCTTTGTGGGGTTGACTAGAAAGGTGGAAAAAGTCCAACTGGCAGCATAGGGAAAAACCAATCTGGACTGTTGACAAATGTCAAGACATTGCCACTCGGGTAGAGAAGCTAACTGTGGAAGTCCATCATGTGGATGCCCATGTCCCCGAGTCTGGCTAAGAGAAGCACTGAAACAAAAAACAGGTAGATCAGGCAGCAAAAATAGAGGTGTCACAGATAGACTTGGATTGGCAACACAAGGGAGAGTTGTTCCTAGCTCGATGGGTCCATGATGCCTCAGGCCATAAGGGCAGAGATGCCACCTATAAGTGGGCATGAGACTGAGGGGTGGATTTAACCATAGACAGTATCTCCCAAGTTATCCATGATTGTGAGATGTGCACTGAAATCAAGAAGGCCAAGCAGGTAAAGCCCCTGTGGTATGGGGGGCAGTGGTCCAAATATAAGTATGGGGAGGCCTGGCAGATCGGTTACATCACGCTGCCTCAAACCTGCCAAGGCAAGCTCTACCTGCTCACAATGGTAGAAGCCACCACAGGATGGTTGGAGACTGTCCTGGTTCAGGGCAAATTTGGGAGAGAACCCTCAAAGGGGTTCCTCTAGAAAAGCAGATTCAATTGGCCCCTCACCCAACTGGTGCAGGAGAAAATACCTCCTTGGAGAAAAGTGGAAAAAATTGTTTATTAAACAATAAAACCTAAGCAATATTAAACAATAAAACCTCTTGCTGCTCCAAAAGAGATGACAAACTCAGAAAAGTCCCCTCCCCGGGTTGCAGCTTGGCTCATTCAGTCTCTTATCAGTCCCACCGGTGCTGGAAATGTCGTGGCCCAGGCCCGGCCCGGTGAGCCACAGGTGTGAGCTGCCAGTGCTCTTCTGGGTGGTCAGTCCAGAGCAGATTTAAACAGGTCCAAAGAAAAGGGGAAAAAAAACCCCAAAACAAAACCCCACAGTCCAGGGAACTTCTTTGCCTCAGCTAGCTAAAACTAACTAAAACAAAGGAGAGCTCTGTCCCGCTGTCTGTCCATCCGCAGACAACAACAGTCCAGGAGGAGGAATGTGGAGGAGTGAATGCAGTGTCTGAAAACAAACTGCGTGCTTCTTCTCTCCCCCCTTCACTCTCTGAAACAAGTCTTAAAGGTGCAAAACTTATTATTCAGCATAAACAGAACAAGATGACTGGAGAGAAAAGCATCATATAGTCAACCCACGACCCTCGTTCATGGAGAAAATTTTCTAGACTTCAAGATAGACTAGAATACACAAAAGTGTGAAGTAGATTACAGAGAGTAGTGTAGGTGTATCACTTGCTGAGAAATTTAGGTTTTGGGATTTTTAGTATGTTGTGGATGGAAGCAAGATGGAGGGCACAGGGTGTCGTCCTGGGTTTCTTCTTCATGCTTCTTCTTCCTTCTTCTTCATGGGTTTGGGTGGCATTTTGTAATTGAGCAGAAAAGTCTGCATTGTGGCCTCTTTGGGATCAGTTATTGGGTTAAAAGGGAAAAAAATCTAGGTGTCAGTTCTTAATTGGATAGTTTAGTCTTAAAAGACCTTGTAACAAGGGATTGTTAGCCATTTTGTGCCTTCTAATGAAAAGCTGCCAAACTCACAGTAGTGAGACTGTTTTACTGATAAGAAATAATAAATACTTGAGTCTGAACATGAACTACCGTCTTAAGGGCCTTCAATCCAAACTTAGAGAAACCAACAATTGGTACTCTGGCACTCATGAATGAATAGAAGTGATCAGAGACCTATAAGGCACTTATTCTATAAGATTTTTCTTATCTCTCACATCAACCCAACTGTGACAAGAACTTTCACCCCTAAAAGCAAAAGCTTATTTGTTTATCCCCCATGGCTCAGTCAAGGTGGGATAGCTTGCCTTGTACTGAATTATCACAGCTGAAAAATATTCTTAGCCAGCAATAAACATCCTGCCCTGAATGCATGGGAAAGGATAAGCAAAAATTAATGACTGACAGACACAGCACTTGTGCAAACTGTAGAAGATCACTATAATTTTCATAACATCACTGTGAGAAACGACTGCTCACTTTTAGTAAATTTAAAGGTTTATTGAACCTTAAACAAAAAATATACAGCAAAAGACTGAATAAGGAGAAATTGTAGAAATTGTAGTGCTTGGAGCATCGCCCCTCCCCTCCCCCCTCCCCCTACCCCCCCCCCACTATCAGCCACATGCTCACCTACAAAATAGATACTCTGCCTTTTAACCTTTTATCCCTTCCCAAAGTTTTGTCAGTCAACTCCTTCTCTGCTCTCTATTGAGGAAGATTATTTTCTTACATTTTGATTGGTCAGGTGTTGTTACACTGTGCCTCTTGGAAATAAGCCAGCCCTCTCTAAATGCCCTGACTACTGAGGCTAGTACAAGGGGAAGGGGAAAGAGGACTATGGGGGACAGATTACAATAACATC
Source organism: Geothlypis trichas (assembly GCA_009764595.1). Lineage (NCBI taxonomy): Eukaryota > Metazoa > Chordata > Aves > Passeriformes > Parulidae > Geothlypis > Geothlypis trichas. The sequence goes on from CM019934.1 coordinate 3,131,819, forward strand.
ACTATACATCTTAACATACACATGTCCTGGTTTAGGGCAAATTTGGGAGAGAATCTCCAAATGGGGACCCTCCAGAAAGCAACCCACATGGCCTCTCCCCTCAACTGGTTCGGGAAGAATTCCTTGGAGACAAGTGGAAAGAACCTGTTTATTTAACAGGCACAGCACCCCCCCAGCACACAAAATAAACAATACCGGATGACACCACTCTTTCACCGCTCTGAAAAAAGATGACAAATTCAGAAAGCTCCATCTATCACTTGCTCAGACCTTCGACACTTGCATATCTCCTTCTATCTCATGTCTGTATGGTTTAATGTACAGACAATGGAAGTAACATCCAACAAACAGTGATATTTACATATCATTCTCACCCCACAATCAGATCTCCCTGAGGTACACATGGTGTTGTTCCATCTCATTGCATTATCCACCATGTGCAACCTGGTCCCTGAGCAAAGACAACCCCATGAATGGGTTTGTCTGTACTTGAGGCAGAATTGATCCACACAGTCTTCCCTAACAAACCTCTGACATGTACCACTGGGACTTTATCTCCATCCATTATATTCAGGGACTCAGACGGGGCAGGACCTGCTCGGTTGGTGGAACCTCGGGTGTTAACTAACCAGGTGGCCTTTGCTAAATGCTGTTCCCAATTTTTGAAAGATCCCCCACCCAAAGCTTTCAAATAGGTTTTTAGTAGTCCATTGTACCTCTCTACTTTTCCTGCAGCTGGTGCATGGTAGGGGATATGGTACACCCACTCAATGCCATGTTCCCTAGCCCAGGTGTTGATAAGGCTGTTCTTGAAATGAGTCTTATTGTTTGACTCAATCCTCTCAGGGGTACCATGCCTCCAAAGGACCGGCTTTTCAAGGCCCAGGATGGTGTTACGGGCAGTAGCATGAGACAAAGGATAGGTTTCCAACCATCCAGTGGTGGCTTCCACCATGGTCAGCATGTAGCGTTTGCCTTGGCGTGTCTGGGGCAGTGTGATGTAGTCAATCTGCCAGGCCTCCCCATACTTGTACTTGGACCATACCACAGGGGCTTCACTCATTTGGCCTGATTGATGGCAGCACACGTCTCACAGTCATGGATAACCTGTGAAATACTGTCCATGGTTAAATCCACCCCTCGGTCTCGTGCCCACTTATAGGTGGCATCCCTGCCCTGATGACCTGAGGCATAATGGGCCCATCGAGCTAGGAATAACTCTCCCTTGTGTTCCCAATCTAGGTCTATCTTGGACATCCCTATCTTTGCAGCCTGGTCTACCTGCTCATTGTTTTGGTGCTCCTCATTAGGTCTACTCTTGGGGACATGGGCATCAACACGGTGGACTTTCACAGGTAGCCTCCCTACCCCGGTAGCAATGTCTTTCCACTCATCAGCAGCCCAAATTGGTTTTCCTCTACGCTGCCGGTTAGCCTTTTTCCACCTCTCCAGCCATCCCCACAGAGCATTGACTACCATCCATGAATCAGTGTAGAGGTAGAGCTTTGGCCACTTCTCTCTTTCTGCAATGTCCAGGGCCAGCTGAAAGCTTTAAGTTCAGCAAGTTGACTTGATCGACCTTCTCCTTCGGTAGCTTGTGCGACCTGTCGTGTGGGGCTCCATATGGCTGCTTTCCACTTCCAGTTCATCCCTAGTGAGACAGAGTGAAAAATCCCCCAGAGTAGAAATCCCTTTTGAATTAGGTTAAAAGTCTAAAAAGGTGAAAAGTCTGTAAGCCAAAGCTGAAGGGAAAACTGCAGGACAGAGATAATGAAGAGACATGAAGAGACTGATAAAGAAAAACAGAGACTAAAGCAAGGTCAGGACAACCTGACCTAGGAATTCTTTTTGATAAAGAGGAACTAGCGGCAAATGTCACGCGAAATCCATAAAAATTAATATGTATGAGCCTATTGTGAAACTGTATGCATATGTATTTGGAAGGAAGATAAAAGGAGATCTGAAGCTCTCAGAGGTACACATGCCCTTTTAGTACCTTTGAGGTACGCATGCGTCCAGCGCTGCAATAAATAGATACCGGCTCTATTCAACTTTTACAAAGTTGTGGGGTTCTCTTCTTTTCTCTGCAAAACATTCTGGTGAGCCAGTCAGGAGAGGGAGATACCGTCCGTCCCTGTCTCTGTCCCCGCAGGGGCAGGGGAGAACAGATGGACTCCTAGGCGTGCCCCAGGATTTTCCTGGAGGAGGCTCCGCTCGTCTCAGCTTGCCTCCTGCGAGGACAGAAAAGGACCTGCTGGCATGCGGAGGAGGATACGGTAAGTATTGAGGGGCCCCCGGGGGAAAAGAGAGAATTAGGGAGTAAATCACTCAGAGACATCTGGGTACAGCTGATGGAGCAGCTGATTAGAGACAGGGGTTCATTGCTCTGATAGGGCGAGCCGCTAGCGACTCTGGGGGTGGGTTGAGTGAACCCGTGTGTGTTTGTGTGTGTGTGTGTGTGTGGTGTCCAGACACTGTATCACTGTATGGTTAACGCATTGTGTGGTCAGTACATTGTGTTTGCAATCGTGACAGTGTGTAAGTGTACTGTGTATAAAAGAGAGTATATCTACAGTGCTCTACATTGCGGGGGGGGGGTTTCCTACCCGCGACTGGAGGGGCCGAGTGAGCACCGGTCGGGGCAGGCTGTGGGGGCAGGGAGTGTCTGGCAGAGAATAATAGAGCAAGCAGTAGAGAAGCGTGGTGAGGACGTTCATTGAGTAAAGGCGGTAAATTGTGGTGTAGATCGTGCATGCTTTCATCGTGGCTAGATGAACCCAAGGGGTTCCTCTGCCCCGGTGGTTTGGACTTGACCCCTGGGAGTTTGTGAATCCTGTGAATTATTGGATAGATAGAGGAGACGAACGAGTTTATTTAGAGGGGCTCTACCGCACTTCAGCTGGTACTACAGTAGGTCTGGACTGGGAACAGCCTGCCGTAGAGGATTTAGAGTTCCCTGTAATAAACGGAATAGCCTGCCTTTGCGGGCAATTCCTGGGAGCCTTTGGTGCATCAAGAGGCTGGCACGCTGCGTGGGTATTATTGCAGTGTGGTGTTTGTGAGAGACGCTGGTATTGCTGTTCTAATAAGTGTCAGGGCACATGCCCCGAGTGTGAATTAAAGGTCTCTGATCAAGCTGATTCAGAATCTAAGATCTTAAAACTTGTGTGTGGGAAATCACATCTGATACCTGCCACCTGGAGCTGTGTGTGGGAGGAGGACTGGGAAACTACCGTGAAGCTCTGTGAAGAGAGGTTCGGGTGGAAGCGAGACAGGGCAAGGAGAAGGAGATAATGGGAACTAACCAGAGTAAGGAAGTTCCTCCGCCAAGCCCCTTGGGGTGCATCTTGGCCCACTGGAAGGAAGTCACCAGCAGGGGGGGCTCTGAGAATAAAAAGGATCTAATCCAATATTGCACACGCTGGTGACCACTGTACAGGTTGGGGGATGGAGCGAGATGGCCACCCACTGGAACTTTAGATTATAATACTTTACTGCAGTTGATGTTGTTTTTAAGATGGGAAGGTAAATGGGATGAGGTTTCGTTTGCTGATATGTTTCTTGTTTTAAGAAATCATCAAGAATGGCAAAGGGACTGTGGGATCAGACCACCCTCAGATCCACTAGTCTTGGCCCTTGAAAAGGAAAATAAGGCAAAGAGAAAGCAAATCAAACGTTGTTGTTCAGCATGTAGTATAGGACGACGGTGTATGAGATCAGATAAAGTTTATCATTCTGAGGAGCAAGAACAAGATACATTTGAATGGATTAAAGATCCTCCTAGAAGGAGGCAGGTTGGGGTTGGGGTTGAGGCTGAAGCTGAGGCGGAGGATGAGGATGAAGGGGAAGGGAACTTCCCCAAAAGGGAGGAGGACTCAGATGGGGAAGAAACATCCACTAGAACCCACCCCACCCCTGGTAGTCCAGTTGCATCTAGAACTAGGTGGCAAGTAGTGTTGCAGGCCCCTCTGCGAGAGGCAGTGAGACCAGAAGGAGGGAAATTAATGATTAAAGTGCCATTTACCACTCTTGATTTAGAGGCATGGAAAAAGATTGCTAGGAATTATCGTGTTGATCCGATACTTACTGCCAAATGTCTACGATATGTTATCAAACAACACAATCCAGATTGGGCTGACATCCGGCTACTACTAGATGCTTTCACTGAAACAGAAAAACAGCTGATCTTAAATACAGCAGGGACTTTGGCAGAGGATTACTGCAAGACCACACAGGTAGATGTAAAAGAACATTTCCCCCTCCAAGACCCAGAATGGGATCCTAATGTATCAGCAGAAGTGAAGAAATTAACAGATTATCAAGAGTGGATAGCAACAGGGGTGGAAAGAGCTATTCCAAAAACCATAAATTGGTCTGCCTTATATTCCCTTAAGCAGGGGCCTTCTGAGACTCCATCTGAATTTCTAGAGCGTTAAAGGGATACTATGCATCGTCACACATCATTAGATCCGGAGTCTGAGATAGGGATAAATCAACTAGTTAATTTGTTCTTGGGGCAGTCTGCAGGAGATATTAGACGTAAACTTCAGAAAATTCGGGGACCAGACGGGAGAAATCTTGAAGTCTTGCTAGAGGAAGCCTGGAGGGTATTTAGTAACCGGGAAGAAGGGTATAAAAAAGGAATGAAAAAGTTCGTGGCAGTGGTACAGGAGGAAAGGCAAAGAAAATACAACCAGGGACCACCGAGACAAGGACCACCTCGGCTGGGCAGGAACCAGTGTGCAATCTGCAAAAGAATTGGTCACTGGAAAGATCAATGCCCAGAACGGAGATGGGGTGACCAAAAAAATGGCTGCACACGTACAAAACAACTGAGGAGGACCGGGGGATTCTGCCGCAGCGGATCCACTGGTTATAACAATGAGGCTGGGGGAAGAAGGCAAAAGGGTGGAATTCTTGGTTGATACAGGAGCTACATATTCAGTTTTAAATAAAGCTTTAGTACCTGTGGAAAATGATTATGTTGTAGTGCAAGGGGCAACTGGCCAGTCTGAAAGGGCATATTTTTGCAAACCTTTGAGGTATAAATTGGGAAAACAATGGGGTATTCATAAATTCTTGTACATGCCCAATTCACCAAAGGCACTTTTAGGCAGAGATCTATTGGAGCAGTTACAAGCAACCATTACATTCAAAAATGGGGAAGTTACTCTGGAGGTGAATGATCAAAAGTACATAGAGGTATTAAGTTTAACCCTAACAGCTATTAAAATTAAGGAAGAAATTGATGAAGAAATAATAAGTCAGGTATTTCCCGGGGTATGGGCCTCTGATGTACTGGGGAGGGAGAAAAATGCCTCCCCTATAGTAATTAAACTCAAGGAAGGGTCACAACCAGTGAGAATTAAGCAGTACCCCCTAAAGAAAGAAGACAGGGAAGGAATAAGCCCAATAATCGAAAATTTTCTGCCGTTACAGTTACAGAAGGAATGCCAATCTGATTTCAATACTCCTATTTTACCTGTTCAGAAATCTGATGGGTCATACCGGATAGTACAGGATTTGAGGGCTGTCAATAAAATAACAGAAGATTTGTATCTGGTAGTAGCCAATCCATATACTTTAGTAACTTGTCTGACACCTGAGCTAACCTGGTTTACTGTTTTAGATCTAAAAGATGCCTTCTTTTGCCTCCCAATGCACTAAGCCAGCCAGAAAATGTTTGCATTCGAATGGGAAAGCCCTAAAAGTGGGTGCAAAACCCAGCTCACATGGTCCAGATTGCCTCAGGGCTACAAAAATTCCCCCACTATGTTTGGGGAGCAACTTGCAAAAGATCTGTAGTCCTGGGAAGCTCCACAGGAAGAAGGAAGGCTTTTGCAGTATGTGGGTGATCTTCTAGTGGCCACTTGGACGAGGGAAGCATGTG
>CM019934.1:3169035-3251870 GCA_009764595.1 Geothlypis trichas
AAAATATGATGAACAGATGAAATTCACATTCTTTGAAGGAATAACTGTACATACTGATATACTATCACAAAAATGCAGAGTCCTTGGACAATGTATGCTACAATAGAGTGTGATGGAAAAAGTACAAAACAGGACAGCTGGTGAAAACTCTTAAGACTCATCTGATATTCTGTCGAAGCATTAAGAAATTTTACTTGTATGGGGACCATGATGGGGACATATTTGCCACTGGGGGAGAGGTTCAAGTTGCTTTGGAATCATAGGTATTGTACGCTGAAATGAAAATTATTCCAATCTCAAAACTTGACAGAACAGTGTCTGACAAAGTTGTTAAAAATACGTAGAGGAAGAAGGGCAAGATTTCCCGACAAATTATCAATAACATGACCTAACAAAATGACAGTTTATAGGATACAAAATGTTATTTACAATTGTAAGACAATTCACCCATTACCTCATTTGAACCCCAAGAATCAGACATTTTAGAGATTCGGCTATAGATAAAAATAGTGTGTGGCATGCCACCCTGTGAAATCACGCTGTTATTGATATTCTTTTGTTAGCTCCTGGACATGGTTGTGAAAAATTTGATGGTATGTGTTGTGTGAAAAGATTTTCTGGGATAGACCAATGTCTGGAAAGGTTAGGCTTGTCAAGTTAGGTAAAGAGCCTCATTCGAACTGAGATTATCATTTGTGTATAATTGTTTTGCACATTGTGCCATATTTGCTATCCTTTCTGCAAGGGGCCCTGCAGAAGATGACAAAGACCACCTTTGTATTCAAAAAACAAAAAGGGAGAACGGATGCCAGCCAATCCCTGACAAGCATGTAGGCAGGGAGCTATTGGCCAGTGAGCTGGGTGGTAACAAATTTCTAGCCAATTGGGGCTAAACACAAGGTTTTTTGAAAACCATATAAAAGAAAACTATTAACAATAAAATTTGCTGTTGCCACATGAACCTTGGAGTGTCAAGTCCTGTCTGTCTCAACTGTGACACCTAGCCCCTGTCCAATGTCATTTTAGTGGATTACAGGCTCACTTAGAAAAAGCACAAGTACTTATTAAGAATCTTGAAAGTGGAAAATGGGAAGGACCCTTTCCATTGATAACCTGAGGATAGGGATATGCTTGTGTTTCCACAGATTCCAGTCCATAATGGGTACCTGCAAGGCTGGTCTGACCAACCTTGGTTGCTCCGGTTTCATCATCAGCTTGTTGGTAAACTGAGGGAACAAAATGAATGGGGTTTGTAGGGTTTGGGCCATGAGTCAAACATGTTCTAACATTGCAATTGTTTTGTTTCATGATTTTTGTTTGTATAGCTGATCAAGCACTGAAAAAAGTTATGGTAGTACAGTTTGAAAACAAAAAATGGGGAGATGTAGAGGGAGATTAGATGGAATTGAGCTACAGGCCATGGGACACTCCTGCAGCATGCCATGGCTTCACAGAGAAGCTTGTCTCCACCTGACCTTAAAAGGAAGAAATACCACATGCCAGATTGAATCATTAAAACCAAAAATCACGGACAAAAACTCTCTAACTAGTCCAAGTTAGAGAGTGGTATGTTTATTATGCTGGCGGCACAGGGGAGGTAGTTCCCGAAATGTGTGACTGCACTGCACAAGGATTTTTGCCTTCTATTTACTTCCCAAAATAATACATATGCACAACCCCAGCACCTCCCATCCCTGCCTTGTATTAAAATAAGGTTATTAGTCCTTCATGGGTGCGCAGTTCTTCTCTTGAATTGGGTCAGTGGTCTCAAATTGGGTCAGTGGTCACAGGGATGAAGTCAGGAATGTCTTCATCAGGTGTCTGTGACCCTTTGGCACGATCCAAGGCCCCCTGCTTCATGATGGATTGACACAGAGTCCAGGTGCTGGACATTGTTCTGCTGGTTTCAATATGTTCTTATAATGGTTCACTTGCTCCACTTCCTTGTATAAATGAGCTCATAATATAGCAATTAGCTTTAGCTTAAGCATCTAAGAATCATATCGTTGGTGTATCTAACTTCAATATGAATTGGTTCTAACCCTCAGCTAAAATCTTAAATTTTTAAAATCATGATTCATGATGCCCTACAAAGAGGAGCCTACCAGAGCCTGTTGGATGAATGAACATAGTGTGATCACCCCCATATAAGGACATTAATCTATGTTGCTGACATGGCGATGTGTCATAGGTTGCTTAGTGAAGAAATATCATATAAGGAAAGATGGTGTCTTGAAGAAGTGTATAAAAAGAGTTTGCTTTTTGCAGTAAAAGTCTAAGTATCCCCACTGATCTGAGTCTGTGCAGTTGCCACATCCCACAAGTTTTAATGATGGCAAATCATATATATTTATGAAAGATTAATTAAGAAAAATGAACAGACAGAAGATCTTAATCAGAATTATTTACTACACAGTATAAAATCTAAAAGCACTAGTTGACCATAACATAAAATGGTGAAGTGTACTATATTAAAGCAATAACATTAAAGCAATTATATATTAAAGTTAGCAAAGGAAACATTAAATAGAGGTTTGATGTATCTCACCACACTGTTTTGTGGAATGCTTCTTCCTCTTTGTCTCAGTCCGTGGGAAGTAACCATGAAGATGCATCCAATATATTGGAGAAGCTGTATATACATCCAGGTGTATACAGAAGAATATAACTGTATGGAGAGTATACTGGACTTTTATAGTGTAAAGAAGTTGACAGCAAGTCATATGCCTTCAGGGCAGTTTAACAGCTTATCTGTCAAACCTTACTTCAAAGGGGAGATGCCTGTTTGAAGATGGTAGGCCAGAGTGGCTTTTTCGTATATCCAACACCAAAAAATACCACTGGTGCCTCCACAGATAGCTCACCATGGATAGTATGCATTGTTTTTATCTTCTGACTGTATTCCAGGCCAAGCAGATAAGTTTTATTAGGATGAAATGATGCTTTAGGATTTTACCTTGTATATTTTTCATATATTGGTAATCCTGTAATTCTTATGTGTATAGCTCTAAACTCCATATACAGTACTAGCTACTGTCTTCACATTTTGGTCAGACAAAACAATTCCTCTCCAAGCCTGGGAATCAAAGACACCTTCCTGTCTCAGGCCCTGAGAAATGTAAATAGAAGGGAGTTGGAGGGGAACAAACTGGGGGCAAATTACTTCATTACCTGAAGCTGTAATTTAAAGATTAACCCCCAATATGCAAATATACCAAACTTATAAAAGTGCAAAAACTCGTGACCCATTGTCCATTTTGGGTGTAGCCCCTGGGGGGTGCCCAAAATGTACCTAAAGGCCCTTCAATAAATTGTGGTGGTTCCACCAGAAATATGTTTTTTGGGATTTCTGGGATATGCTGTGGTCGGGCCAATGGGTGCTCAGATTTTAATATTAGCACCTGGTGTGGCCAATGGGGATGTTTGGACACGCCTCTGAGAACACTCACCCAGGGGTTAAAAGCGGGGCTCTCCCTCACAGAGCCCTCTTTGAATTTCCGGCGAGAGGAGTTAGATCTCTGCCCCCGGCCCAGCTGCTAGTTGGGCGGGGGGAAGGGAAAAGCCACGCAGCCCGGGAAGGCAGACCTGAACTCCCCCGAGGGTGGAAGGGTGGAAGAGAGAGAGAAAGACGGAGACAGGGTGAGAGAGGGAGGCAAGGCACGGGCCTCGCCCCCGGCCTCTCCCCCCGCACGGGCGGCTGTCTGTGAACTCCCCGCTCCCGGAGTGAGCTGCTGGGGCGGAGCTCGTCCTCGCTGGGGCCGCGCCGCAGATGCGGTGGCACGACAGAGAGCAAGAGACGGTGTTGAAAGCGCGGCAGAGAGAGGGAGAGACCCCAGGAGCCATGGGACAGCCCCCCCCCCAGAGAGAGAGAGCCGTGCCTGAGACTGTTACCTTGGAACACGATATCATGTGCGGCCGTGGTGGAAGGGGGGGGGGCGGGGAGGCGAGGATACCAGCCGCTTGTGAGAGCTTTTAACCCTTTGTGGACAATGAAAGCTTTACAGAACATTAACCCTTCTTAGAAGAGAGATAAGAGTAGAGGATGAAGAAGGAAATAGGCCAGTGATAGGGTCTGGCAAGTGAAAGATGTTAGAGGAATATAGAAGATGGAGTGGCATTTTTGCTGGACTCTGTTTTGTATAGCCATGGACTGTTTCGTTGTGATACAGAGACTGCATTCCAGGGGGAAGCAAGGGCTCAGAGCCAAGAGAGTTCAGTGTTGAGACCCCTCAGCCGCAGGGGGTGTGAAGGAAATGGGGGGGACAGAGGTCCCAGAGATGAGACTGTGCTCTGTTTGGAACGGGACGAGGCATCCTTAAAAAGACCACCCTCGAAGCAGGCCCCTGCCCCATGCACGGTGGTGAGAGCACCGGGCGTGGAAGGAAGATGACACAATGGCAAAAGGATCTCCAGGCGGTGCTACGTGTGACAAGCAGCCCATGGCACAGGGAAGGACTCCTTCTACTCTTAATGAACTGAGGATTTGATTATTCAAAGGGTGGTGCCAGACCAAGGGTTGATAATTTTGGGGAATGTAAATGTATTGGGAATTTGGTGGGAGGAGCAGGGGGAGTGTTTCTGTGCGGTTTTCATTTTCCATGTGTGCTTTTTTTTTTTTTTTCCTCCTTCTTTGTAGTTTAGTTAATAAATTTTTTTTTCTTTCCCCTAAGCAAGAGCCTGCTTTGCTTATTCCGGGTACCATCTCACAGCAGACACCAGGGAGAGGATATTCTCATGGGGGCACTGGCATTGTGCCAGTGTCAAACCATGACATAAATATATCTGCATTTTTATTCCCTTAATTTTGTCTGGCCTCCATTTTTAGGTAGCTCCAAAAAAGGCATCAGTTTCTGGCAACAACTAAGGGACAGGAGAATCCTCTGGACCCAGTAAGACCCAGATATGACACCCCCCCCCAGATGGCACTTCGGAGGGGCAATGACTGCAGTCCAGGCGGCATCGGAGACCAAGAATCCAGCACAGAAGCAGAAACGTAAGTGAGTTAAAAGCAGTGTTTTGTGGTTAGCACTGTAGTATATGGTAGAGATAATTCATGCTAATAATGTATAAAATATTGTAAGATCCAAACTATGTCTTTTGACCACCCTGGCCAGGAGCAGTGTCTTATTCATATACATCTAGTTCCTGGACTACGTTAAGATAACATCAGGTTCTTTAATGTAAGAATAGAAGCTTCCAGGGGGATAATCGCCGGCTTCCCCAGGTCCAAGGGACCACTCAAGAGTGATTATCGCCTCGAAGATTACATCTACCATGATGATCTACGGCACCAACCTGATGCATGTGAATGCTGACTTCCCTGACAACATCTCAACACCTAGACTGGATCTTTGTCTACCTCTGCACATGTAAAGCCTCTGTTATGCATGTGAAGAGACACAAAGAACATTCGTTCATCTCTGCCTCGGGCAGAATAAACAGTATAAGAACTGGCGGCTTGAAGCAGCATTTGTGAACAGGGGGAGACTCTGAAATTTGGAGGTCAGATCCGTGTGTTCACCCAGCGCTGAACCCGGGTTCGATGCTGACCCTTGGCTGTGGTGGTTTTTGATGACCGAAATTCGGTCTTGCGGACAAATTAATAAATCTTTGCTAAATTTTCTTATAAGTTTGATTCTCGATTTGATAATTTATAACAATCTGGTGACAACCCGTCGTGATTTGATATTGGGGTTCAGGACTCCCTTCCCACCTGGGAGGCGCCCCGCTGATTTCAGTGGCCCGAGCAGGATTGGAGTCCGAAAAACTAATCAAATTCACAAAGAACTGAAATCGGAGCCACAGCCAAGGGGGATGAAACGGGCCCAATTCTCGGCAAACTCGGAACGATCCAGAGAGGTCTCCGAGCTTGAGGTTTTTTTTCACTTGGAAAAATCGACGTGCACGAAGAAATCCACACGGGAAAAGGAACCGTAAGTATCGTGTGGTTGAGTGAAGCGTGACCGGATGCGTGTGTGAGACGTGACTGTCACGGGGCGAGTGTGGACCCCATGATCACATTTCCACCATCCCGCGAGGAATGTGGTTGGTCTAGGGGGAAGCGGAAGGTTTTGTCTGACATACATGAGACCCGAGGCTCAGGGGGAGTCTAGGGGGAAAACCGGTCATGGTTGGGGTCAGGAGGGGGAAGAGACGAGCCTAGAGAATTCTAGGAGCCCATCTGCTTTCTGATCCGGAGGAAACAGGTAAAAATCAGTCTAAAAGGTCAGCAGAACCGTTCTCTTCTCAACTGAGTCAGACAGGCAGCTTTTCGCGAGCCAGAGAGACCGACATCGGACAAAGAAACGGGACCCGCAACGGACTTCCCAATGAAAGTAGAGAAGGTAAGAAAAATCATGGAAATCCTTGAGAAAATGGGGTTGGGAAAGAGCAGACTCCAGAGAAAAACCCAGGAAAAACCTCTCCAGGGTCCTGGGAAAGTTTTACCAGAAATCCCAAGAGATAGTCCCCTGGGACGGATGTTAGAACATTGGTACGAAAGCCCGAGTAGGATGGGAAGTCCAAGGAGAAAATGATCCACTTTTGCATGGAAAAATGGGGAGGGAGGGACACCAGAAAATACATGGTTTGGCTGATTTTTGGCACGTTTGAAGCTTGGACTAGCGAATCTTTGTACAACCACATGTTTGATCCTGAGGAAATCGAGTATGTCGAAATATGGAGACATGCTTGTACGGGTCTATATCCAATACGAGCTCTCCAGCGCGCGGCAAAAGCGGGAAAGTGATGGGAGCCGTTGGAAAATCTTCCACCCCCTTACCTTGTGTCTCCGCAACAACTCTAACCCATGCAGGCACAAGCAGTGCCTGAGATGCCTCCCGAGGTGAGGGTTCAGCAGACTCAGGCGACGGCACCACTGCCCCTGCCAGATCAGGCAGCGGCATCCGCTTTCCCACATGGCCAAGTGGCAGTGGCACAACTGCTGCTGCAGGTTTCTCCAAAAACCGAGGAGAGACAGGTAACTGTCCCTAGGGACATCTCTCCCCCAGCCCATCGGACGAGGCAGCGGACAAGGAGGGTGACTACGGGGGACAGTGGGGATGAGGAGCAGAAGCCCGGCATCTTCCCTTTACGGGAAGTGCCGATGGCTCTGGGGGTGATTGGGTTCGTACACACCCCGATCAACACGACTGACATGAGTGAGGGCGTTCAAAAAGGAAATGGGTAAATTGATGGATGATCCTTTGGGGGTGGCGGAGAGGTTGGATGAGTTTTTGGGAACCAGCATATATACCTATGAGGATCTCCAAGCAATCTTAAGATCACTGTTCAACAACGAGGAGAGATACATGATCAGGCAAGCCACGATCAAGGACTGGGAAAAGAGAAACCCTAATGGGTGGGCTGGGGAAGAAAGGTGGCCAAAGCAGAAACCGTCTTGGGAAGCCCAGACGGAGGAGGGAAAGCAGAAAATGATAAATTTGAGAAATATGGTCATTCAGGGTATCTGGGAGGCGGTACCAAAGGGACAAAACATGAGCAAGGTACTCCGAGAGTGCCAGGGCAAAGATGAGACCCTCACGGAATGGCTGGAGAGACGCCACAAAGGTCTGAGAATGTATTCAGGAACAGATCCCGACTCTCCAGTGGAGAAAGTGTTGTTGAAAATGCAGTTTGTGGCGAAATCTTGGGAAGATATTCAGAAAAAGTTAGAAAAGATAGATGGGTGGCAAGAACAGGGGTTGCAGGAACTGCTTTGGGAAGCCCAGAAAGTCTACATGAGACAGGATGAGGAGAAACAGAAGATCCAAGCCAAGGTTTTGGTGGCTGCAGTAAGGGAAGCACAAAAGCAGAAGCAAGGTAAGGATGTGGCGAAAAAGGTGCTGGCAAAGAAACAGGGTTCTTCACAGGGAAAGGGTTAGAGTGAGCAAAGGCAGGATTTTGAGTACTTTTACTGCAAACAAAAGGGACACATACAAAGGAATTGTCCCAACAAAGCCAAGGACCAGGCAATGTTTCAGGAAGATTAGGGGTGTCAGGGTGTCGTGGTTTGACCGGAAATGGGACATCTGGGATATGTTGTTTGTGCTGTGATTACCAATGGGTGGTCGGATTTTAAGATGGGCACCTGGCTTTGGCCAGTAGGGCATGTGGATCCGCCTCTGAGACCACAAAGCAAGGGGTTAAAATCGCAGGGAGTTTTTCCCTCAGTCTCTTTTGAATTTCCGGCGGGACAGAGATGCTGCTCTCTCCCCTGGCTCAGCTGCTGCTGGGCTGGGGGAGGGGAAGCCACGTGGCCCAGCTGAGGTAGGCCGGACCCAGTGGAAGGGTTGATTTGGGGCACCGAGCAACCTGTTTACCCCCCATTCTCCCCCATCATCTTTTGGAGACGGAGAGAAACGCAGCCTGTGCTGAACTGAGTTACCTTGAAACCTGATATCATGTCCCTGCAGCAGCCAGCACGGCTGGGAGGAGAAGGAGGGGGGGGGGCAGCGGGCAGCCCGGCCGCTCCGTGAGAGCTTTTAACCCTTTTGTGGATAATGGAAACTTTACAGAACAGTACCCCTTCCTAGAGGAGGATAAAAGTGGAGGATGAAGGTAGAAATGGGTCAGTGAGTACGTCTGGCAAAAAGAGAGAGATGTTGAAGGAATTGAGAAAGATGTAGTGGTTTTTCTGGATGCTTTCTTGTTGTAAATCCATGAACTGATTCCTGGTGATGCAGAGACTGCATTTCGGGGGGAAGCAGAGACTCAGAGCCAAGAGAGTTCAGTGTTGAGACCCCTCGGCCCCAGGGGGTGTGTGAAGGAAATGGGGGGGACAAAGGTCCCAGAGATGAGACTGTGCTCTGCTCGGAACGGGACGATGCATCCTTAAAAGGTCCAAAGGTCTACCCTGAAAAAACAGGTCATCTGCTCCATGCAAGAGGTGGTGAGAGCATCTCTGCATGGAAAGATGTCACGAGATAGCAGAACTCTGGGCGGTGCTGTTTTGTGACAAGGAATCCATGGCACAAGGAAGGACTCCGTCTACTCTTCATGAGCTGAAGATTTGATTTTCTAAAGGGTGGTGCCAGACCGAGTGTTTGATGATTTGGGAAATGTAAATGTACTGGGGATTTGGTGGGAGGAGGAAGTGTTGGAGTGTTTCTGTATAGTTTTCATTTTCCTTGTGTTTAAATTTTTTTTTTTTTTGTAGTTTAGTTTTTGTAGTTTAGTTAATAAAGTTTCTCTCTCTTTTCTTTTCCCTAAGTAAGAGCCTGTTTTGCTTATTCCCGGGTACCATCTCACAGCAGATGCCAGGGAGAGGGAATTTTCATGGAGGCACTGGCATTGTGCCAGTGTCAAACCATGACACAGGGGCTTTTCAGTTTGGGGTCCAAAACACTGAGGGAGCCCTTGATAAAATTAAAAGTGGGACCCCACAGGGAAGAGATGTGGTTTATGGTAGACTCGGGGGCGGAACGGACAACAGTGCAACAAATACCGAAGGGGTGCTCTCTGAGCAACGACTCCATGATGGTAACTGGAGCAAAAGGGGAACCTTTCGAGGTTCCAATCATAAAAGATGTAGAAATAGAAACGGGAAATAAAAAGCGCAAAGAAAATATATTGTTAGTTCGGGATGCTGATTTCAATTTGCTGGGGCGGGACATGATGGTTGCTCTGGAAATTGGATTGGCAGTGGAAAAATCCCGGCTCAAGGTGAGAATTTACAAACTCACTGTCCAAGACGAGGAAAAGATAGCCCTGAGGGTGTGGTATGTTTGGGGGGAGGCCAGGAGGCTGAACATAGAGCCGATTCGAGTCGAGATTGAGAGATCAGAAGACCCGATACGGGTCAAACTATATCCCATCTCCATGGAAGTGAGAAGGGGTTTGAAGCCAGTGATTGACGAATTAATAAAGAAAGGCACACTAGAGCCGTGCATGTCCAGACACAACACCCCAATTCCGGCAGTGAGAAAACCAGATGGCAGCTTCAGGCTGGTGCAGGACTTAAGGGCTGTGAATCAGAGAACTAAGACTTTGTTCCCCACGGTTTCAAATCCTTACACTTTGCTGACCAATATCTCTCCTGAGGACACTTGGTACAGTGTAATTGACTTAAAGGACGCTTTCTGGACCTGTCCTCTAGCTGAGGACAGCCGTGATTATTTCGCGTTTCAGTGGGAAGACCTGGAGACGAACAGAAAGCAGCAACTCGGGTGGACTTCATTGCCTCAGGGCTTCGTGGACTCTCCAAATTTATTTGGACAGGCACTTGAACAGGTTTTAAGTCACTTTGTACCAACAGAAGGGACAAAATTGCTACAGTATGTAGATGATTTGTTGGTTGCAGGTCCAAGGGAGGAGGCTGTAAGGACGAGCACAATCGAGCTTTTGAACTTTTTGGGGGAAAAGGAGTTGAAAGTTTCAAAGTCGAAGTTGCAATTCACAGAGCCCAAGGTCAGGTACTTGGGACATTGGTTAACCAAGGGCAAAAAGAAACTGGACACAGAGAGGGTGGCAGGGATTCTTGCCTTGCCACCCCCGCAGACAAAAAGGGAGGTCAGGCAGCTTTTGGGGTTGTTGGGATATTGCCGGCAGTGAATTGAAGGGTACAGCGAAAAGGTGAAGTTTGTATATGAGAAACTCACCACAGACTGGATCAAATGGACAAAGATAGATGAAGAAGAATTTAGGGGAGTCAAGGAGGCACTCATAGCAGCACCAGTGCTGAGTCTCCCTGATGTGAAAAAACCCTTTCAGTTGTTTGTGGATGTGAGCAGTCACACGGCACACAGGGTGTTGACGCAGGACTAGGCAGGGGTCAGGAAACCTGTGGGCTACTTGTCTCGGCTTTTGGACCCGGTCCGCAGGGGTTGGCCCACCTGCTTGCAGGCACCTGTAGCCGTGGCATTGCTGGTGGAAGAAGCCAAGAAGGTAACCTTCGGACCACCTCTGGTAGTATTCGCACCGCACAACGTGTGGGGCGTACTACAGCAGAAAGCGGACAAATGGCTCACTGATGCAAGGTTGTTAAAGTATGAGGCCATTTTGATTCACTCACAGGACTTGGAACTGAGAACAACAACTGCGCAGAACCCTGCGCAGTTCCTGTTTGGGGAAGCTTCCGAGGAATTGATTCACGATTGCGTGGAGGTGGTTGAATTGCAAACCAAAATCAGGGAGGATTTAGAGTAGGAACTGGACAAGGGAGAAAAGTGGTTTGTGGATGGATCGAGCAGAGTAGTCGAGGGAAAAAGGAAATCAGGATACACAGTCATGGATGGGAGAACAGGAAAGGTGATTGAAGTGGGTCCCCTGAGCACGAGTTGGTCGGCACAAGCATGCAAACTGTATGCAGTTCTGAGAGCATTGAAGGGGCTGAAAGGGAAAAAACGAATGATTTTTACAGATTCAAGGTATGCCTTTGGGGTGGTTCACACGTTTGGGAAAACTTGGGAGGAAAGAGGACTGATCAACATGAGGGGAAAGGGACTGATGCATGGAGAATTAATCCGGAAAATCTTAGACGCTCTAAGGGGGCCGGAGGAAATTGCGGTGGACCATGTGAAGGGACACCAGGCAGGAATTCAGTTCCGGACCAGGGGGAACAACTTGGCAGACCAGGAGGCCAAAACCGTGGCATTGATGATGGTGAGTACCCCAGAGATTGAAGGGGTTGAGGTCCCTGATGATCCTCCTCAGCCCTCCCAAAAGGAGATTGAATGTTATGAGAAGATCATGGGAAAATTGAAAGAAGGTAAGTGGAGATTACCTGATTGGAGAGAATTAGTTTCCAGAGGTTTTACCAGAAGGATTTTGCGGAAATTGCACCAGTGAACACATTGGGGGGTACAAGCCCTGGCAGAACAATTTTTGAAATTTTTCAGGTGCAAGGAAATATACGAATTGGCCAAAAAAGAGGTACAAGGATGCCTGATTCGTCAGAAAGTCAACAAATCAAGAGCAAAATAGGTTGCCCTGGGGAGTCGCCCTGTTGCGTACCGACCATTTGAAAGAATTCAAGTTGGTTTCACAGAGCTGCCAGAAGTGGAGAGGTTCAAATTTGTGCTTGTGATAGTGGACAAATTGACTCATTGGGTGGAGTGTTGCCTTCTGCTGGAAGGCAGGCGACCTGGTTCAAAGAGCAGCACAGCGACCCCAAACGCTCTTGGGTCGCTCGGACCAGTAACAACGCTGACACCAGTATGGTGGACCGTTAAAGGCATTTATTCTCTCATCTCAAGGGGCTTTATAGTTTAGGGGGTCTTCTACGTCAGAAAAGGGGTCTGGCTGTGCTTTCTGGGGTTAGTACAGGAGTGGAAATTTACTGGCATTTCTATGTTAGGGGGGCTACACATTTGGCTACATTCCGAGGGTGATCATTATCTCTGGGGAAGAGGGGAAGAGGGGATTCTGTAACTTTCCGTACATCCCGAGATCTTCCGAAGCGCCTGTCCCTGCCTACTACATCTCCTCCCCTCTCTTTCACAAATGAATGAGGTAGTCATATACATAGGCATTAAAATGAGGTAAAAGGTTGGGGTTTGACAAGGGAAAAGGGTTTTGGGAAACCTGAGTAAGTTTCTGCCAGGCAAGTTTCTCATGACTGGCAGTGTTCCCTGATGAATTCACAGCATCTGTTGTCATCCTACGAACAGGATATCAGTCCGTTCTAGGCGGGTCCGAATGAATGAGACTAGCTTGTTCAGCAGGCACGGTCCGAAGGTAACAGCTAAAAAGCAGCATTGCCAGTGGACCTACTAGGGTAGAAATTAGGGTGGTTAGCCATGGTGACCGATTGAACCAGGATTCGAACCAACCCTGATGGGCTTCCCTGTCTCTCTGTCTCTGAGCCAGTCTGTTTCGGAGTTCTGCCATGGAGTCTCTAACGACTCCCGTGTGGTCCGCGTAGAAGCAGCATTCCTCTTTCAGGGCGGCACACAGGCCTCCTTGCTGTATGAGCAGGAGGTCCAGTCCTCGCCTGTTCTGCAGGACCACTTCTGAAAGTGAGGAGACTGACTTCTCCAGAAAGGAAATGGATTTCTCGATCCTCTACAGGTCCTCGTCGATTGTCATCTGCAGCTGGGACAGTCCTTGATGTTGAGTCGCTAAGGCTGAGACACTTGTTGCCGTTCCGGCTGCTCCTAGGCCGAGCAGCATTGCGATAGTTATACCTGTTAATATTTCTCTTTTGTGGAGCCGGCTGGGTTCTTCGAAAAGGTGGTACACCTCTTCGTCTGAGTGGTACAGGACCCTAGGGACGATCAGAACTTGGACACAAAAGTCGTTAGAGTCATTGAATTTGGCAAGGAACACACAGGGACTCACTCCAGATCTCTGGTAAACCCACATCCCAGATGCGGATGGGACCACCCACTTATTATTCTTCCTGTCGGGCTCGACTACTTCGGTGCAGACGTCGCCTCTCCGCTTAGCTAGGGTTGCATTTCCAAAGCATCTGCCCCGACCTGTGGCTTGACTCAGGGTAATTTCTTTTCGGGGTGTGCCCCACCTGCACTGGTGAGGGGCATTGGCTGTGGAATAACTAAAGGGGGTATCTAAAGCGACTCCTTCATAAAAGGGGGGTTTGACATCATAACAAAACCAACAGGAGTCGGTTAGGTTAGGGTTAGATTCGTTCAGGGATAGAAAGGTAGCTTCTAACATGCGAAGGATTGGGTCCGAGTCTGACCCGGCTGAGTGGCCTATCTGGAAGGCTTCCGCATCGCCGGTCGGGACGTTGGTGTCCCTTGTGGGTAAGGCTTTGGGGTAGGTCATGTTTCTCCCTTTCTGTGTGCTTTTAATCACTTTGTTGGGTCCAACTGCCCGGGGTGCCGACGGTTGGAGCCTGGTAATTCATACGTTCACCCACTGTTTTGACCCTTGAAGGACTACTGTCCACGCTTTGCCCACGGCCCAGCTAGGATGATTTGGCTGTAAAACTGTTATGTTGTAATGAGTGCATCTCCTAATTTTGGGGGTTTTATGGCGGTTTCGGTAGTAACTTCCCTGAAGGAAGACGGGTATTTTGCAGCCTGCGGATGCCCAGGTAAACTGTAGGAATTTGTCGGACTCGTGGGTCCCACCCAGGCCCTGACGGCCAGGTGTCAGTAACTATTGTTTGACAGCCCCAGTGCCCACAATATCCCTACCCTGGGTGATTACAGTAACTTCTTCCTGGGTTTGAAGCTGGGCACCAGTAGGATAGGTACATGTGTGTGGCATGTGAGGAATAGGGGTCTACCTTTGGTTGTCCTGGAAACAGGTCAGTAACGCGAAGCACGAAGGATGGGGTGTTTGGTGTGGTGATGTCTCTGAGCATCTTATCGTCGGTAAGATGTCGCATGACCCACCTGAATGGCTGATGGGGGTAGTGATCTGGGCTGGCTTGTCCTCTGGCGACAAGCCCCAGCAGCAAGATCACACAGAAACACTGTTGATTATTGGGTCTCACCCGTGCGGGTCTCTCGGACGCTGTCTGGCGGCTTGGTGGTCTGTCACTTTCCTCTGGAAGGGGAGTGTACGCATCCCAAGGACTCCTACAAGCATGTCCTGTAAACAGAAACTCACAATTCTCATCAGTCTCATCCTGCCCACTGCAGAGGTGGGGCTTGATGGACTTAAGTGGACACCACCTGATTTTTCCGTCCTTTTTGACAGTTGCGTACCTTCACCCCGTGAGTATCAATCTCCAGCCCTGTTCCCATTCGCCTAGCTCATTCCTAATTACAACCTGCGGGCCCTTCTCTAGCGCTCTGGAGGCCCAGTGTTTTTGAATGGGACTGTTTGTTTCATCCCCCCTAGGGAATTGATTCAGTGCTAGCAAAGCGGTTGCTAGTATACGTGCCTGATCTCCTGAGGGAATGGAATTGGCAAAGCCCTCCGCTTTTGCCAACACCTCTAGCCTGGTTTTCGGGGTCTGATTTGCTCTCTCGACTATAGCCTGCCCGGTACTGTTATATGGGATACCTTGTACTAAAGTAATGCCCCATTTTGAGGTAAATTCTTGTACTGGTTTGGAGGTGAAATTGGAACCGTTGTCAGTTTTGATCTGCTTGGGGATACCAAGCCATGCCATGGCTGTCAGCCAGTGCTGAATTGTGGTTTTAGAGTCAGTTTTGGGGTGCTGTGTGGCTATGATCGTTCCGCTGAAAGTGTCCACTGTCACTGCAAGCCATGCTCGGGGTTTCAGCAGTTGACACAAGGTGAAGTCCGACTGCCAGATCTCTGAAGGCTTGAGACCTCTCGGGTTGATCCCACTGGTCCACAGGGGTGACTTCTGGCAGTGAGGACAGGTAGCCACCACATGTCCTGTGTCCACTGTTGAGATCCCGCATCTCTTTGCCAGTGCTTTGGTTCCAATGTGGAGTGACTCATGCAGTTGACGAGCTTCTTGCAACGTCCACACGCCTTTTGCTGCGGCGTCCGCTTTGTTGTTACCGGTCTGGAAGTAACCTTTGACTGGGTCGTGACTGTTGACGTGAATGACGGATACGGTGCCCTGTCGTGAGGAGAGCGCTTCTTCCAGCATCAGGGCTGCTGTAGATGTTGACACACCTGGTCCTGCCATAACTAGGCAGAGTCTTGCCACGAATATAGAGTCCGTTACAATGTTGAGGTGTTCATCTTGGAAGAGTCCGCATGCCAAGACCACTGCTGCTGCTTCCAGCTGCTGCACTGACAGTGTGGGGTCACACGCTTTGACGCAATGCCATTGCTCTCCTGCCTGCCACACTGCTGTTGCGGTACAAGTTGTGGAAGAAGCGTCCGTGAAGACCGTTGGTCCTGGCTGCGGTTGGTCCTTGACCTTTGGCGGTATGTCTATGTCGACGATGGTCAGCAGCTGAGTTCAGGGTGGTTTGGTGGAATAGGAGATTTCTCCTCCGAAGCCGGTGAGAGCAAGGACTAGGTACTCTGAAATTGTGGTTGACTCCGTGGTCGGTTGCTTGCGAAAGGGAAGGTAGATTCTCGTTGGCTCGGTTCCTAGGTGTCTCAAGGCAAGTCTCCTGCCTTTCCTGATGAGGTTGGCGATGCATTAGATTCCTGGGGAGAATGCACAGGCGGGTCTTCCGAGGACCACCCATTGGATCGGTCGGGACTTTTCAGAAGGTCCTTGGGCCAGTGCTCCCCCTCCCCCCTTCGGCGTGAAGTGGACGTATAGGTCCAGGGGCATGGCTGGGTTCCACCTGGCAAGCGTGCCAGTGGATATCTGCTGTTCAATGAAATCAAGGGAGCTCGTCGCTTGCGGTGTCAGCTCCTTGGGTTCCCAGGGGTGCTTTCCTTTCAGGAGATCATATAAAGGATCCATGACCTCGGGAGGGATTAGGATGATGTTGCAAACTCACTGCAGCGATCCCACCAGGCATTGCACATCATGGAGTGTCTTAATGTCTCGGTGGACCTTCACCTTGGGAGGAGTCACGTAGGAGCTTGTCATCCCTACGCCCAGAAAGGTCACGCAGGGTCCACTCACGATCTCGAAGCCATTGGCCTGGAGGGATTCCGTGATTGCAGATATCAGGTGTTCTACTTCACTTGCCGATGGAGCTGAGGCTAGGATGTCGTCCATGTATTGAATGATGGTTGCGGAGGGGTGGGCGTGCTGGACTGGCGTCAGCGCTCTGTCTACGGTGACCTGGCAGATAGTCAGGCTATCTACTAGGCCTTGTGGCAATACTCTCCATTGGAAACGGAGGTTGGGCCGCTTGCCGTTTGGAAACACAACGGAAAAGGCGAATCATTCTCTGTGTTCAGGGTGCAGGGGTATCGAGAAGAAACAGTCTTTGATGTCCAGCACTGCGCATGGCTGTCCTTCGGGAATGACTGAGTTCACAGGTAGCAGTGTCTGGACCGGGCCCATGCGTCGGATTGTCTTGTTCACTTCTCTCAGGTCGTGGATGAGACGATAACCTTCTCTGGACCTTTTGGGGATTACGAAAACAGGGGTGTTCCATGGGCTGATGGAGGGTTCTATGTGACCCTTCTGCAGTTCACGGTCGACCAGTTCCAGTAAAGCTGCCACTCGATGCTCTGATAAAGGCCACTGCTCGACCCACAAAGGTTCTGATGATTTCCAAGTCAATTTGATCGGCAGCTGAGGGTGTACGGCAGTGGCCCTTATGATAAATTTGTAATCCTGACTCCGAGCATAGCAAGGACGTCTCTCCCTACCAGGGACGGAGAGTTTTGCAAAATGTAGGGGTAAATTGCCACTGTCTGTTCTGGTCCCTTGTTCGTGTGAAGTGTTATAGCCACCAGCTGGGTGCTTTTCCACGCCTGGGTTTGTCCCCCCACCCTGTTCACCAGAGGGACTTTTTGAAATTGCCAATGTCTTGGCCAATGCGATTGGGGAAGAATTGTGCAGTCTGATCCCGTGTCCGCCCAGAACTGAAGCCCTACGACGTGGGGGTCATGACCGTCATAAAGGCGGCATGTTCCCCACACCTTTAGGGGTTACTTCCCTATTTTCATTGCCAGGGCCACCCAGGGGTCCCGCTCTGGGGCGTCCCCTGCTGACCCTGTGGCACTTGCGCGGCTTGTGGCGGTGGAGGGTGCGAAAGCACTGTTGGTGGTGCTGTACAACCTTGCCATTGTATCGCTGTTGGGGGTGCGATACTGACTGCCTCCTGTGGGAGTATAGGGTATAAGGATCCCCCCCCACTGAGGGTTGGCACAGGTGGGCTGTCTCACATTCGCAGCGGGAGGAGGCTGCGTATGGCCCATGCGCCCCCTCCCTCTCCCATTTCCTTGTGGCCGGGATCTGCAGTCCCTAGCGAGGTGACCTCTCTTCCAGCAGCTCCAGCAGATCCTTCTCGGGCATTGCTGGGACGAGGGTGCTGGCAGGGTAAGCTGTGCCGGCTGGGGACAGCTTGTCACAACATGACCTGAGTGACCACATTTAAAGCAAGTCATCGCACTGGTTAGGGTGTGAACGGCTGCTTGAATTGGAGTCAGTTGTTCTTCCCTGACAACATGCTTAATCATGTCAGCCAGGCTGGCTACGGCCGGCAGGGAGCGCAATATGTCTTTGGTGACGGTATTACACTGCTGCCGCAGGCAGTCAGCCACCACAGGGCCCTTTGCCGGGGCAGGTAGGGTAGAGGAGTCTACTGCAGCTTGGAGGCGATCGACAAACTGCATAAAACCTTCACTTTCCCCCTGCTTTATAGTTGACCATGGTGCCGGCTTAGCCACCACCCTAGAGGTGGCGCGTATAGCCTCCCTGGCCGCCTGGGAAGTAGCCCGGACTTCCTCAACCCGGAACTGCGCGGCTTGTAGCAGAGGCGTTGCCACCTCGTCATGTTTCCCCAGCAGTCGGGATAAGCTTGACCCGTGCAGTGGCTGCCCCTCCCCTGCTGCCTGAGTGAGCACGGTGGCACAGTTATCTGTCCACTCTTGCTTGAACACAATCAATCCCGCTCTGTCAAAAAGCATGCAGCTTATTTGCACAATATCAAAAGGAAGTAAATCGTCATTGCTAAAAAGACCATCCATGAGTGTGGAAACTACCCTGGAGTTGATCCCTTTTTCTGAAATGGCTTTGACTACCGCCTGAATATCCCTAGGATTCACCGGGTGATATACCCTTTGTTGGTTGCCCTGGGGACCTGTAATTCTCACCGGGAAAGCATGTACAGCCGCTGCAGGCGCCCAATCTGCACAGGCAATCTTTATTTTACCCCAGTCAGTGAGTTTGTGCAGCTGGTTCCTGACCTTGTTTAAAGATTTATTCGGTTTCGTCCGAAACCGCATTAATTCTATACTCTCGGTTTCCAAGTCGCCACTAGACTCGGTAAGCTCTGCAGAGCAGTCTGAGGAGCTGTCGCTCCATTCAGAGCCGGAAGTTGACTGCCGATGGACTTCCGGTCCCCCTTGCAGTTTTGTTCGGCTCGGGCCCCGATCCTCCCCTCGGGGGCGGTGTCGTTCCTCCCCTCGGGGGCGGTGCCGCTCCCGCCCCCTGGGCTTGCCCAGCCCCCTGTAGGGAGGGACCTCTCCCTTATATGGTGGCGGCGGTGGGTGCGGTTCCCAAGCGAGTATCCGCCCCCCATCGCTCCCCTGCGCGTGCGTGTCTGCGGGTGTCTGCAGCCCCTAACTGAGCATGCGCCCAGCGCCGGTTTCCTGCGCATGCGCGTCCGCGACTGCCCGCGCCTCCGGGCTTTTCCTGCCACGGACCCGTGGGCCCTGCCCCTCCCCTGGCGTTCCCACGCCATTTTGGAATGGCGGAGGTGCCGCCACCTCGGCGCCCCAGGCTGCTTCCGCCAGCCCCCCCCCAAAAGGATCGCGAGCGTATCTCTGCTGCCTGCATCAGATCGGCGATCGACGGGGGAAGGACGGACAGGGAAGCCACGGGTTTTTCAGGAGATTCCGAGGGGGGATCTGGACCCGGCTGGTCCCGCAGGGGTGTTGAGGGGTCCCGCGGAGGGGTTGGGGGGTCCCCCGGGAGCTCTGGGGGGTCTGGACTCGGGCTTGGGGAAGGATGGGTCGCGCCTGGTCCCCGCGCGTCCGCGCTTTCGATCGGATCGTTTTCGGAGGGGGTTTGTGTAGTCGCACCCACCCCCAGTTTCGGCATAGCAAATAAATGTATGCGCGCGGCATTCCACGTCTCCTGTTCTTCTAACGCTTTGCGTAGGACCCCCTCCACCTTCCCCCACGCTTTTAGACATTTACTGCTACCTGTGATCTTTGTATCTTCTGCCAAAACGGCTGTGCATTTCCCCCACACCTCTGAATGCAATATATCCACGGGGCGTTCAATTGCCCCTAGCTCTAGGAGCCTTGCCACAGCAAGGGTAAAATACCTGAGCTCACATTTTATACCCCATTGCACACATATAGAACTCACGACCTTCACTATCGCTTCCATGCGATCTGTGGGTCCCCGGGGCGTCCCCCGTCTGCCGTAGTCGGTCCAGCCACTGCTGCCGCTGCGTCTCGTCCAGGAGTATCCCCGTCACCCGAGGTTTTTTTCTTTCCCGGGCTTTCGGCACCACTTTGTTGCCTTCTGCTGGAAGGCAGGCGACCTGGTTCAAAGAGCAGCACAGCGACCCCAAACCCTCTTGGGTCGCTCGGACCAGTAACAACGCTGACACCAGTATGGTGGACCGTTAAAGGCGTTTATTCTCTCATCTCAAGGGGCTTTATAGTTTAGGGGGTCTTCTACGTCAGAAAAGGGGTCTGGCTGTGCTTGCTGGGGTTAGTACGGGAGTGGAAATTTACTGGAATTTCTATGTTAGGGGGGCTACATGTTTGGCTACAATCCGAGGGTGATCATTATTTCTGGGGAAGAGGGGAAGAGGGGATTCTGTAACTTTCCGTACATCCCGAGATCTTCCGAAGTGCCTGTCCCTGCCTACTACAGTGGAGACCTTTCCCAGCTCACGGACAATGGCTCAGACGGTGAACAGAAAATTACTGCAAGAAATTGTATCCTGATATGGGGTGATGAATTGCATTGATTCAGATCAAGGGACTCATTCCACATCGAAGATTATTAAGCAGATGGCTGACGCACTAGGCATCCGATGGGAATACCACACTCTGTGGCATCCCCAGAGTTCAGGACAAGTGGAAACAATGAATCAGACTTTGAAGGTGCAGTTATCTAAATTAATTTTAGAAACGTGGATGTCCTGGTTGAAATGCCTGCCTTTGGCACTGCTTAATATCCGAACCATGCCTCATTTAGAGACAGGGCTCTTGCCATTTGAAATGTTATATGGGATGCCATATAGACATGGAATGTCAGTGGGACACCGCAGGTTTGAGGATGGTCAGATTCAACCCTATCTGGTTGCAATCAACAAGAATTTTCAGGAGCTCAGAAAACAGGGGATAGTGGCCCAGAGTGCTCCTCTGGGATTCACTATTCACAAAATCCAACCGGGTGACAGAGTGCATGTGAAAGTGTGGAAGGAGATACCTCTCTCTCCTCGCTGGGAAGGTCCTTTTCTTGTGCTCCTGACAACAGACACGGCCATTCGGACAGGGGAGAAAGGCTGGACACACGCGTCTAGGGTGAAGAAAGTCGAACAGCAGGAGGAAGCGCCTGAGTGGAGGGTCACTTCTTCCCCAGGCAACTTGAAGCTCAGACTTCAACGTCCTTGTAAATGACAGACGGTGAGCGGATAAGTTGTATACTGTCAGATTTTGTATGCCATTCGTTTGTACACTTTAAGTGTGAATATTGTCAAGGGGTTTTTGTCAATCACTGTAGAAAGGGACAGAGGCCAAAGGGGCTGTGAACTCAGTGTTTGGAGGAAGAGCTTGAGCTGACTGACCGTATCCTAACCTTAGCCACCAATTTGGGAATCATTGAATTGGACTTACAGGAGTGGTTTCGCATTTTTCAGAACGGGGTGCATGGGAAGCTTAGATCACAAGCAGAAATTTTGGATGTGGAGTGCCAGAAATTCGTCAGAGTACCGTGCAGTTCTGATGCTATCAGGGTTTCACGGTGGGGCGCTTTTAAAAGGAGGTATGCGGCTAGGTCAGAGAACATGTTCCCTGAAGAATACTCCTGCTGCCGCAAAGATGGTCTTCCTCGCCTCTGATGGCACCCCAGGGGGCAGAGGCAAAGGCAGAGGAGTACACCTGGTGAGAATCTTGATTGGCCTGAGCCTAGCCATGTGCGGGACACAGAGTCTGCACACTGAGGTCCCAAGGAGAGTCGGAAACGAGAGCTCCGCAGATGAGTGTGGAAATTGCACTCAGGTGGTCGCAGTTGTAGGGGATGGGAGATCCTCAGCATACCAAGCCCCAGAGGAATGTCTCAGGGAACCTGGCAGGTACTGTTGGAAGAATGGCACAAGGGTGAAATTGTGTGATTTGGAAACAGGTATTTGGTGCATCAATCCCAAGGCAGGGCTAAGGAACAGGCAGTCAGATGAGCACAAACATCAAATGTGAAAATGAAGTGTGGAAACAATGTCAATCCCCATTTGTAACCAATGCAACTGAACCATGTGGGGTTGGGGGAAAGACAGAATCAATCTTTGTCATGTATCACCAGGTGAATCCATTGTGCTACGACAATGCAAGGCTGGGAATATGCATGATGAATGGGAAAATGTATTGGATGGCAAGAAATGCTAAATTTGACAGCAAATTTACTTTAAACAAAGACCCACTCATATTGGACTTGGCACAGGCAAATGAGGACAGAGTGTGCCTGCAATATGATCGGGTTGTCTGTTTCACAAGAAATAAAAATGATGAGGATCTGGAGGGGAGAATGAGAGAGATAACTCAGGAACTGAGGCGAAGGGAGTCAGAATTGAGGAAGAAAAGAGTTGAACAGGAAAGATTGAAAACACTGGGAGAACAATATGAAATGCTGGAAAAGCAATATGCTGGTGGGGAACTACCTTCCCCAGACAGGAACCTGTTCATTGACTTGATGCAAGAGATTGCAACTGAATTAGGATTGTCAAATTGTTGGATTTGTGGGGGGCTGAAGTCAGCAGAAAAATGGCCTTGGAAAGGGGAAGGTTTGGCTCCAGAACAGCTTTTGAAATGGGACAGTCCGAGGGTCTCAAAATTGGCACAGAGACCTGAGGGGTGGATTTTGGACCAGAGGGTGATTGGAACTATCTGTATCAGTTGAGAAGGAAGGGAGTACACTGAGATGGTGGGATATACTCTTTGTGTATCTACCCTGACGGTGAACTCAGACACAAAAAGTAAGGTCTGGCAGCCAGAACCCCCTTCGGGGTACTGGAGTCAGAGGAACGAAACAAATTGTGAATGGAACAAAAGAATGGGACTGTGTTGGGTCAAAAATCCAGGAGCCAACCCTTTCCAATCCTTGGAGGGCATGAAGGAATACTGGGGAGACCCAGGGAAAATAAATATCAAATGGAAAGCCCCAGATGGAATTTATTGGATCGGTGGAAAGAAGGCATACAGTGAGTTATCCCCAAGGTGGAAGGAATCATGCACCTTAGGCATGATCTGGCCGGTGTTCTTCACTCTCCCGCAAACAAAAAGTAACCTGTTAGGGGCTCCATTATACAAGACCCTGAGAAGGGAGAGAAGAAACCTGAAAAAGATAATACCAGTGATAAGTGGTAAACAAACCTGCGGGGAGGAAGAGTGGCCAGCGGCGAGAATACTTGATTATTATGGACCGGCCACGTGGGCCCAGGATGGAAGCTACGGGCATAGGACTCCAATTTATCTACTGAACCGACTGATTCGGCTGCAGGCAGTGGTGGAAATTGTATCGAATCACACCTCTGAAGCCCTGGATTTATTTAGTCGGTAGCACACCCAGGTACGGGCATTTGTATACCAGAATCGAATAGCTTTAGACTATTTGCTGGCCGAAGAAGGGGGAGTGCGTGAAAAGTTCAATGAATCAGAATGTTGTATTGAGATCGATGATTATGGGGAAACCATAAGAGGTTTGGCGGCCGAGATCAAAAACGTGGCCCATGTCCCTGTTCAAAAATGGAACTCGATTTTACAATCCTCATGGTGTGACAAATTATTTGATGGGGCCTGGTGGAACAAAGTGATGTTTTTTGTGCTCTGTTCAGTAGTTGGAATCCTATTCCTGCCTTGTCTAATTCCGTGTGTTATTAGACTGATCCACCCCATGGTCCAGGGAATGCAGATAATTCCCGTGGATCCAGAGGGGGCTTCCAGAGGCAACACATCTGAAATCATGAGATTGGGAGAAAGGAAGTATGCCAGCAATGCTGGCGAAGTATTGGCAAAGTTCGAGAAACAAGCAAAAGCAAATGTGAATAATATGGGATATGAGGATGTTCCACAAAGGGAGTACAGAATAGTGTAAAGGGGTACTCTGTTTGTGGAAGACCCTTAATGGTGGCAGGTAGAAGTAGAAAACGAAAAATTTAGCAATTTGAGAGCATGAATTAAATTGGTGATATAAATGGGGAGGGATTGTAGGATATGGCAGAGATAATTCATGCTATTAATGTATAAAATACTGTAAGATCCAAACTATATCTTTTGACCACCCTGGCCGGGAGCAGTGTCTTATTCATATACATCTGGTTCCTGGACTTCGTTGAGATAAAATCGGGGTTTTTAACATAAGAATAGAAGTTTCCAGGTCGATAATCGCTGGCTTCCCTGGATTGCCGGGACCACTCAAGAGTGATTATCGTCTCGATGATTACATCTACCAAGATAATCGACAGCGCCACCCTGATACATGTGAATGCTGACTTCCCGAAGTCGACTGATAACATTGAGACACATGGACTGAGTCTTTGTCCACCTCTGCACATGTAAAGCAATGGCGATGCATGTGAAGAGACACAAAGAACATTCGTTCATCTCTGCCTCGGGCAGAATAAACGGTATAAGAACTCACTGCGGGAAGCAGCATTTGTGAACCGAGGGGGAGACTGGCATTTTAGAGGTCAGGTCCAGGTTCACCCAATGCCGAACTCGGGCTCGACGCTGGCTCTTTGGCTGTGGTGGTTTTTGACGACCGAAATTCAGTCTCGCGGACAAATTAATAAATCTTTGCTAAATTTTCTTATAAGTTTGGCTCTCGATTTGATAATTTATAACACTACCCAATAATCTCATTATCTATCTATAGCAATCAGACTCTCAGAAGTAATTTGGCCAACTTATGAATTAGACAACAATGAGATGTGGCCTGAATTTGGCAGTTTAGATAAGGAATTAATATCAAATTTGATGTCTCGCATATGCCAAGACCAGTAGTTCAGAGAATTAGAGCATGCTAGGCTTTTTATGCTTTTATCACATAAGGGAAAACTACTAGGACCTAAGAAAGAACATCATGTGATGCTTTTAAGAAAGAAGGGGGAAAAGGATGAAAAGAAAGAGCACCGTGTGTGGGGGGGTGGGGAGGAGGTGGAAACAAATTTTGTGGCTCCTGCTCCGAGGGCGGAGATGCCTGCGGTTCCAGTCCCACCCCCGCCGTCAGAGGCGACCGGGGGCAAGAGTGCGGCTTTAGCGATACCCCCACCAACAAAAGGGGGGGGAACGAAAGAGGGATTTTTATGGGCCACTGCCCCCCTCTCGGGAGATGACGGTGCTAGCGAAAGTGGATCCACCGGCTTCGCTCTGGCTGCCTCTTCCCCCTTCCCCTCCTTCCCCACGTCCCGCGGTGCCTCTCGGGTTGCGGGGGAGGCGGAAGGGCAACTCCTGCGCCCAGAAATGGCACCGGCAGAAGCGGACATGCGTGTGTTCTTCTGGCCGTTCTACACTTTTACCCTTCCCTCCTCTCCTCCGATTCTTCCCGAGTTGGGAGGAGCTAGGCGGAAGGGACAGCCATCCTATGCAGCCAACGACACTGCCTCTAGAGGTGAAGCTGGAGGGCAGAGCCTCTGATCGAGAGGGCGGAGAGGGGACCTACCACCAAGGGCACGACACCTCTGCTACTCTCAGAGGTAACAATGTGTGCTTGAGTTTCTATGACAACACCGTTCGCCTGGGAACAGGCTCAGGAGATGATGTCTCACCTGGCCGAGCCAGACCAGCTGAGGCTGACTGGTTTTCATGGCATAGCTGGTCCTGTCCAGTGGAAACGGAGAGTAGTATTAATTCAGGTAGCTCCTCTGGAGAGAAGGATGGGGGAACAGCTGTTTTGATCAGACAGACAAGGAGAAGAATAGCACGAAGGGCCATAAGAGAGCGAAGCTAGTCGTACCAGATCTAAAAAGGAAGAACCAGTTTTACAAGCCCCTTTGAGACAGGCAGTCGGTAACCAGGAGCCTATATATATAAAAGTCACATACTCTCTTGTAGAGTTGATCAGTGGAAGACCCCTGTTGGAAAATATAAAGAAAATCCATATAGAGTAGCCAATTTGGTTGCAAGGGCTATTAAGACAGAACCCTGACTGAAGTGACTTGAAATCTATGATGGACACATTCCTTGATCAAACTGAGAGATGGTTAATAAAGCTATTACAGCTTCTGTAGAGGCACAAATTGCAGGTTGATCTGAATAATGATTTTAAAGGGTTAAGATTTTACCTGAGGGTTAGAACCAATTCATATTGAAGTTAGATACACCAATGATAGGTTAATGTTTATTAGATGCTTAAGCTAAAGCTAATTGTTATATTATGAGGTCATTTGTAGAAGGAAGTGGAGCAAGTGAACCATTATAGGAACATATAAAAACCAGTAGAACACTGCCCAGCACCTGCACTCTATGCCAATCCATCACGAAGCAGGAGGCCTTGGATCATGTCAAAGCGTCACAGAGACCTGACAAAGACATTCCTGACTTCATCCCTGTGACCACTGACCCAATTTGAGACCACCAACCCAATTCAAGAGAAGAATTGTGCACCCATGAAGGACTAATAACCTCATTTTAATATGAAGCAGGGATGTGATGTGCTGGGGTTGTGCATATGTATTATTTTGGGAAGTAAATAGAAGGCAAAAATCCTTGTGCAGTGCAGTCACACATTTCAGGAATGACCCCTCTGTGCCACCTTCTGGCGTAATAAACATACCACTTTTGAACTTTGGCTAGTTAGAGAGTCTTTGTCCGTGATTTTCAGTTTTAACGATTCAATTGGAGAGCCAGGCCAGGAGGAGACTCTGCTCGGCTGTGAGACCAGCTCGGGACGTGGACCCCCTCGGGGCACCCCCGGTATATTCCTGGAAGAGTGGGGTCCGCTGCCTGGTCTGGACTGTTCATCCAGAAGCAGACAAGGACCCCTGACTACTAAAACTCCGGATAAAATGGTATGATTAAAAATGGAAACAGTTTTAAGTAGTGACTTGTAAGGCATACACCTGGTCAAGAAAGGCCCTTGGTAAGTTGTGGGAGACTTCCCACGAGCAACTTGTGCCTCTGTAGGGTGCTTGCAAGCTGAAGTTGCAGTTGAAATCTGGTTTATCTGGTTGCCAGCAGAAAGAGTTGTTGAACTGTTGTACTGAGCTCGGGCTTTTGTTGCTGGCAGAAGGGGATTTTTGCCCTTTTTTTTGCCGTAGAGGGCTCAGTTTGCTAGTAATTTGGAGCTAGCAGTCGTAAGGGCAAATCCTGGTCTAAAGTTGTTGTGCTATTGTGAATGTGTCCGGACTGTGAAAATGATTGTGAGAGCATTTGTTGAGACGTCCTGTTAACACGACGCAAGTGGGAGTTTGGACCCGATGTTCTGTTTTCGGGCGACTGAAACAGCCAGGGAAAAACAAAGCGAGTGGGGTGCATGATCCTTAATAAAATTCCCTCCCTACTGTGACCGCGTGTGTGTGTTTTGGTTACAGGGGACGGAATTTACTGTAACACCTGGTGTTCACGTTAAAAAGGTTCCGACTGTGAGAAACTATAGGAGTGGCGCTTTGCTGTTCAGGTGTTTATGTTTGTGGAATTTAAAATATAGAAGTTGAGTGCTTTAGTGTAGTGTGTTTGTATATTGTTAGACTGCATGAAGTGTTTCCCGCGGGAATAAGACTGTGATGTTGTAATCGTGTTTGGAGCTGTGGTGTTTTTTTGAGGCAACACTGCCGTCTTGTGTCAAAAGTTGTAAGTGTAGCACACGTTGAGTGTAAAGTAGTAAAACTGGTGTTTGTTTGAAGCCTTTGATAAGAGTTTACTTGTGGTTTTATGTACGGGGATTGTGTTTGTAGATGCTGATTGTTAGAATCATAATAGGGATAGTTTTGGTCTGAGAATCCAATCTGGCCAGATGGTTAGGAGGAACTCCTTTGCTTCAGTGGTTTGGGATCGATTCGTGGGAGTTTGTGAATTCAGTAAACTGGTGGAGAGACAGGGGAAAGGAGAGAGTATATTTAGAAGGTTTATATGAGACGTCTGCCAGGAGAATGGTGGCTTTGGATTGGGAGCAACCGGCTGTGGAGAATTTAGAGAGTTGAGAAGGGGCAAATGGAATAGCTTGCATTTGTGGGGATTTTCCTGCAGCTTTTGGTGCATCTAGAGGTTGGCATTGTGCATGGGTGTTACTGCAGTGTAAGATTTGTGCAGGATGTTATTACTGTTCTTCTGCTAAGTGGTACAGAAACTGTGACCAGTGTCAACAGCTCCCTAATCGAGCTGATTTAGAATCGAGGATTTTAAAGCTGGTGTGCGGAAAGTCACATTTAATACCTGAGCGGTGGGTTGTGCGAGAAAAAGACTGGGAAAGACTGTATGAGTCTTTGAAGCCAAGTTTGTGTGGAAGCGAGACAAGAAGCAAAGGAGGAGGTAATAAGGATTGGAGTAGAGTGCTGGTTTTGTTAAGAAGGGGAATGATGGGAAGCAACCAGAGTAGAGAGATCCCCAAAAGTAGTCCTTTAAGGGTGTATTTGGCACACTGGAAGGAACTAGTAGGGTATGGGGGGGATAGAAAATAAAAGGACCCTCGTGAAATTTTCCACACAGTAGTGGCCACTTTATAGGCTTGAAGAGGGGGTCAGGTGGCCCCCAACTGGAACCCTACATTATGAGACTTTGTTACAGCTTATGTTATTTTTGAGACGGGAACAGAAATGGGAAGAGGTGATGTATTCTGACATGTTTTTCTCCCTCCGGAATCACCCTGAGTGGCAGAGGGATTGTGGACTCAGGGCTCCCTCTGACCCCTTTGTATTGGCCCTGGAAAAAGATAATGAGGCTAGTAGGGGAATGCTGAAACAGTGTTGTAGTGCATGCTCCATAAATCAATGCTGCACACACCCAGACAAGGTAGACCCAGCTGACTCACTGGAGCAAGAGTTGGGGGATCTGTTTGAACCGCCCCCTATGTGAGAAATGGCTACTCACTTTTCATAATTTTAGAAAGGTTTATTAAACCTTATCAAAAAGACAACAGAAGACTGAATAGAGAAAATGTTACGGCGCTGTGCTTGCCCACACAATGGAGGTTTTGCCTTTTAACCCTTTAACCCCTCCCAAAGTTCTACCCATCAACCCCTTCTTCGCTGTCCAGTGGTGGAGATCTCTTCCTAAAATCCTCATTGGAGATCAGATGTTGCCATAGTGGCAAACCGACCCTCACAGATGTCCCAACCCCGGCTGTCCCTTGATAACAATGCAAGGGGGTAAAACAACTATAAATCTATAAAACTTTTCTTAACCTATATACAAGATATTTGTCTGTTAATTGTGAGAGTCAATCATCGCATTACTCATCTGTCACACCCTAGAAGGCAAGGGGGGCAGAGAGGGGCAGCAAATTTGGGAACAACCTCAACTTCAGCTCCAGCTCTTATTCCACCCCCCGAGACTTCACCCTCAACTCCAACTCCAGCTTTTGTTCCACCCCCTGACATCCCTGTCCACACTTCAGCTTTTGTTCCACCCCCTAAGACTTCACCCTCAATTCCAACTCCAGCTTTTGCTCCACCCTCTAATACCTCTGTCCAAACTCCAGCTCATATTCCATCCCCCACTCCAATTAAAGCCCCTACTATTTCAACCCCAGCTCCAGCTTTAAACAAAGCTATTTCCATTTCAACTCCAACTCCGGTTTTAAGCTCAGCTGAATCAACTCCGGCTTTTATTTCAAGTTCAACCCCAGCTTCTACTCTATCCCCCACCTCAACTACTCCTAAATCTTTCCAACTACCCAGCAGCGACAGTGAACAAGAGGAGCCCCTCCAGAGGATCCTATAGCATCCTAGACTTGGAAACAAACTAAGAAAATTACACAAGCACCTTTGAGAGATGTAGTAAGTCCTGAAGGGAAGACAATGTTAGTTAAAATTTCTTTTTCTACAATGGATTTAGAGGTTTGGGAAAAGATTGCTAAACATTATCAGAGTGACCTAATAGAAATTAAAGTTTATGATTAAACAGCATTGACCTGATTGGTCAGATCTCCAGCTGTTGTTGGATGCCCTAACAGAAACAGAAAAACAACTGGTATTAAAGGTAGCTGGGGGTTTAGCAGAAGATGCTTGTAGAATAACGCAGAGATTTAAGAGATGTGTCCTAGGTTAGCTGTATGATGCTTTTATCCCCAATCGTCTTGTTCTGTTTATGCTGAATAGTAAGTTTTGCACCTTTAAAACTTATTGCAGAAAGTGAAGGGGGGAGATAAGTGCACAGTTTTTTTTCTTTCCTCCAGACACTGCTCTCACTCCACCACATTCCTCCTCCTGGACTGTTGTTGTCTGCAGACAGACAGCAGGACAGAGCTCTTCTTTTGCTTTTTAGTTAGTGTTAGCTAGCTGAGGCAAAGAAGTTCCCTGGACTGTGTTTTTTTTTTTCTTTTCTTTGGACCTCTTGAAACCTGCTCTAGACTGAACACCCAGGAGAGCACTAGCAGCTCACATCTCTGTCCCACCGGGCTGGGCCTGGCCTGCGACAATTCCAGCACCAGAGAGACTGATCAGAGACTGAGTGAGCCACAACCCAGGGATGGGGTTTTCTCAGTTTGTCATCTCTTTTAGAGTGGCAAGGGGTCTCATTGTTTGATATTGTTTTGGTTTTATTGTTTAATAAACAGTTTCTTTCCACCTTTCTCCAAAGAGGTATTTTTTCCTCCCGGACCAGTTAGGGGGAGGGGCCGATTGGATCTGCTTTTCCCACCAGAGCTTCTTTAGGAAATTATTCCCCAAATTTGCTCTAAACCTAGACAAATACATCTATTGGCACCCAACGTGGGGCTGGAAAAGGTAGAAAAAAGCTCTATTAATTGTGTGTTTGTTGTTGTTAAAGCAGTCAGTAGCCATGCTGCTTGAATCCATAATGTCTCTGGAGGTGAAAGCCTTCATGTGGCTCTGGGCTCTAGACCTTTTTAAGGTTTCAATAACTTTCTGGTCACTAAGATTATTTTCCATAACATGTAATTTTTACAGTAGAGAGGTACGGATTGGAATAGCTGTTGTGCTGGCCTTGATGATAATGATTTATAAAGCATTTACAAAGATACTGGCGTCTGTTTACAATATTTATAGTTTATAGTTTCTTCATCCTACCCTGCATCCCAATTCCAATAGTACGTTTTAAGAATTTATTAGTAATTACACTCAAGTCTGTTAGAGGAGGAGCCGAGAATAAGGCTTTCCAGCCTTTCCTTTCCTTCTTCTCCTTTAGATCTGTTATGTCACTTTTTGAAAATGTTCAATTTCCCTTAAATGTTAAAAAGACCATCTTTCTAGTATTTAATCTGGTAAGCTTCCTCTATATAGTCTGCAGCTTCTCTAGAATGAAGATTGAGATATCCAGAAGAGCTGGTGAGACCCCTGACCCAGAAGCAGATGCAGGCATGAAAAATCCTGAGTAGTGTAGACAATAAGAAAATATAAGCCAAACCCTGAAAGAATTTTCTGATCCTGTAAACTGAGATTTTCCACGGAAACAAATTCAGAACCCAACTGAAGTAAAGAAATATCTAAAAGAGAAGTGCCATGACGATTCTAAAGAGAAAAAGCTAATTGCAATAAGCTGAGCCCTGGCCTATGCTTATCGCACTTTGTTAGATTGTGTAAAGAAGCAAACAGAAGCAGAGAGGCAGGGAGATAAATCAGCTATCCCAGTCACTCAAGCTATAGCCAACAGCCCAAGCTCGAAGCCAGCAGCCAAACCAGATAGTGAGCCTAAGCCAGCATCTAAACCCATAGCTGTTGCTACCAGTACTAGAAGTAGAAAATGCACAAAAAAAACTAATCGACCAATAGATGATGATGATGATGGTGATACAGGAAAAAGAACCTCGATGCCTCCTGTCATAAAATCAGGAGTCAAAGCAGCAAGTGCAAGATCAGACCCAAATATTGAGTCCTTTTCCCTGAAAGGCCTTCGTAACTTACAGAAAGATTACACCCGACAACCTGATGAATCCATAATTAGTTAGTTAATTCGTCTCTAAGATGCTACAAACGAAGCTACAATTCTAGATAGCACTGAAGAGAAGCATTTGAAATCCCTGTCACAAAATCCTATCATCGACCAATGAATGATGAAAGAAACTAATCCACACAGCCTCTGAGCACAGGTCTTGGACAGTGTTGTGTCACAGACATCTTTGAGAAAAATCATTTCTTAGGATTTTTCCTGCTAGAGCTGAGAAGCTCAGCAACAAATGTAAACAATTATGATCTGCTGTTGTGAAATGCAATAGGTCCACCTGTGATTGGTCTTCTGTAGGTGTTTGGATTTACTGACCACTCACGGTGGAGCTGCTATCACTCTCTGCGGAGAGACAGACCTTTGTTATTATTCTTAGCATAGCCAGCTTCGGGAGAAGTCTCTTCCTTTCCTATTTCTATGTAGTATAGTTATAATGTTATATAAATATCATAATATAATAAATCAAGCCTTCTGATCATGGAATCAAGATCCCTGTCTCTTCCATCCTCCAAAACCCCTGTGACCACCGTCACAGTGTTGCACAAAGACACCTGTGTACAGGTGACCTTTATATGCAACAAACTCAGTAGAAGACCATAGAGCAAGAAATCCAACGCCTAAAAAAATAGCAGTAGCAGAGATTATCTTCTCAGATGTGACAACTAAAAACCTAAACTTAATACCATGCACATCTATAATATAGTGACTTGAGCCACATGAATATACTTCTGGCTTAGCCATAATGAAGAAAAATAAGAAGAAAGCGACTGTGCTAGATATGACAAAGAAACTCCGAGCATGCTGTGCATAACCCAACACATGCCAAAATCGCAACAGTAGAAACACGTCTGCAGAAATTAGAAGATAAAATAGAAGAAAATCATAAGAAGCTCAGAAAAGAGATTAAAGAAAACCTTCTCCAAATCTTGGCAGTACAGATCAGAATTTCTAGTATCCAAAGCAGACGTTTCTCAGATAGTGAAAGACGGTACACCCCACGAAATGAGCTGTAGTTCTACCTGCGTGATTGTAGAGAAAACATAGAGAAGTGAAATAGAAAACCTACTGCTGTTCTAGCACGACAAGTGCGTGAATTGAAAGAAACCACCAGAAAGAAAGCAGCAACAATTACCCATAGCCAAACTGCCAAGTATGATAATGATGACATGTCCGATCCCCTTAAAAAACCATCCAAAACATATGCCCCCCCCCCAAAAAAATAACCAAGCTTAGAGAAGCCCTGCCTCTAGCCAGATAGAAGCCAAAAAAAATCGTGTTTTCTGGTCTGTGTAGATTTGTTAGCCTAGCAAATCAAAACCACAAGAGTATAAAGCTTTTGTTGATACTAGTACGCAATGTACATTAATTCCATCGAGACATGTAGAGACAAAGTCTGTCTCCATTGCTAGTGTAACAAAGAAATCCCAAGATTTCACTTCAGTAGAAGCTGATGTGAGCCTGACTGAAAATAAATAGAAGAAACATCCTATCGTGACTAGCCCAGAAGCCCCATGTATTTTGAGCATAGACTACCTTCGAAGTAACTAATAACTAATAATAATAATAACTAATAATAAACTTTCCTAAGCACCATAAGTTTTTAGGAGATGCATATTCCCGAATACAGTCAAATCATGAACCCTCTCTACCTAGTCACCCGTAAAAAGAACACTTTCCACTAAAGCCCTAAGCAACAACAAACCTTTGCACAGATCAAAGGAGAAATTGCTCATGCAGTAACCCTTAACCCAGTCAAGACAAGACCAGAAGTAAAGAACATACTCTACTCTGCAGCCGAGAACCATAGCTTGTCCTAGAGCCTTTAGCAGAAAGTGCCTAAAAAAACTCGAAACCGACCACTAAAATTTTAGAATCAAAACTACAAAAAGTCTGAAGCCAACTATACTCCAACAGAAAAAAAAAATCTTAGCTGACTATAAAAGAATCCAAACTGCCTCAAAAGTAATAAGCACTGAAACACAGCTCCTCCTAGCACCTCGACTACCAGTACTAAAATAGATGTTCAAAGCAAAAGTTCCCTCTATGCACCATGCCACCAGTGCTACATAGAGCACATAGATTGCTGTTATCACACAGCGCGCCCGTATTAAAAAACTAAATCGCCCTGAAATTCTAAAAATAATTACAAACTAGCCAAAAAGTAAAAACTTTAGTCTCGCTGATAAAAAAAGCAAAAAGTAACACAAACTGAAAAAGTTCCACCATACAACCAACTGCCAGCAGAAAATACACGATACGCTCTCTTTACTGATAGTTCTTACCGCATTATAAAAATAAACCAGAAGTAGAAAGCAGCTGTATAAAACCCCACATGACAAATCGCAGAAGCCACTGAAAAAAAAAGTAAATCAAACCAACTTGCTAAACTCAAAGCCGTTCAACTAGCCCTAGACATTGCTAAAAAAAAAGTAAACAAAGCTCTACCTTTATACTAATTCATAGATAGCAGCCAATGCTCTGTAAAGATAGCTAGACAAATAAAAAAAACCTAACTAGCAGTGTAAAAGAAAACCAATTTAAACTGCTGAAAAGTAAAAAACCATTGCTACCAAAGTAAAAAAACTGCCTGTAAAAATCCGCCATGTAAATGCCCATGTCCCCAAAAATACAACTAATGAAAAACACCAAAACAATAAGCAAGTAAACCAAGCTGCAAAAATAAGTGTCAAAAATAGACTTAGATTAGCAACATAAAAAAAAGTTATTCCTAACTCAATAAGCCCATGATGCCTCAAACCATCAAAGCAAAAATACCACCTATAAGTAAGCACGAGACCAAAAAATAAATTTTACCATAGACAATATTTCTCAAGTTATCCATAACTGTAAAACGTGTGCTGCCATCAAACAAGCCAAGCGAGTAAAGCCCCTATAGTATAATAAACAGTGATCCAAATACAAATATAAAAAAACCTAGCAAATTAACTACATCACCCTGCCCCAAACACACCAGAGCAAGTGCTACATACTAACCATAGTAAAAACCACCACTAGATAGTTAAAAACCCACCCTGTGTCTCATGCTACAGCCCAGAACACCATCCTGAGCCTTAAAAAGCAAGTTCTATAAAGACATAATACCCCTGAAAAAATTAAATCAAACGAGACTCATTTCAAAAACAACCTTATCAACACCTGAACTAAAAAACATAGCATTAAGTGTACCATATCCCCTACCATACACCAGCTACAAAAAAAGGTAGAAAAATACAACAAACTGTTAAAAACCACATTAAAAGCATTAAGTAAAAGATCTTTCAAAAACTAAAAGCAGCATCTAGCAAAAGCCACCTAGTAAATTAACACCCGAAGCTCTACTAACCGAGTAAACCCTGCCCAATCTAAAGCTTTGCATAAGTAATAAAAACAAAGTTCCAATAGTACATATCAAAATGTATTAAAAAAACCAGTTTAAATTAATTCTGCCTCAAATACAAACAAACCCATTCGTAAAGTTGTTTTTGCTCAAAAACCAAGTTGCACATAGTAAATAATGCAAAAAAATAGAAGAACACGATGTGTACCTCAGAAAAATCAAATTGTTAGATAAAACCTATGTATAAATATCACTGTTTACTAAATGTTATTACCATTGTCTATATATAACTGCATAATAGATGTATAATGTATGTGTTTATAAAGTTAAAATTTATATTAATTTTAGTAGTAAGCAGACGATATAAAAATAAAAAGTAAAATGTCCTAAGTTAACTGTATGATGCTTTTATCCCCAATCGTCTTGTTCTATTTATGCTAAATAATAAATTTTGCACCTTTAAAACTTATTACAAAAAGTAAAAAAAAAAAAATGCAGTTTTTTTTCTTTCCTTCAGACACTGCTCTCACTCCCCCACATTCCTCCTCCTAAACTGTTATTGTCTACAACCAGACAACAAAACAAAACTCTTCTTTTATTTTTAGTTAATGTTAACTAGCTAAAACAAAAAAAAATCCCTAAACTGTGTTTTCTTTTCCTTTCTTTAAACCTCTTAAAATCTGCTCTAAACTAAACACCCAAGAAAGCACCCACAGCTCACATCTGTAGCCCACCAAACCAAGCCTAGCCTGCAACAATTCCAGCACCAAAAAAACTAATCAAAAACTAAATAAACTACAACCCCAAAACAGAGTTTTCTCAGTTTATCATCTCTTTTAAAATAGCAAAAAAATCTCATTGTTTAATATTGTTTTAATTTTATTATTTAATAAACAGGTTTTTTCCACCTTTCTCCAAAAAATATTTTTTCCTCCCAAACCAAAAAAAAAAAAAGCGCCAATTAAATCTGCTTTTCCCACCAAAACTCCTTTAAAAAATTCTTCCCCAAATTTGCTCTAAACCTAAACAAATACAAGATGTCTTTCCTCTTCAGGATCCACATTAGAATGCTAATGATGGTAGTGATATGGAAATACTAGAGGATTATCAAGACTTCATAGTAAGGGGGTTAAAAAGGGCAATCCCTAAAACAATAATCTGGTCAGCCCTATATACAATTAAGCAAGGTCCCTCTGAAACACCTTCTGAATGTCTAGAACGTTTATGGGATACAATGCATCATTATACAACTTTAGATCCTGAGTCTGAAGAAGGGATACAACATCTAGTGGGTTTATTCTTAGGACAATCTACAGGGGACATTAGACAAACTTCAGAAGATACAGGGTCTGACAACGCGGGATTTAGAGACTTTTTACTAGAAGAGACATGGAGAGTATTTAGTAACCGGGGAGAAAAACGTAAAGAAGGGATGAAAAAATTATTAGAAGTACCAAGGGAAGAAGAAAAAGG
Organism: Geothlypis trichas; assembly: GCA_009764595.1. Lineage (NCBI taxonomy): Eukaryota > Metazoa > Chordata > Aves > Passeriformes > Parulidae > Geothlypis > Geothlypis trichas. The sequence continues at coordinate 3,205,556 of CM019934.1, forward strand.
GAAATGTGGACAAGGGCCACTAAGGCAGGGACCACCTTGGCTAAGGAGAGATCAATGTGCATTCTGCAAGTGAGTTGGACACTGGAAGAACCAGTGCCCGGAACAAAGAAAAGGTGATGAACAAAGAAGAGATCACAAAGGGGGGGTGGTGGTTGCCCAAGTTAAGGAAGACTGATGTGGACTGGAGGAACTTACCCTAAGAGACCCTCTGGTTATAATGAAACTAGGGAACAAGGAAATGGAAATGGAATTCCTGATAGACACAGGGGCAACATATTCGGTGTTAAATAAAGCTTTAATACCAATCTAACAGATGATTATGTCATGGAAAAAGGGGCAACTGACCAATCTGAAAGTGCTTATTTTTGTAGGCCATTGAAATATATACTTGGGAAACAATGGAGAATTCATAAGTTCTTATATACGCCCAATGCTCCATCAGCACTTTTGGGTAGAGATTTATTGGAACAATTAGAAGCAAAAATAATATTCAAAACTGGAGAGATTACTTTGGAGGTTAAGGACCAACAATATGTGGAATTGTTAAGCCTGATGTTAATAACCAATGAGGCTAAAGTTGAAAGTGAAGATGAGATTCACAGGAAAATACTGGATGAAGTATTTCCTGGGGTGTGGGCTTCTAACATACCAGGGAAAGCAAAGAATGCACCCGCAGTGCAAATTAGGCTTAAAGAGGAAAAACAACCAGTTAGGGTCAAGCAGTACCCTTTGAGAAAGGAAGACAGAGAAGGGTTGAGCCCAGTAATCAAACACTTTTTACAGATAGGGCTATTAAAAGAGTGTCAGTCTGAGTTCAATACTCCTATTCTACCTGTTAAAAAGCCTGGTGGATCATACCGAATAGTACAAGATTTAAGAGCTGTTAATAAGATAACTGAGGATTTATAACCAGTGGTTGCCAACCCCTACACTCTGTTAACTCATTTAACATCTGAACTAACATGGTTTACTGTTTTAGAATTGAAGGATGCTTTCTTTTGCCTTCCTCTCCATGAGGCCAGACAGAAAATTTTTGCATTTGAGTGGGAAAACCTCAAAATTGAATGTAAAACCCAGCTCACATGGTCAGTTCTGCCTCAAGGGTTCAAGAACTCACCTACAATATTTGGAGAACAACTAGCAAAAGATCTCCATCAGAAGAAGGACAGCTGTTACAGTATGTGGACAACCTCCTGGTAGCTACCAAAACTCAAGAGGCGTGTGTGGAGTGGACAGTAAACCTCTTAAACTTTTTGGGCCTTCAGGGGTATCGAGTATCCCAGAAAAAAGCCCAGATGGTGAAGCAAACAGTTATTTATTTGGGCTACGAGGTTAGTGCTAGACAAAGAACTCTAGGATGGAATCGCAAGGAAGCAATATGCCAGACCCCAATGCCCCAGACAGTAGAAGAACTGAGAACCTTTTTAGGCATGACCAGGTGGTGCAGGCTGTGGGTTTATAATTATGGACTGTTAGTCAAACCCCTATATGCCTTGATTACAGAAGGGAACAGAGATCTCCAATGGACGAAAGAAGCAACATGAGCATTCGGCCAACTGAAGAAGGCCCTCATGTCAGCTCCAGCCCTGGGACTTCCAGATGTAAGTAAACCATTCTTCTAGTTTTCTCATGAAAAGCAAGGAATTGCTTTGGGAATACTAGCACAAGATCTGGGCCCGTACCACAGGGCAGTCGCCTACCTCTCTAAGCAGCTGGATGCAGCGGCTAAGGGATGGCCAGGATGCCTCAGAGTGGTTGCGGCAGTGGCAGTAAGCATCCAGGAAGCATGCAAGTTCACCCTGGGCCAGAAGATGACTGTGCTAGTGTCCCACACAGTGTCTACAGTGCTGGAAGTAAAGGGGGGAACATTGGCTCTCCCCACAGAGATTCTTGAAATACCAAGCTATAATGGTGGAACACGATGATGTAGAAATTGTAGAAACTAACATTGTGAACCCAGCTTCTTTACTTGGTGGTAGTACGGGAGAACTGGTGATCCATGACTGCCTGGAGGCTATTGAAGCTACCTACTCCAGTAGCCCAGATCTGAAGGACACCTCTCTTGAGGACACTGAGACCTGGTTTACTGATAGAAGCAGCTACTTCATCAGCAGAAAAAGGCATGCTGGGTATGCAGTTACCACAAGCCAAGAGTTAATAGAGTCTGGATCATTACCAACCAACACCTCGGCACAGAAGGCTGAAATAATTGTCTTAACTCAGGCTTTAGAGCTGGCAAAAGGAAAGAAAATCAATATTTACACAGACTCGAAGTATGCATTTGGGGTAGTCCATGCACATGGAGCCATCTGGAAAGAAAAAGGACTGTCGAACTCACAAGGAAAAAGCACTAAATATGCACAAGAGATAATAAAACTGTTGGAGGCAGTCCAGCTACCTGAAAAGGTAGCCATCATGCACATCAAAGCATACCAAAAAAGTGAGCTCTGAATTGGAAGAAGGGAATGAGCCTGGTGGGCGGAAAGGCAAAAGAAGCAGCTAAAGGTGAGGTAATTGTTGAGACAGTTGAGGCAGCCTTAATCCCAGATGGACAAATTTCTATTGAAGGTAAGCCAAGGTACAGTAAAAAAGAAAAAAGGCTTATTGAGAAAGAAAATGGAAGTTATAATCAAAAAAGGTGGGCTGTTACAAATGAAGGGAAGGGAAGGCTTGTGATCCCCTCTTACATTCTATGGTCATTAGTGAAAGATGAACATGACAAAACACACTGGAGAATAGATGCCTTATATAATCACTTGAAAAACAGAATCCTAACCAGAAACTTGCAAAGTACAGTGATTCAGGTGACTCATCAATGTAACCTTTGCCTCCAAACTAATCCCAAAAATATTCCTAAACCAAAACTTGGGCAAATTGGAAAAGGATATGGACCTGGGCAGCAATGGCAAATTGATTTTTCAGCACTACCTAGGAAAGGAGGGTACCAATACGTATTGGTGTTAACAGATACCTTTTCAGGGTGGCCAGAAGCTTTCCCCTACAAGAACTGTCAAAGCGCAGGAGGTAACCAAAGCATTGTTACAAGAAATAATACCGCGTTTTGGAGTCCCAGCCACGATGTCTTCAGATACAAGGCCACATTTTATTTCAAAAATTGTGCAGCAAATTAGCCACCATTTAGGCATTGACTGGGAACTTCATATCATCTTCAGTCAAGCGGTCAAGTGGAAAAAATGAATTACTTGATTAAGCAGCAAATAATAAGACTGGGACAAGAGGCAAAATTACCTTGGCCTCAGGCTCTTCCATTAGCATTATTATGAATCCGGATCAAACCAAGAGTAAAGGAAAAGTTGAGTCCCTTCAAAATACTGTATGGAAGGCCATATGGAATTCGAGAAGGGACAACATCCACTCATGTAGGGGAAGAAACCCTACACAAATATGTGGTGGCCCTAAACAAACAACTTAGAGGAATTGAGAAACAAGTGGCTTGGTCTTGAAGCAGAGAATTAGATGGACCAATGGATGATGTACAGCCTGGGGATTATATATATGTTAAGTCTTTTGCAGAAAAGACTCTGGAACCACAGTGGGAAGGACCATTCCAAGTGCTCCTCATCACCTTTACTGCAATCAAGATTAAGGAACAAAACACCTGGATTCATCATTCCCAAGTGAAGAAGGCTCCCGAGGGACTCTGAAAAGTTATACAGGGTGACAAGGAACTGAAATTAAAACATTCTCAGGAGAATAAATAGGGTGTGGGTGAAATGATAAGCATAGTTTAAGAATAAAAATTTGTAGTTATAATGGATAATCAAGTAGGTGTAGCCTGGAGAGTCGTGGCATTTGTGATTATCACTATAGCCACAGCTAATGCACTACCGCTTGTATATAATAATGTGACTGGTATATATAAGTGCCAAGGGAAAGCCTATGACTCCAACTCCTGTAAGTCTCTAGATCAGATGCTAAAAGTTACAAATGCAACTGTGTGGGAAGGAAGAAATATTTGGGGATGTGAATATGCTTTTGTCCAGGATGGGTTTCATAAATTTCATCAAAAACCCATGAAACTAATTGAAATTGGTCCTGAATGCTGTGACAAATGCTTAACCAATTGTCCAGAGTTTAGAACCAAAATAGAAGGTTATGCAATCAAGGATTCTAAGACTGATTATAGTATAACTCAATTTTGTACTGCTCCCCAAATAGATAGGGTTAAAATAACTCAACCAGTACCAACACTGAGAGAAGCCACAACTACTCAAATCACTCTAGAACCCATAATTACCAAAATTGGACCGTATGCTGTTAAGAAGACTGGAATTCAGAAATTGTTGATTAATCCAAAGTCGTCATTAAAACAGGTAGAGATAGCAATGCAAGTGAATGCCTCTGCCATTCAGACCAAGTGTGCTCCATTTTTAAGGACCTTTTATGGACTGGACCACCTGGCTGCAGAAGCGTATGCCTTATATGTCCAGACAGAAGAAAGACCTTACTGGATTATTGGAAACGGGACTAGGGGTTCTAAATACAATAAATTCAGAAGTATTAGTGAACAAATTGACAGCACTTGGTGGGGATATGGTTGAATTGCAACAACCCTTACAATCTTCCTTGTTGGCATTAGGTACCAGACAGTGGAAATTGTCTAAAATATTACCAGAATGGGAAAATACGGAAGAGTGAGATCATCAATTGATAATTGATACTTTAGGCACAACAAGTGGAAACATTTCTTTGGCTTTTGGGTGTACACAGGCACAATTATGGATGCAATCAGTGGTGGCCTCAATCATTGGGGATGGGGAAGAAGGCATATTCCCTGACGAAATTCGTAAAGTTGTTTGGGATAATGCCTGGGATTTAGAAAAAGAGCATCAATCCTGGTGGGTTTTAGTTAATTTTACTTATGATCACGTGACGAGTATGGTAACAGCTTTTGTTTTAACCATATACAATGCATCAGTAAGCTTAATACATCCAATTGTTCCTTTCGGGCTAAATCACGAGGGTCCATACTATATCCTTTTGAACACAGAATGTGGGCACGAAAGGTCAAAGGAATGTGGTGAACTTAGAACCCTGCTGAAGGAGAGAAAAATTGGGGTTTATATGTGAAGGCAATGTAAGTGATGAATTGTTATATTATGAGCTCATTTGTAGAAGGAAGTGGAGCAAGTGAACCATTATAAGAACATATTGAAACCAGCAGAACAATGTCCAGCACCTGGACTCTGTGTCAATCCATCATGAAGCAGGGGGCCTTGGATCGTGCCAGAGGGTCACAGAGACCTGATGAAGACATTCCTGACTTCATCCCTGTGACCACTGATCCAATTTGAGACCACTGACCCAATTCAAGAGAAGAACTGTGCATGCGTGAAGGACTAATAACCTCATTTTAATAAAAAGCGAGGATAGGAGGTGCTGGGGTTGTGCATATTTATTATTTTGGGAAGTAAATAGAAGGCAAAAATCCTTGGGCAGTACAGTCATGCATTTTGGGAACATCCCCCCCCCCCGTGCCACCCGCTGGTGTAATAAAAATATGTGGCGGTTTCAGCTTGAAATCAGGCGGAAACACTAATTCACTAATTTTGTGTAGTGGTTTTGGTTTGCCAAATTAAGATTTCTCCAATTCTGAAATTTTCTCGGCCAACGAACCAAAGAATGTGGCAGGTTCGGTGCTGGCTAATCACCAATATATTCACTTCTTGCTGTGAGATAGGATTAGGAGAAAGGCAAAGGAGGCTCAAAGCTTCAAAAGAGTATAAAGAAGATTTTATTAAAAGTAACTAGAAGGAAAAAAACACAGTAAGAATCAAAACAAAATCTCCAGAACACTTCTCTTCCCCCACAACCTTTTCTTTCCCACTGACAATGTAAAGAAACTACAGCCAAGATTTCCAGTCAGTTTACCACTTCTAAAATAGTCTTTCTTCAGTTCACTGAGGGAGAGAAGTCCCTCTTGTTAAGGTTATGGAGACTTCTCCACAAGAGGAAAAAACCAGTTTTCTTGTGGCTCTCAATTTTGTCACGAATAGCAGCTGCCCGGGGAACTCTGCCATTGTGAAATTTTTTCTATTACCACAAGCCTTCCCATAGCTTGTTGATGGGCCGTGTCGACTTATGGAATATTGTTTTAAAGATGAGTTGTTCAAAGGCAGAAGTCCTCATTATCTATTTCTAAAATTATCTTCATCTCGGGGAACAGAAATCTTCTTCTTCTCCTAGAAGCACAGGACTACTCTTCTCACTGTTTCTGTTCAAACTTCTCATGGGTTCACAGCCATTTCAACATCGGCTTATCTCAACATGGAGGCTTTTGCTTGATACTAATTTGAACACTTTCATCTCCCCATAGTTTCATGCATTATAAAGAAAAAGAGTCCTTTCTCCATAGCTTACAAGATTTCAGTTCTAACACAAGGTATCTCCTCCTCCCTCCCATCTGGGACTTAACTTCTTCTTCACTGACCTTAATGTCTGTCCCAAGGTGACGTTATGATGCTTGTATCCCCATTCGTGTGTTCTGTTTATGCTGGATATTATGTTCTGTGCCTTCAAGACTGGCTCTGAAGAGTGAAAGTTTTGTTTTGGTTTCTTATCAGCCCCTCCCCCATGGCTGGTGGGACACAGAGACGGGGCAGTACATAGTGCTGCTTTTGCTTTTTTTTGCTTTTGCTTTTTGCTTTTGCTCTCGCTCTTGCTTCTGCTTTGCTTCTGCTTGCTCTTGCTTCTGCTCATTAGCCAGTTTAGCTAAACAGTCCAAATTTCTGCCTGGACTGTTTCTCCTTTCCTTTTTTGGACCTACTCGAACCTGCTCCAGACTGGGACCTGGGACTGCACCCTGTGGCCTGCAGCAGCTGCCCCAGCACCAGAGGGACTGATAACAGTGACCACCCCCAAGAGAGACTTTCTGAATTTGTCATCTTTTTTCAGAGCAGTGAAAGAGTGGTGTCATCCGGTATTGTTCATTTTGTGTGCTGGAGGGTGCTGTGCCTGTTAAATAAACAGGTTCTTTCCACTTGTCTCCGAGGAATTCTTCCCGAACCGGTTGAGGGGAGGGGCCGTGTGGGTTTGCTTTCTGGAGGGGCCCCCCTTTGGAGATTCTCTCCCAAATTTGCCCTAAACCAGGACAATTTCTTTATGCTGTTCTTTTACATGCTTGCATCCTCGAGAGAGGATTGAAGCACTGAAAGAGTTAACATCATGTATAAGCTCTTCAAATAGTCACCTGACCCCCGTCGAGCTGAGCTGAGTGCTCTAGATGGCAGCTAGGAGAGGCGGCTGGGAGGCTGAGATCTGAGATCTAATCAGCCAGGCCAGAACTCAGCAGCAGCACAGCAGCACGCCTGGATTGGAGGCGGGGAGGGAGGGTGACCTTCTCCTTCCCCCTGCCTGATGGTTGCGGGCAACTTTCGCAAGAGTAAAATCTTGGCAACGACCCGGGGCACAGTCGGTGCGGCTGGGCCCCGGGCTGAAGCGTCGTAGACAGCAGATAGATGTTAGCAAGGTCGCCTCCATCCTGCCTGCAGTACCCCCTCTCCCTGCCCGGTGGGCCCGGCCTGGGACAGACCCCGCCTAGCGGTGTTACTTCATTCCTGAGCAGAAAAGAAAGAAAAAGTTCCCGGGGCTTTTCGTCTTTAACATGTGTGTTTCACAGAGGCATGTTCAGCTTTTCAGTAGTTCCACAAACTGTCAGTTACACAAAAAGCTTTGCATCACTTCCCTGAATTTCCTCCCATTCCAAACTAAGACAACATATCACTTTCTAACTTCGACTAGTTAGAGAGTCTTTGAACGTGATTTTCGGTTTTAACAATTCAGATCTATTCAGGGCACAGTTAGGAAGGTTTTCCTATTGGATGATTCAGGGTGGGATGCTAATGTGCCCGAACAGATGGCAAGGCTAAAACAATACCAGAATTTCATAGTGTATGGGTTAAGACATGGTGTCCCTAAAGCTCTAAATTGGTCAAAGCTTTACAAAATAAAGCAAAATCAAGATGGATCTGCCACTGATTTTTTAAATAGGCTGAGAGAAGCTACAATCAAATATACAAACCTAGATCCTGATTCAACTGAAGGGAAATCTCATCTAACTCTCCTGTTTGCAGGTCAAGTTACAAATGATATAAGAAGAAAGCTGCAAAAATTAGACAGGGTTCAGGACATGAGTTGATTATTAGAGGTAGCCTGGAGGGTGTATCAGGACAGAGACCCGAGTGACAAAGCTAGTCGCCAACCTAGTAAAAAGGTTATTCAGGAGAAGTCACCCAAGAGAACTTCTTCCCTTCTGGACAAAGATCAGAGTGCCTTTTGCAAGAAAAAGGGACATTAGAAAAATGACTGGCCAATGTTGAAGAAATCTCCAGTACCCCAACTCACTGTGGGACAGGACTCAGAGTGATGGCGACCAAAGGCCTCTCCCCCAGCAGAGACTTTGGTTATAGCTAAGCTGGGGAAAGACAACACTGAATTTGTGAAAGATACTGAAGCAGTGTATTTTGTGTTAAATACTTTAGAGAAGAAACTGAGTCAAGATACTGTACATGTTAGGGCGACAGGGGTGAGTGAAACATGGCCTTTCTTCCAACCTTTAAAATTCAAACTGGGGAAGCACTGGATAACTCATCAATTCCTTTATATGCCTTACTCCCCTAAGCCATTGTGGGGGAAGGATTTACTGGAGAAACTTAATTAAATTTAAAAAGGGAAAGGGTGTATGAATTATAATTCTTGAATCTAAATTTGTCAAAGTTGCTGCACTTTTTATACAGGAGAAATGTGGTGAAACCCCCATTTTAAAATTCAGAAAATGCTGTCAACCCAATAGTGTGGGGCAGTGATGTTCCAGGAAGATCCAAACAAGCAAAATCAGTGAGTATTGCACTCAAACCAGGAGTCACACTGGTAAGGCAAAAGCAATACCCTTCGAAATTAAAAAGCCATAGGAGATTGGCATCTATAATTGAAAAATTCCCCCAACATGGGTTATTAGTGCAGTGTAAGTCTAGGTATAAGACATACATCGTTTAAGACAGCTGATGGTAAGAGTTATTGATTAGTGCAAGATTTAAGAGTAATTAACAAAATTACAGAGGACATACACCCAGTTGTAGCAAACCCTTACAGCCTTTTGATCACACTGACAGATGAATTAGGGTGGTTTACTGTCATAGACTTAAATGATGCCTTTTTCTGCATTCCTGTGCATAAAAACAGCCAAGAGCTCTTGCTTTTGAAGGGAAAATCCCAAAACAGGGAGGAAAAGTCAGCTTGCTTGGACAGTCCTACCGCAGGGTTTCAATAATAGCCCAGCAATATTTGGAAACCAGCTAGCAAAGGAATTGAAAGATTGGAGGAGACAAGAGCCATGAGGGGTTATTCTTGAACATGTTGATGACATCTTGATTGCAGCTAAAACGCGAGATGACTGCATCCAACGTACTGTAAGTTTGTTAAACTTTTTGGGACTGAGTGGGTACAGAGTTTCCAAAGACAAGGCACAGATTGCCAAGGAAGCAGTAGTTTATTTGGGGCTTGAGATCTTTCATGGACACTGACAGCTCAGCAAAGAACGGAAAGAAGCCATCTGTTGACATCCAGTGCCCATCACCATAAGAGAGATGCAAGCTTTCCTGGGAATGGTAGGTTGGTGTCATTTATGGTACTACACTTGTATATGTATACAATGATTACCAAGAAAATTAAAAATTCTTATTAGAAATATTATAACAACAGGGTATAATATTAAATTCAAAGTGTCCATGGTAGTTGGGAACAATCCAAATGAATCATCCTTTCATGATGTTACCAGCTTGTGTAGACCAGGATTTTTCCCTTTCCTTGAGTCTTAAAACTGTAGGAATGATGTGATGTAAACCAGGATCCAGGAAAAAGGGTTCATGAAGCCTGTTTTTCAGTTGCAGTGATTGGAGGAGTTCAGCAGATTGGTCAGCAACTTCCTTCACTTTCAATCATGCTTCTTAATACAATTCTTTAGTTAAGTTCAGTATTAACAAATATAGGAATTTTACTACACAATAACAATAGTCTGGTTGCCTCAGGGAGAATCAAAGGTAAAATGAAATCAAATTGTTCCTACCTACTCAGCATATTACTCCAGTCAGGGTCCTATGTTTGGACCAAATACCTTCCCAATTTTACCAAATCCTTCATTGGTTTCCAAACCCAAAGGTTCTTTCTTTCTCTCTTCCTTCAGTTCTTTCTCCCTTCCTCCAGGAGCCATCAGAAGTTTAGCATTCCTTGTTTTGTACGATCATGCTTCATACATTGTTTCCCATTACTACATGCACTTCCTTCTATTATAGTAATTTTATACTTTGTTCTGAAGAGGTATGCAAATCTGATTCCACAATTATATGAAATGTTGTGCGAGCTTCCAAGCTGAATTTAGGGAGGAATCTTCTCTGCCCACTGTGGCAACCACAGAAAAACCCCACAAAGATTCCAAAGCAATGCTTGCAGAAAATTCATAAATATACCGCAAAACTAAAACATATACAAATATTCATCAAAATAATTGAAAACTTCTCTTATTCAGATTATCTAGTACTCTAATAATGCTGATCAAGATTCCTAACACTATGTGAAAAGATTTAAGTTAGAGTAACCATCCATCCTTTTGAGACCTTTTTAGAAAAAAATGTTTCTTGTCAGATCTACGCATCTTGTTCCATCCTATTTTGCAGATTTGGAATAGAATCCATACACAAAGCATTAATGTCAGAACTATTATTACGTCAATCAGTTTTCCTACAATCACATTTAAATTCGGAAGCCATGATGTTATCCAACCAAATATATCTTCCCCTAGATTTTTTCTATTTTGTGAAAGATTCCAGTGTTCATTCTAATTTCTTTCAAATCTGTCTGTATTCTCAGTCTGATCTATGTATACACAGCAGCTAGTGTTGATAACTGTGCACAACCCACCTTTGGAAGCCAAAAGCAAATCCAAAGACATTCGGTTTTGCTTGACTACTTTTGAGAGGCTGGTAACTTCTTCTTTCATTGATTGCATTGTTTGTCTGATTTTCTATTTGTTTGAATACTCCAGATATATTCACTATCGCCTTTTCTAATTCAGGCACTCCTAACCGTGGTAGGAACCCTCTCACAAATCTGTGGAATCCAGAGGATCTCTCAACCAAGGGATTCAAATTTTGATTTTATCTTGTTATAAAAGATCATAGGTGTCCTCTGAGGAGTTCTGATTTATCAGTTATATCTATCTCTGAGACTACATTTCCAATGGTGCATATTCCTTGCCATTTAGGGGGTAGAGCTTTTCTAGTTTGATTTCTACAAAGCCAATAGTATCCCATATTGTCTTGAATAGGCCATCAATAAATATTTTAAATGCCCATTCCTGTTACATCCAAATATAAGTGACACTTGGGATAATCTCCTACCATTATTCCTTGGTTACACTCTGGTAATTCCACATTTTGGTGTTGTGGTGGTTTCACAGGAAATATGTTTTTTGGGATTTCTGGGATATGCTGTGGTCACCAATAGGTTTTCAGATTTTAATATTAGCACCTGGTGTGGCCATTGGGGACATTTGGACACGCCTCTGAGAACACAGATAGGGGTTAAAAACAGAGCACTTGCAGGGGAAGTTCCTTTTGGGTTCCAGCGAGGGAGCAGGTCGGACCTTCCCCCGCCCGGTGTCTCCTGCTGGGCGGGGGAGGGGAAAAGCCACACGGCCTGGGAGAGGTAGGCCTGGGAGAGGTAGGCCCTGCTGGGCGGGAGAGGGGAAAAGCCACACGGCCTGGGAGAGGTAGGCCTGACCCTGAGGGGTGGAAGGGTGGAAGAAAGAAGTACCGGGAAGCACTGAGCAGCCTGTTCCCCCTCCCCGCCCCCCCCCCACCTTTGGAGACCGAGCTGAGGAGGAGAAGGCGGGGGGTGCACTGAGAGTGAGTCCAGCTGTTTGGAAGAACTTTTAACCCCTTTTGTGGATAATGAAAACTCTGCAGAGAATTGACTTTTCCTGGAGAGGAGACGGAGGGTGAAGAAGGAACTGAGTAAGTGAGATGGAGGTCTGAACAAGGAAGAGAGAGAGAAAAGCCTTAGTGGGTAGAGATGATGGAGTAGCTTATGCTGGACTCTTTTGTGTAGCCATGGACAGAGCCATGTTTCCTTGTGATACAGAGACTGCGTCCAGGGGGAAGCCAGGCCTCAGAACCAGGAGGGTTCAGTGTGGGTACCCCTCGGCCCCAGGGGGTGTAAAAGAAATGGGGGAACAGAGGTCCCAAAAGAGAGACTGTGCCTTTTTGGAGTGGGACAATGCATCCTTAAAAAGACAACCCTCGAAGCAGCTCTTTGGTCTGTGTTTCAGTGGTGAGAGCACTGAACATGAAAAGGAAGAGGTCACCATGGCCACCAGAAGGACTCCTCCACTCTGGATGAACTGAGGATTTGAATATCTGAAGGGTGGTGCCAGACTGAGTGTTGATGATTTGGGAAATGTATTGTATTGGGAATTTGGTGGGGAGGAGGAGGAGGAGATGTATCTGTGCAGTTTTCATTTTCCTTGTGTGTTTTTTTTTCTTTCTTTGTAGTTTAGTTTTTTTGTAGTTTAGTTAATAAAGTTTTTTCCCCCTAAGTAGGAGCCTGCTTTGCTTATTCCTGGCCACACCTCACAGCAGACACCAGGGAGAGGATGTTCTCATGGGGGCACTGGCATTGTGCCAGTGTCAAACCATGACAGGTGTGAAGTCATCCCTGGTCCCTTTAGGCATCTGTGAACACAGGAGGTTTCAACAGCTACTATATCTATTGTCAGGATTTGTTGGTCTATGGAGGTTTGGACTGCCTTCCCTTCCAAAAAGAGCATCATTCCAGCGGGAGTAATACCATTGGAAAATATGTTTGCTGTTGGAATTCCCATCATCTGAACACTTTCATCTGAATGAGTGGGAAACAGAACAAATCCAACAGTTACTGCAGTTTGTTATAAGTGTCACAGCTTGCATCAGCTTTAGGTGTGAATTTCTCTTCCAAGGGTCAGGTAGTATTTGTTCTATGTGTGTTATATTAGAGTGGCCCTTAGGAAAAATGACATTGCTCTCCTTTCTTTTATAATCATTAGTTGCAAGGGTTTTCTGGATGGCTGACAAATCCAGGTGTGAACAGCCATGCTACAGTATTGAAAATATTGGTCGGTAAACATAAAAAGGTAAACTATACAATGATTGTACTTTTAGAGTTTCTGATTCGCTTGCAGCTCAAGCTACAGCAGATTTATTAGTTACTGAGCTGTCCAGTATGGTTCCTCTGTGCCTGGAACTGGCTTTATTCGCTTATAGGAGGTTTTTAGGAGTCTCTGCCCATAGTTCTCACAACCATGTAGGCAATCAAAAGTCCTCTCCACTGCTGCTTGAACAGCTCCTTGTCTCATATCTGGATATACACTGTTTTCTGTCTGGTGAGGATATACTTGACCATCCAAGGTTATTAAAGAAGCTAAAAAAACCAACTTATACAATGATAAGAGTAGTTCAGAATGTGGGAAATATCCATCGGGAACTGATACTCTGTTGATGGCCATTAGAGTCAGGAGTCACCCAGGCTAATGGTCCTCAAGTGTTTGTTAGAGTCATAGGTACAATCTCAATTTGGGGTAATTTGACAATGACTGGTTGGCATGAGCTTTGACCCATCCTATCTGGATTTGTAAGGATTGAGCCTGTAACAACAGCCATTTCCAATGTTCTTTCTGCCAAACCTCTTTCCCTTCATTGCCAATTTAACGCTTCCACTGACACAATCACTGTGTGGCACCAGCCCAGACTGCATAAAAATCAACATACACCATCCTTGCTTTCTCCTTTACTGCCAGCAAGACAGCTTTTAACTGTCCCACCTGCGCACTTCCTATTCCTTCTTCTACTAGTTCCACTCCTGTTTCAGCATTAAGAGCAACTGCCCTGTACTTCCATTTACCATCAGTGGGTTTGGCTGAGGCATCAGTGAGGCATCTTCAACTACAGAGTTTGAGGTAAATGCAGGGGTATCCAGTATAGGACTAGGTTTATATGGCTGCTTTAAAGCTACCGTCTCTTTTCTATCCCAAACTGCCATCCATTTGTTTGCAGGTGCCTGCAGCGTAGCAGTGAGGTTTGCAATATTTGCGACAGCTGCAGTGAAATGTCCCATGTAAGCATTAAGCCTTTGATAATCAATTGTTAAACATCAGCTCCTGTCTGGTTTTTTGTTTTTCACTAGCCAAACAGATTTTAGAACTGTAAGCAGAATGCATCTAAAATACAATGCCTTTTGTTCTAAATTTTTAATTACATCAAAACAGATTTTAGCAGTGTAACAGATAATACTTTTTCATAAAAGCCAGTTAAACAATTTCAATTTTTAAAACTTAGGTTCAGTTTTTCAGCTTCCCTGGGAGTAATTAAAGAGGTTTCAATGAATTTCAAAGATTGTGTTTCTGCTCCTACAGCCAGATAAACAGAGGGGCTATTCTTATGAGAAAACCATTATGCAGGAATGCACCAGCTGTGCCCCAAAGTTCAACCAGCACTTAAGGTTTGCTTTCTTTTTCCTGCTGTGTTGCAAAGTGTGAGAAATGACTGCTCACTTTAAAATTTTAAAGGTTTATTAAACCTTAACAAATACAACAAAGGACTGAATAAGGAAAAAGGACAGCATACTGTCTGTAACCAGCTACCACAAGCTCATCTACAAAATGGCTGCTCCGCCTTTTATACACCTAGGGGTTGCATTAGGCAACCCTGGCCCCTCCCAAAGTCTGTCAGTCAACTCTTCTTTGCTGTCCATTGGTGGAGACTACTTTCTTGCAACTTGATTGGAGGTCAGGTGTTGTCATGCCGCACAACCCTAGCAACAAGCTTTCCCCATTCTCAACTGCCCCATGCAAGGGGCACATGTACACACCTTTCTTCTACATGCCTCAGACAACCCAGGCTGTCTGGTGGCAACAATACAGAGGGGGGGTGTTATAAAGAAGAATCTTACCATGTAAATTTCTTTTTCCCAATCAGAATTTATTCGATTATAAAGCAAGCAGTGACAAGCAAAAGTTCAGCGCTGGGGGGACTGAGAGAACTCTGCTCTCGAAAGTCCGCAACCCCCCTTTCTGGGGCTGGTCTTTTATTTCTTCTCCTCTCGGGATGACGTATCCTGTTCTGGTGGTCTTGAAGGAGAGGGGGGGGGTCTGCTTTGTTCGCTGGGTGGACTTTTCCTTATAGGACATAACTATAACCATATGTTTCCAAAGCACTATACATTTTCTGCAAGCTAAGCAATTCTAAGCACTATACGTTTCTGCAAGCTAAGCAATTCTTGCCAGGTCGGCTATTGTTACAGTCACAAGCAGTCTTAACTATTTAGCTATTGCTTTTATATTGTAAGAATTATTCAGCTATTAATTTAATTAATGAACAAACATATTGCTACTTATTACAGGGGGGAAGGGGACTATGGGGAGAACAGAGGACATCTAAACAACAAACCACAATAACAGAACCATACATTAATAAAACTTCTTTTAACTTACACACAATATTAATTCCCTAATTGCGAGAGCCAATCATCATATTACCTATCTATAACACAAAGGATTTGGAAGCAGGTTTTTTTTCTCTCTGTAGAAAGTTTGAGCTTAAATCTGCCACTTCCCCCCCCCCCCCCCCCCCCGCTTTGCTTGCAAGACATTTCTCTGTATTCCCAAAGCCAAGGCAGTTCTCCATAGTCCATTTCTCTTGGGTGGATTATGTTTAACAGTTCTCATGCATTTGTGGAGGGACGTTTTTGGGTGGGGCTTGTGGGATGTTTTAGTTTTTTGTTTTGTTTTGTTTTTTTTTTTAAGGCGGTTTCTACATTTCAACATTTGGGCTTCTTTCATGAAATTTCCAGCCCATTTCTGTTCTCATTCTAGAAAACAACATTATTTCAAGGTTCCGTTGTGTAGCCATTTTTCTCCAGAATCTAGTTTATATTATGGCCACTATTTATGAAAATACTTCATCAAATTCTCCCTGGTAGCTGTTCCCCCAGGGGGCTCACCTTTTTTTTTCTCCAGTGTCTCAAAATACAACCAAGTGGGAACTTCTTAGAATGTCCCCTTTAGATTGTCCTCTGACCCTCGCTCTGACAGGGGACCAACCCCAAAATGTTACAATACAATACAAAACAGTTACACAAATACGAAACAATTATCAATCACTAATAACAAAATCAAATACCAAATTCTGGAATACCAAATAATCCACCTACAGCACTGGAAAATCTGTACATCTTATGTGGGCAGGGTTCCTAGAAAGAATACCTTATTAACAGGTGGGATCTTACCTGTGTCCCAGGCTGGACTGGGGATCTGTGGTCTCCTTCAGCAAAGTCCCAGTGCTGGCATGAAGATCCAGAGATCCCGGGATCCAGGGGAAATCAGTCAGATTGTCCCATCTGGGATGCCAATTCTGATACTGAAATCGGCCAGATAGAAACTAACACAGTTTTGAGCATTAGAAAGCAGGCATTCTTTATTACAGCATCCTGGACATGAGGAATTTTTCCTTTAATCTCGTGTAACCTGAGACAGACAAGTAAGACTTTTTATTATACATGTTGTTTACATATTCTTCAGGTACTGACACTTGCTTGATATATATTCATTGTCCTGTTTTGCATATTCCCATCCTTATCAAAAGTCCTTATTTGGTTCTTGGGGGTCTCTTTCGGGGTCTCTGGTGGTCTGTTCCCCAAATTGTGGTGTCTTCTGGTTGACCTCTGGTTTTGAACATGCACAGTTTGTTTCTAGCAATTAGCAAGGTTGCTTTTATCTTATCTATGCCTCCAGAACTCAGTCTGCATTTCTCAGGACTTTCCAAGGCTGTTTTGTCATAGGATGTAGTAATGCATAATTTCTCTTATCAACTGGCTTCCCTTGATCATCTAGGTGGATAACCTTGTCAGAACCATTTATCACTTTAGATTTAAGGACCAAATAACTAAAATCCAAAGTGTTCTGCACCTATATTCATATTCTTTTTGCCAAGGGATATGTACCGCACTGTTTGCACTAAAATTTAAAGATCCATTTATCAGACTTTTCAGTACCCACTCTTACTTACCAGCCTTCCCCCTCTTTGAAACTTCAATGAGTCTCTGTTTCGGTGTGAAGCAATATCCTGTTTCACCTATCCCAGTCCCTCAGGTGTGCCAACCTCTCCTCTCCTCTCCTCTCCTCTCCTCTCCTCTCCTCTCCTCTCCTCTCCTCTCCTCTCCTCTCCTCTCCTCTCCTCTCCTCTCCTCTCCTCTCCTCTCCTCTCCTCTCCTCTCCTCTCCTCTCCTCTCCTCTCCTCTCCTCTCCTCCTTTCCCCATGGCTAAGTGCTGTTCCTCAATCTTAATATTCCAGCAAGGGCGTCATCTGGTTGGTGAAGTTCAAAAGATTCTTCTCAGCCCTGGGGTCATTGGCCCGTCTAGGTGTCCTTGTCCTCTGAGACTCCCCCCCTCCCACCTGGTTGGTGGCACACCTACCCCTTCCCCTCCCCCTTTCCCCGGGCTTAAAAAGACAAGGGACCATGCGGTCGACGTTCTGTTGGAGCTGTTACCAAGATTCAGAGATCTGTGACCCTGGAATAAAACTCTGGATTGAACCCTCTGGCAGAATCCGTCTCCTTTTCCTCTTCACCATCGCCTAAAGCCTTTCCACCTGAGGTAAAACTGAGTTCCTGTTTGCCTGGACTTGTTCCAAGTGCCAGCTGCCACATCCAGCTAGCCAGGGGTGTCTCTGAGGTGAAAACACCACAGTTGCCGCCTCTGGCCAAGCAGCAAGGGCCAGACGAGCCCAGGCACGTTCCACCTGGTAATATTTGGATCATATTCCAATAAGCCTCAATGAAATTAAAGCTCCTGAATTATTATGGATAAAGCTTAGTTTTGAATACAGGCTCCTATCCCACCTGTCAACAATTTACACATGATACAGTTAATGATTTTTTAGAACAATGAGAGATTTCTTGTTCCATACATTCCTCCTCAGATCTATTGAGTTAAAATAAACAAGCCTTTGTGCAGATTAAAAAAGCAAATGAATGCAAGAGGGACTATCAGAATGACTAAGTACTAGTATCAGTATGGTTATCCTTCCTAAAATACTCTCACCCTGACAATATCACAAATCTGGATACATTCTCTCCAAATATCCAGTTCAAAGGTGCATTCACAAAACAAGCAAACAAAAAATCCATCCCCAAACTGAACAAGCTTTTTATGATGCAGTTGAGTTGATTTGACTTTAATACAAAAAGGTAGAAAAAATATAACTTTGATGATTTAAAACAGCTCCACAATTTAAAAAAATAAAATTCATCCTAGCACATGAAAGCCCAGAACATGCCCTTGCTCCCTTAGCAGAAGCATATATAGTGGCAGTCGTAATTATTATGTATTAATCACCAGCAAAGATAGCTTCTTTCAAGTCAACATGTGCTGTGTGCTCTGTACTTTTGTTTTTCCTTGTGAAAGGTATGTATGGCATATATGACATTCATATTTGGATACAGACTCTAACAGCTCTGCCCAGGCCTTCTGATGAAGATTTTAACAAAACAATGCAGTCAGTACACTGGCTGTATTAGAACAGATCCACCAGAAATAACTTCTGTAGCCAAAAGGAGAAAAACACAACCCAAAACCCACAACAGAACAGAAACTTTTCAAGTTCACTACTAATATTTCCTTCATTCCCTTTTAAGCACATTGTTGTTTGCTGACATCTTTATCTGGTCATCAAGTAGTTACCTGTATTCCAGCTGTTCATGCTTTTCTGACCTCAACAAGTAATCTTAAAGAAGTCAGTATGTCAAAATAAGAAATAAGGAGGTTAGAATGGTTTAAGAAAAAAAAAACCTATAGTATTAGTTTTGTATCCCAACCGCCACAGGGCCACTTTTAAGTTACAGCAATAACTAAAACCAATGAACTACCACAAAAAGTATTTCCTTCTGTACATGATTTTTTATTATTTACATAATACAGCAGAGCATAGATGCTGGATAGAGTGATTATGTGCAATACCTAAGTATGAACTATCTGTACATGCTTGCATATCTGATAACTAAATTGAAAGAAAAAATTTAAAGTAAAAGCTTGATTTTTCAATAGATTTAAAAAACTAAGATTGAACACTGCAATAAAAATCATAAGTAGCATCTTGTGTACATATACATGAAGAGGCATTACAACACTAGTCTAGACTATACTTGATTATATAAAAAACCACAAGTTTCATACATCACAAAGCCCCCTTCCATTATAACACAGAAATTATTTTACCAGACAAGCATCAGTGAACTATACTGTCCTTTCTAGTTATTATACAAAGCTGTAGATAATGGAGACCATGCAATACACCCAAGAACACTGTAGTCCTACACCCAAATACAATTAAAAATGATAAAGCAGCCTTCCAAGAGTGGTTCCAGCTCCCACTTAAGTCTACAGGAGTCATGTTGAGTTTGATTCCCATACACAACAATTGTTACATTTAAAACTTTTTTTTTTAACTGAAAAAGCTCCTAATAATGTTTTGAACCCAGAATGTGCTGAATTTAAGAAGCACATGAATAATAAACTGCTCAAATACTTCTGCAACTTACACAGGTGCATGTGTCACTTGATAGTGTTGCTGTGGTATGTCTAAAAATACCACCCATAGTTTTTGTTTTCTAAGTCAATCTTAGCACAATATTGTGCTACACAGCATTATTAGCTATGCAAGGAAAAGCAGACAACTGTTGTAGAACAGTTCTTAAGTTTCTAACAGGACATTTCCTTTGGGAAATTATTATAATTTTCATTATTCTAAAGTTGTTATCTGTTCTGAAATAGTTTTCTTCTCATACATATCTGATTTTTCCCCATTTTTCTCATTGCAATTGCTAAATTACTTTTTATTAAATATGGCATCAACACTCTTCTTACTGGATGGTAGAGCCCTCTACATGTCTTATATTCTGCTGGAATACAATGGAGCATGGAAACGAAAAATAAAATAAGATTTCAAATGGATAGAAGTAGACCATCAGCCTTTCTGACATATCCTTCTCCCAAACAGGCACAGTCTTTTGCTAGTCATAAACATCTTGAACATCTCAAAAGGCAGATTTGCAGCAAACATTAAGTAAACATATATTTAGCACATGTGAACTAGAGCCTGTCTTCTGTGCATGTGTATTCCTATGCAGGTTCTAGTCATCTAATCATATTCTGAGGAGAGCATATCCATTTTCAAGGACTGTATCTATCCAATTCGGCCTGCAACAAACATCCAAACATTGTGAAAAAACATTAAGACAGACAAGGCTAAAATTAAAACTTTGGAGAACAAAGGAAAATGGCCATGCATCTGCTCTTTAATGCTTTCATAGGGCATATTAAAACAAAAGTCAGTCTTTTCACAAATAGACTAGTTTATATTCTCTGGATTTTTTCAGCCACCACAACTGGATTCTCTTTCCTGATTTTTGCTGCAGCTTCTGCTTTGTAATCATATGGACAGTTATGCTTGTCAGAATAACGGTGAAGTCCACAAAATAAGTTTCCACATCGGCAATCAAACCCTGTATAAAGAAAAGGAAAAACAACATCACTAGGAAGCTTCAGACTTAAGAAAGTCATAAATTAAGGGTTTACCCAGTTCAAAGGGGCTATGTACATCTTCTGTATCAAACAGATTAAGTGGAATGAATATTTTCAAATATCAACTCTATTAAGGGATCTAACATTATGGATTTTGTGACAGCAAGCAAAAGTTTAATGCCTACAGATTTCAACAAATGTAATCAATGTCCTGGATTGAAAGATAATGTGTGTATTCTATTTGCCATCTGTCAGAGGTAGGGCAGTTATCTTCTGTTAATTGGGCAGTTTTCTTTATATCTTCCACAAACCAATCCTCCCTCCAGGAAATATCTTCTGTTAATATGCCACTGAGTGTCACTGCATGACTGATAAAATTACATCATCCCATTGTGAGATGCTCACCCTGGGGGAGGAGCCAAGCATTCCTTCCTGGATATAATCAGAGATTTTGAATACCAGAGTAGCCTTTTCCCACTGCATTCCCACAGGAGCAGCTTTCTTCTCCACTGGATTCCCAGAGGAAGACCAGGCCCATCTACAGCACTACCACACCTTCGGAGGAAAACTACACCCTTCTAGAGGATCACTGCTTCAACAGAACCACATCTGTCACTCCAGGAGGACTGCAGTCACCATTTAATTAGACTGCTACCAACACCCTGACCCACACGGTGTCAGGTTGTATTCTGACTCTGTCAGTAGTTTGGGGTTTTTTTGTTTGTACTATTACATTTGTATTTTTAGTTTTGCTAGTAAAGAACTGTTATTCCTATTCCCATATCTTTGCCTGAAAGCCTTTTAATTTCAAAATTATAATAATTCGGAGGGAGGGGGTTTACATTTTCCATTTCAGGGGAGGCTTCTGCCTTCCTTAGCGGACACCTGTCTTTTCAAACCAAGACAATCTAGTAAGAGGAAACTAATAATATAAATCTATTCAATATTAACAAAGTACTATCATACCCGTAAGGCCAACCTTCTTTCTGCATGTGAAACATCTGTTCTTCTTTGGTTTAGCCAGTTCAGAAGCTTTCTCTTCACTCTGTGAAGTACTAGGTTGAGAAACTGATGGGCTTGGTTGAGTAACAACTGTTAAAGCAAGCAAAAGAAATAAAGGTTATTTTTTTCCTTTTCTTGACTTCACTAGCATGTTTGTATCTATTAACAGTAAAATCCCCTCTACTAAGACCCTGAAGCTTATTGTCTGAAGTGGTAAGTAGAATAGGTATTCTATTAACTTCCCTTTTATCTCTACAGAAAATTATCAAGTTTTCCCCACTGTTCCATCATCTAGAAAATACAGCATACTTAGTGTTATCACCTGTATACACCCATATAGGTCCTGTACACACAATATTAAAAGTAATATGATCCAGTTTAAATTAATCTAAAACAATAACAACACTGTCTAAGTTGTTGAACAGAGGGGATAGTTGTGGAAAATAGTCAATAGGACCATATTTTAGAAATGAACGACATTTACAGTAATGCTTTTTTGTCATAGTACTAAATTACTCTGCCATTATACTTGCAAAGTCAGATGATCTAAAACCTCAAACAGTACACCACCTAACATTCTTGAGCTTCAAACCACTGATTTTGTGATACACCAAGTATACTACTACAAGCCACACAGCTCAAAAAAGTCCTTATTTCAGACACTTTTCTTCAGTAATTTAAAGAAAAAACTACATATTTACATCGGATATCAGTATCCTTGTACTATATTCAACCATAATGATCAAGCAGTTTGAGTCAAAATGGTTTATTTTTCAATTGCCTTTGTCATGAACACTTTTGGTTATATTTCTCACTTTTTATCCAAGTTCTATGCAGGATAAAAATGGGTCCTTCTGTGGATCTGTTAGTTTTCTTTGAAAAATTAAATTTTTTATCAGTTGTTTTAAAAATCCTTTAAATACCCAAATTAGTGCAGAAGAAGCACAAGGGAGATATGTTTGTATACAAACTTTAATGCATACAACCCAGAGAGTCTGTCCCTGTTCAGTATTCCTGGACACTGAATTGTATGGTTACATCTAATGCTTTAAAAAATAACGAGCAAACTATAAAATATACTCCATAATTAATGATTGAGACTATAGGTTTAAAGGACTCACTTGTAACCAACTTTATGCTCACAAATATGATTTCTTAGTTGAGATCCTTTTAGATGAGTAAGCATGGCATTCTGAAAGTGGATTTTTTTCAACATCATGAACCCCTTATAGTTAAAATTTTATTATCCTTATTATTAATACTTGCTCTTATAAGATTTTATTTGTATTATGTTCGTATGCCTATCACTACTAACACAAAGCCTCACAGATCCAAGCCCCATTTCACAATTCACTGTAGAAGTGAACAAAGAGAGCCTCCAGTCAGTTCATATTTCAGACTGTAAACAAGATTCAGTAGTGACAAACTTTTAGAGGCAACAAGGAACTTTCAGTGCTCATACCCAAAAAGTCTTATACAGGGAATCAGTATTTTCTTATACAATATTATAGCTGTAAGTCCTAGGGAACAACTCAAGCTCTTTACTGACTTTATTTTTGAATATTCTATAGATTCTTCTAGAAAGTGTGAAGAGTTCAGCATTAACACTATTTTGCTAATTCTGAGGACAACAATACTCTCCAGTCTTGGATATATAATGTTTTTTCCATACTTAAGCATGCTATTAATAAAAAGCAAAGGTATGGCACTACAATCATAACTGCTATTAATACTTTTCAGAGTAATTTCAACAGCTGCTTTTTTTTTTAAAGTTAAGCAATTCCTTTGCCTTGACAATTGATATTTTTAAAATTAACAGATATAACCTTCTGAACTCGTCTTTAAACCCCAAGGAAAGTAGTGTTCAGTATTAGATATTCTAGTTGAAAGCCTATGACCAAAAAAAATCAGGTTAAAAACACTGACACCACAATGTAATCCTGTTGGATACCATACACCTTAGCTGACAGGAATTAAGAAATTGATTAAACATCTCCCAAATCAAGCAGCATGATCAAGCTCCTTTTTGATTTTTTGTATTACCAGTCTGTTTAAAATGAAATGCTAGTTATAAGCTATGGCAGAGGGAAAAAGGGAACCTTCCAATTCTCTGGTGGAGTGAGCAAGTGAGCAGCTGTGTGTGCTTAGCTGCCTGCCAGGGTTAAACCACAACAGACCATTTTGGCACCCAACAAAGGGCTTGAAGGGTTTGAGATAACAACAGACTTGACTGGAATGTGCTAGGTCAAATTTATAGCTGTTAGTGCTGTTTAACTAGTAATCACCAGGCTCCTGGGCTTGCCATGGGCTTGCTTGCCTGACTGCAAAATACTCTAGTGCTCATTAGTGGCTGCTTTTTGCTTTCACCGCTTATCGTCTTATTCTGCTGTGCCTGGGAACATTCTGATAACAGCAATGACCATGCATGCACATGGGCTGGCAAATGGCCAGTGCATTGCTGCTGTGCTGGACAGGCTGGAACTCTGTGTGAACTCAAGTCAAAGGGACTGTGACCTGTGGATGAGTCCCCATGGAAACAGGACACCCTGAAGCATCTGTGGCCATGGTTACATCTGTGCCAGAGCAGGTACACCTCTAAAGGGATTGTGGCTCAAGAAGTCCACACTGGAGGAGGTAATACCTTGAAGCATCTGTGGCTGTGGATAAGTCTGTAACATAGCAAGTACACTCCTGAAGGGACTGTTGCTGTGGGTAAAGCCACACTGGAGCAGGTACATCTCTGAAAGAATTGTGGCCCATGAAAAAGGCCATGCTGGAACAGGTGCACCTCAAAGCAACTGTGGCTATGGATAAGTCTGTGCAATAGAAGGTATACCCTAAAGAGACTGTGGCTTGTAGATAAAGCTCCACTTGGAGCAGGCACACTCCTAAGGGACTGCAGTCCGTGAATAAATCCAAGTCAGACCAGGGGCAACGGGAGGAGTTCATTGCAATGTTAAACCCTATGGCCTGGTACAAAGGGATCAAGGGTAGAGATTGTAATGGATATGCCTTTAAACTGTTGTAATCTGGGTTTGGAGTTACACGTTATAGGATGCACTTATAGTAGGAACCACCTGAACCAATGGAGAACAAACCTCGCAAGAAGCAGTACAAGTGCAGCAGTGACCAGATTTGAGCTCACTGATCCATCAAGACAAAGAGATAGTGTATTAGATAATTTTGTGTCACAATACAAAGATTAAAAACAAATCCATCTAAGTCAAAATGTTACCAACTACTACAAATAAACTTACTTCCTCCTCTACATAAATATACTGACCCTGAGATTAGCTGAGTTGGTAAGAGCATGGTGCTAGTAACACCAAGGTAACAGGTTTGCTTCCTCTGTGGGCCATTCACTTAAGATCTGGACTTGAAATCCTTGTGGATCCCTTCCAACTCATAATATTTTGTGAACTCTGTGAAACCGACAGGTGTTCACCACCACAACCAGCAACCTGGGAACTAGGAAGCAATGATGATAATCCAAATTGCAAAGGCCCATTTCCAAAAAGAGGTGCCAAACAGGATCCTTCCTCCACAACTAAAAACATATACCAAAACCAAAAAGCAGGTAACATGCAGAAATGGGCAACTAAAAGGTCCCAACACAAGGAGATTTCACAGGTTCCCCTAAATCAGAATTGTTCAATTTATTACTTGACACAGATAACACCTGCAAAAAGTAGGCATCCACCCACTTTTATGCCAGCAGAGTTAGATCTAATAATGGGTTTCAATAATTAAGTCCTCCAAGTAGTTTTGCATAACAGCTAGAACAGGGACAACACCCTTTAACTAAAGCTCACACATAAAAAAAAACCCCATTTTTTCATCAAACTGTATCGCAAATGAAATATAAGTTTTAGTTCTTCTGACATGACATTAATAGCCACATTCATCAGATACTATCCTGACAACTGCTTCTCACAAAAAGCTCCCTCTACTACACATTAAACAAATTTTACGCCAGAAATCATACTGTGTTAATCATCAGGCAAAGTGCTCAAAGTGCCATGGAATAAATCACTAGACAAAAGCTGAAACGATGGTAGGAAAATGGTTGTTACTGTCACCTGCAGACCTGCCTCCTCAGTACCAATAACCCTATTCATATGGAGCAAAGCCTTTTATCACCAGAACATGATTTATTGCCTTAAGAGAGGTTCTCTTGGCATGTAGCTCTCTTCACCACCAAGGTTATTTCTCTTGCAAACTACCAGCTCAGATTACCAGATGAGGTTTGTTTCACTTCAATTTTAGGAGACCAGATCTCCTGCTACAAGGTTGAAGAACTTGGGAGCAAAAAGAAGTTTCCAGAAATGGACATGATTTTTTAATTTTATTAAGTAATACAACAATAAGTTAATCACAGGCAGTGTAAAATGCAGTGCCATCAGGAACAACAAAACAGGCACAGGGGATGCCATTCAGAGGGACCAGGACAAGCTCAAGAAGTAGGCCCATGTGAATCTCCTGAGGTTCAACAAGGCAAATTGCAAAGTCCTGCATTTGGGTCAGGACAACCCCCAATATCAACACAGGCTGGGGGATACAGGGATTGAGATCATCCCTGAATAAGAGGACTTAGGAGTAGTGGTGGATGAAGACCTGGATGGCAAAGGCATGGACTGGGAGAACAAATAAGCACCCACTGTAGGAGAAGATCAGGTTTGAAAACATCTAAGGAACCTGCAGGTGCACAAGTCCATGGAACCTGATGAGATATATCTGCAGGTCCTGAGAGAACTAGTGGATGAAGTGGCTAAGTCACTATCCATCATATTGAGAAGTCATGGCAGTCTCCAACGAAGTTCCCATTGACTGGAAAAGGGGAAACATAACCCCCATTTTTATAAACAGAAATAAGACCCAGGAAACTACAGGCCAGTCCATCTCACCTCAGTGCTTGGCAAAATCATGGAGCAGGTCCTCCTGGAGACTATGCTAAGGTACATAGGAAATAAGGAGGGGATTGGTGACAACCAACGTGGCTTCACTAAGGGCAAATCATGGAGATCTTTATGAAAGGGTTACAGGATTGGCAAATATGGGAAGAGTGACAAAAAAAAAATCTACTTGGGCTCATGCAAAGCATTTGGTATTGGCCCACACAACATACTTGTCCCTAAAGTGGAGAGATGCAGAGTTGACAGATGGCCCACTTGGTAGATAGGAAATTGGTTGGATGGTTGCACTCAAAGAGTTGTGGTCAACAACTCAATGTCCAAGCGGAGACCAGTGCACACTGGCATGGACCTGTTCATACAAGTCCAGAGAAGGGCCACTTAAAGGCTTCAGGAAGGAGGGCTGGATCACTTCTCCCATTAAGACAGGCTGAAAGAGTTGGGGCTGTTTAGCTTGGAAAAGAGAAGGTTCAGGGAAGACCTTAGAGCAGCTTTCCAGTACCTAGAGGGCCTACAGGTAGGCTGGAGCAAGACTTTTTACAATGGCATGTAGTCATAAAACAAGGGGGAATGGCTTTAAATTGAAAAAGGGTAGGTTCAGATTAGATATTAAAAAGAAATTCTTTACTGTGAGGCTGGGGAGGTCATGGCACAGGGTGCCCAGAGAAGCTGTGGCTGCCCCATCCCTGGAAGTGTCCAAGGCAAGGTTGTTGAATGGGGCTTTGAACAACCTGGGATAGTGGAAGGTTCCCTGCCCATGACAAGGGGGTTGAAACTATACGATCTTTAAGGTCCCTTTCAACTCAAACAATTCTACAAGTCTATTATCATAAATCTGCTAGAATCTAATCCTAGTACAAAAAGTGCCTGAAAAATAAAAAGACAAACAAACCCCCCACAAATACAACTGTTGCACTGTATATTTGGGAACATTTACGTCATTTAGTCAGAAAGTAAGGTGCATCTTCAAAGCAGAGAGAGGGAAACCAGCAAGATTACTTATGATTAGAAGTAAACCACAAGCCACAGCATGACAACTGTTCAACTGACACAAAGAAAGATCCTGCAAATAGGAAGACTAATGCTACTCTGACCCCAAAGTATTAAACCCACAGTGACTCTGAGACTTCTGAAAAAGCAATAATCACTGTACTAACAGGCTCAAGAACAATGCATCCCAATGAGCAAGGAATCAGGCAAAGGGGACAAGAAACCTGCATGGATGAATAAAAAACTCCTGTAATTACTCAAACATAAGCAGGAAACACACAGGAGGTGGAAGCAGGATCAGGCCACTTGGAATTAATATAAAGAGGTTGTCAGAGTAAGTAGAAATGAGATGAAGAAGACCAAGGCCCATCAAGAATTAAATCTGGCCAAGGATGTCAAGGACAACAAGAAGGACTTCTTCAAATACATCAGTGATAAAAGGAAAACTAAGGATAATGTGGGACCATTTCTAAATGAAGGGGGGACCCCAGTGATAAAGGACTCAGAGAAGGCAGAGTTACTGAATGCCTTCTTTGCATCAGTCTGCACTGACAAGATCAGCGCTCAGGGATCTTTGACCCAGGAGACCAAGGTAAAGCTATGTTAGAAGGAAGACTCCCTTGGTCGAGGAGGACTGGGTCCGTGAGCCTGCAGTGCCTTTGTGGCCAAGAAGGCCAACAGAATCCTGGGATGCATTAGGAAGAGCATTGCCAGCAGGTTGAGGGAGGTGATCCTGCTCTTTTACTCAGCCTTGATGAGGCCACATCTGGAGTAGTGTCTAATTCTGGGCTCCTCAGTACAAGAGAGACATGGAGCTCCTCTATTATGAGGAAAGACTGAGGGAGCTGGGCCTGTTCAGCCTCAAGAAGGAATGACTGAGAGGGGACCTCATCAATGTCTATAAGTATCTGAAGGGAGGGTGTCAAGAGGATGGAGTCAGGCTCTTCTCAGTGGTGACAATCAATAGGACAAGAGGCATTGGGCAGAAACTGGAACACAGCAAGATCCACCTGAACATGAGGAAGAACTTCTTTACTGTGCAGATGACGGAGCACAGGGACAGTTTGCCCAGAGAGGTTGTAGTCACCCTCACTGGAAATATTCAGGAACTGCCTGGACACAATCCTGTGCCATGTGCTCCAGGATGACCCTGCTTGAAGAGGGAGGTCAGATCAGATGGCCCACTAGGCCCTTCCAACCTGACCCATTCTGTGGTTCTGTAACTAGACTGTCAGAACTGACAGTGGTTTTCCTTACACAAACCAATACAGCTGGAGCAGTTCATAAAGGACTGTATCCTGTGCGAGGGACCCATGCTGGAGCAGGTAAAATGTGCAAGAAGGAAGGAACAGCAGAGAACAGTTATGAACTGACTGCAACCATTTCCTCCTGCATTACTCAGAATATAGGGAGAGGAGGTAGAAGAGTCTGGAAGTAAAGATGGGTCTAGGATGAAAGGGGTGAAGGGAAGGCATTTTTAGTTTTCTTTGTTTCTTACTATCATGCTCTATTTTTTTTAATTTGCAATAAATTAAATTAATCCAGAAAGGACTACTAAAGTAAAAGCAAGGTTTTAAAAGCTTCCTGTATACTCAAACAAATTAGCCAAAATAGTACCTTACCAGTTAAAAGAAATGCATTAACTTCCACAGTAATAGGAAGCAGTAAGCATGCCAGTGAAGAGTGAAATGCCTGAAAGCATTAAAAAAAAAAAAAAGCTTTAAGCATTCTAACTACTTTTACATGATGGTAAACCCCAACTCCTACCACAGAAAGGCTGGGAAAAATAAAACAGAAGAAGGGATAAAGGTAATAGACAAAGAGCACCCAAAAGTCATCAGAAAAACATACAGCACTTCCACAGCACCAGAACTGAAGACTATACTACAAATTACATAATTCTTGTGCTGCACATTAACACAAGTGACTTGTATATAAAGTTTGAGTCAATAAGATAGAGAGTATTTATTATGCTTTATCAAACTTGAGAATAAATATTTTATTATTTAGAAACTGCAACTGCTATGCTGATCTACCTGCCCATGATAAAATGCTAAAGAATAAACTGTATATTCAATTTGATGCCAAAGAACTGGTATAAAATTATTCTGCAGCATGAAACTAATCTCTCACATGCTCAACAGGCACACTGTATATTTTTACTCTTACATCAATATAACAGATCCCCCTGTTAAGTATCACACTAAAATATGGTTTAGATTGGCTGCCATCAAGACTTGATGCCTTTTGCACATCTCTCAAAAGATACGATAGCATGTTATTCGCAACAAGCACAGGACAAGCAGTTTGGTCTCCAGACGTATTCTTCAAGATAGACAGCTTCAAGACTTCAAGATTATTAGCTCAATTTCAGAATTGTTTCAATTGAGGGCATCTACTTGAGCTACAGCAGACATGGGAAATGGGAAGGTAATTTTGAACACGAGACAAAGTTGATATATCTGATGATTTTATTGACAGCCACAAAGGAGCTGTCTACAGATAGCACCCACATTTAAATACTATAGCCATGTTTGAAAACAAATCAGAATCAGATATTAAAACAAGAAGCAAGCAATATAATCTAGCATCTTGAACATTCAATAGCTCATAAGATATTCAGCATATTACTCAGAATATTCTCTGTAACACACTGTAAATTTCATAGCTACTGGTTTTATCTGTAACATAAGTGAGGGCATCCCTTAACAGCATATAAGATAGCTGTGGTATTGAACATTAAAATAACACATCATATTGGCTTGGTATGGAGCCAAAAGAAAAATGTGCTAACCATCATCTCAATAATTTCATTATATGACAACATTCAGGAATGGGAAGAGCAACCTACAACATGGATGGAATAAGACTCTAAGTTAACAGTGTTTGTGGAAGAATTTTAACACTTATTTTACAGAAGACCATATACATTTCAAGTTCCAGTTCACCTTCTTCATAGGCAGCACTATTGCACAGCTGTGGCTTCAGTGATAACTCACCACATTGCTCTGTAAAACAAAGCTATTACTGGGTTCAGAAAAATAAGGTTTTTTATATGCACACTAGACTAATTAAGTCTGGAAACACTAACAGCCCTGAGAGATTTATTCAGAAAGGTAGTGACCCACAAAAATGCTAGAAATATGCTATGACTTGATACAATATGATTATTTAAACATATTTGTTTTCACAACAGTTGAGTTTTAGTGCTCAATATGCAAGTCAGCTCTCTTGTATGAATCTTTTATTGCCATTTAAAAATCTGCTTAAACAAAACGGGTTTCTTTGAGGCCTCTACTATGCCTCACCAACTTAGTAATAGTATTGCTCTGATGTAATAATAAACACAAGGAAAGTAAATTAGTTATATAAGGGGTTTTTGGCATTTAATTCCTGTGAGTTAACATGGGGAAAAAAACCCCACAAATATGAACAATATCTCTAGAATATTTTGAGTATATTCTGACTATGGTCAAAACTGAACAAAAATTAAATCCTTAGTTAAGAAGTGCAGAAGCAGATCAAAAGCCTATAAAATGCATTATATAATTAATGTCCAATTATGGAATTTTGATAGAAAGGTATTTATATTTCACTGACTTCTACACAGTTCATCAGATAAGCAACTGAACACATGCCACAATTCAATTACAAAACTACAACAAGCAACAAAGTTGAACTAAGAAACTAGAAGTTAAAATATAGTATGTTAGACATTTAAATTATAAGCAACTAGGCCAGTTATATCTGTTATGCCTTTCTTCCTTCCAATGCTAAGATATTATTCATTGCCTTCAGACCGGATTTGTTCTAAATGAGAATCCAGATTACAACCTCAACCTGAGAAAAACAAAAGAAAATACAAGTCTGTTAAGATTAATTTTATTCAACTTCAGAACCCTCTGGAATCAGATGCTAAAAATCCAAACAGCATGAGAGTATTCTTTCAGCCCACAGACTTAAAGACAGTTGTGCAGACCTAACTATTTAGAACTTTGGCTTGGAGAATAAGTCTTCACAATGCTTAAGAAAAGAAAAAGCCAAACCTACTTTGCTTGAAGGTTACATTGTTTGTTCCAGACCTACCATCTAATAGACAGTTATGAAATTCAATTGCCAAGGTGAGACTACAGATAAAACTAAAGTATTTTCATTACCAACATCATGACAGGCATTAGCTTAGAGAATTACATCTCATAGAAAGTATTAGTTTTGTTTTACAAGGTGACATTAATTATCTACTATTGTTTCAGCTCCTCCTCAAGAGAGACCAACACATATTGGATGCTGCAGAAAAAGAGAAAGGAAAAAAAAGAAACTAACCCAAACACAATAGAGATTTATAAAAAGCTGAGGCCAGCTTTTTTTGACTGCAAAACACAGGATCAATATACTAGTAAATAGACCAAACACTTGCTGTATCTTAAATGTCTGATAAACCCTTAGTAATCTAAAAACAGCAGACAAAGGCACTATTCTGTGCTGTCCAAAATCTGCTTCCAAGTTAACTTTTAGATCAGTTGAAGACTGTTTCAAGAATTAAATGATATGTACTAAGTAAGACAATTTTGTTATAGAAGTTTGTTTTCCAAACTTTTAAATTCCATAGTCATTTTCCCTATTATCTCTACGCAAGCTTTAACAGAGCTTTGACTGGTTTCAACTCCGAGTTTCAAGCTGCAAGATTATTATCTTGAGTTGCTTTTAGGGATTTTTTTCTTCCTCCTATTCTAATCAATAGAGTGTTGTGTGTGACACTACCATTTAGTTGCCCTGTTATAAAAAAATGAATATTGAGTCAACATAAATAGAAGACTGGCCTCTATAGTTAGCAAAATGACAAATCCCTATTGTCAGTTTTAATAAGAAAATTCAGATATTACTTGACCACTGCTACCAATTTATGTTTTCCTTTCCTGTCTATTACTTTTTTCAGGTACCAATACATAACAAGACAATATGGGTTTATAAATATTGTAACAAAGTATAAATTTCTAAGTTACATACAATAACTCTTCAGATAACACAAGTTACAGGAAGCTGAAACGTGCAAAAATCTCCTCAGTCTGTACATAACCAAAAAAGAATATAGTAAAAGCAACTGTAATTTATTTCATGTCACAATTCTAACTTGACAACTAAAATTGTAAAAACCCGTGAACAAAACCCAAGCAATTAACTAGTAGCTGTAACAGTAGTCCTAAACAAAGATGCATGTATACAGTGCTGAGTGGTACATTCTGGAATTTTCAACACAAAAGAAGTAGAAGTAATTTTATCTTCAGTTGTAGCAAACACATTTTCCTGTTAAAAATCAGCTTTCGATGTTTTAAGACTTTCAGAACTATTAAAATTAACAAGTATCAATATCTATAGATATCAAACAGGTACATTAAGATATCCATTTGAATAAACTGCCATATAATAAGCATGAATTCACTCGCTTTTTAAAATTGAACATTCTTACTAAGCAATTAATGCTGTAAGTACTCCATATTCACACAACAGCATTTCAGTTATATCTACTGATTCCTCACTTAGTCCAAGACCCTTTAGCAGTCTTTGTTAGTATTTCAAATCAAGTATTCCCTTCTGCCCTATTCTCATCCTTCTGTAAAACAGAATTAAGAACCCTGTTCTCCAAATGCAACAAACCCTTTTGATAGCCACAAGTCAGCAGAAACTGTACTGCTAGGCTTTATAAAGAAATCAACACTGACTTCAAAATTGAACATCTTGCACCCAGATACAATTTCAGTGTCTTACTTTTAAAAATGAAGGTTTGATAGCCAAAATGCTCCTCAAATGTCAAAAGTTATGTACTAAAATTGAACACGTCTGAAAACTATGTTCTGGCACTAGCAAGTCTCTTGATTCTGAGAGTATTAATACTCAAGAAGCATTCATAATTAACATTTCCTCAAGACAATCACCACAGAAATGCCTACTTAAGAGAAAATAAATAAATTGTCAGCTTCTGTTAAGCCAGTTGTATCCAGTGTTACTCTGCAAACATACCTGGTTCGATGTCTGTTTTTGGTGATACTTTCTCCTCTCTTGAAATGCTCATTTCAGTCATTTGCTGCATTACAGGCAAAGCAGCAACAGGCACATTTCTGTTTACATACAGTGAAATGGGTGATTACATTAGAGTACATAAGAGCTTAAACTGTCAAAATCCATTAGACTACCCAATCAGTTATTATTGATACACATTCTTGACCTGTACTTCTATGTCTCTTCCCTAGAAGAAACTAGGCAAACTGTAGCAAATATTTCCCCAGATAAACCAGAAATGTCCTTGTAAATGTAGTAGTCCAATACCAAACACTAATTAGTCCTAATTTATAAAGATTCATAAAGCACTGTAAAGTGCACTGTCACTTTTTCCTCTGCAGAAACTCTCTGTAATAAGGTAACGTCACTTTAACTTGCTATATACTCACAGTTCAATCAAACCTCAAAATAATACCTTCATCTGGTAAAGGGTCTAGAAAGCAAGTCTTATGAGAAGCAGCTGAGGGGGCTGGGGGTGTTTGGCCTGGAGAAAAGGAGGCTATGGGGAGACCTTATTGCTCTCTACAACTACCTGAAAGGAGGCTGTAGTGAGGTGGGAGTTGATCTCTCAAGTAACAAGGGATAGGACAAGAGGAAATGGCCTCAAGTTGTGCCAGGAGAGGTTTAGATTGGATATTAGAAAAAAATTATTCACTGAAAGGGTGGTCAAGCATTGGAAGAGGCTGCCCAGGGAAGTGGTTGAGTCCCCATCCCTGGAGGTATTTAAAAGCCGTGTGGATGTGGCACTTAAGGACGTGGTTTAGTGGTGGACTGAGCAGTGTCAGGTTAATGGTTGGACTTGATTATCTTAAGGGTCTTTTCCAACCTAAATGATTCTATAATCTTACCTTGATTTTCCAGATGTGCTACTAGCAGTACCTTCACAGTTGCTTAAGCTAGCATCTGCTCTCTGTACAGATGGAGAGTCTGAGGTAGGACTGTTTGAACCACTAGCTGTCCCTATATAACAGAAATTTGAGAAGTTAATTATAAGCAAAGCATAGAATACAAGTTTGTCAAGCAGATTTTAGTACAGTTATGAACCATTTCAAATCCTTCCTCATTCTACTGCATCTTCCTAATATAGGCTATATTGTTAATGACCAAAACACAAGGATTGTATAAAAACACAACTGTAGCAGAGAGTAAGTAAAAATTCAACTTAAGGTTCAACACCAAGTGGGCCAGAATACATTACATAAAAAAGCATTTTTATTGTGATTTAAAGTATTATCTCCTTTGATATTCATAGTTTTAATATGCAGCTATCAGAAGATCCCCTGAATACATCTCATCACCTATACATTATGTTTTCAAGTCACACACAAAAAAACCACGTCTCAAACCTTTACCCATTGGGCTGATTCTACCACTATTCTGCTGTCGCTGAAGATGTTCTTTGTAGCAAACAGAACACATGCCATTTGTTCTAGGATTTCCATAAAATCCACATCCTGTACTACACAGCATGGGCCCTGGGGTCTGGTTTGTCTCCTGAGCCATTTCAATTCTGTAAATAGAACCAAGAACTGCATTAAGAACTGGCATTTCACCAAAATTGATTACAGGGTTATAGAATTAAAGTAGGTCTGCTTACCTTGCCCACAAAAAGTGATATCAGCACTTTTAAAGATGGCTATATGGATGTTAATATATAATTCAATACTTCAATTGTATTGATAAGTAACATTGTCAGGAACATCTAAGAGAGGTAAAAAACATTATCATAGTTTAGTGGGTTGACCTTGGCTGGATGCCAGGTGTGCACCAAGCTGCCCTATCACTCCCCCTCCTTAACTGGACAGGTGGAGAAAAAGACAATGAAAGGCTGATGAGTTGATATAAGGAGAGAGGAGATCAGTCACCAATTACCATCACAAACAAAACAGATTCAACTTGGGAAAAATTAATTTATTACCAATTAAACCTGAGTGGGATAATGAGAAAACAAAATCAAATGTTAAAACACCTTCCCTACACACTTCCCTTCTTCTTGGGCTAAACTTTACTCACAATTTTTCTATTCCCCCACCCCTCCATCCCCCAGCATCACAAGGAATGGGGGTAGCAGTCAGTTCATTACATGTCTCTCCTGTTCCTTCCTCCTCACATTCTTCCCCTGCTCCAATGTGAGGTCCCTCCCACAGGGAACAGTCTTCCATGAATGTCTCTGATGTGGGTCCTTCCCACATGCTGCAGTTCTTCACAAACTGCTTCAGTGTGAGTCCCTTCCACTTTTTCTTTCCATGAGGTGCAGTCCTTCAGGAACAGACTGCTCCAGCGTGGGTCCTTCACGGGGTCACAAGTCCTATCAGCAAACCTGCTCCATCATGGGCTTCCCTCAGGGTCACAGCCCCCTCTCCATCACCTGGAGCACCTCCTCCACTGATCTTGCAGCCTGCAGAGTTGTTTCTCTCACACATTCTCACTCCTCTCTTCCAGCTGCTGTTGTGCAGCAGTTTTCCCCCCTTTCTTAAATATGTTATCACAGAGGTGCTATCACCATTGCTGATTGGCCAGCAGCAGGTCCATCTTAAAGCCAGCTGGCATTGACTCTGACATAGCAGAAGCTTCTGGCAGCTTCTCGCAGAAGCCACTCCATGGCCTCCTGCTACCAAAACCCTGCCACACAAACCCAATACACACAGTAATACTGATAAGCAATATACTTATCAGAAACCAAACTATGTGTGCAGATTACGACCAAATTTAATTAACTGGCCAACAAAAAATTATTAACCTCTGAGCACTTACAGGGTAGAAAAAAACCCAAACAAACCACAGCTAGATGGGTAAAACAAGCAAGACCAAGTGTGAGTCTACTAAATAGTTTTGGTAATTAGCACAGTTTATCTTTGCAGACTCCAGAAGAACTGCTCCACTTTTTCAGTAATGGTGATCTTGTATCATTCTGATGCTAATAACATTGTTAGCAGTTTGTACTTTCAAAATACATTTGTTAAACAGAACAAAAATCACTGAAGGATGAGCAACAGTAATTTTAAAATTGGATTTTATATCTTTAGGAGATGTTTCTATAAAAAGATGTTTACGTTTGCTTAAGTTGCATACAAAGCCCAATACTGAATATTAACTAGCAACAACATACATACAGTAAGCCCTCAAAACAGATGATCCAAAAGCATTACTGAAACATGCTTAAACCAAATTTTGCTCTTCCAAGAAAAATAAAACTATTTTAGACTGTTGCATACATTCATTTGCATACTATATTCATTTCCAAAGAGCCAGTTAAATCTTTTGTCTTTAAAATATAGGCAGACTTCTGCATCTTTCAAAGATAGATAATTCTAACCCTCATCTCTGCCATCAACTGCAAAAGTTAGGAATAAAAATACTTCACCTTTGCTGGCAGTTGACCTCTGCAAAACAAGGCTAGTAGAAAAACTGATATAGCAACCAAATCCTAGTTTTATTGCCACTGGGAACTACGACTATAATAATCAAGCAATCTACTACAAATTGAGGACACACTTGTCCTCCAAAAATTTAGATTTAGTGCCTATAGTACTTAGACATTTTAGTGAAAACTCCAGATTACAGCCCTCCTCTTAAAGGGCAACCACTAAACAGGATATTTGTCTGCTGATGCTCATGAAAACTCAAGCATACCAAACATTAATTAACTCTAGTGTATAAAGAAATACTTTTCATAACTTAAAAAAGCCATACTACAAGCTATAACCATATATCTCAACAGTATGACAACTGCAATTGACAGCAGTATTTGTCTAGTTAATCTAAACTTCTGGGATCAAAGTAATTCAACAACAGGATAAAAGAGTAAAATCAATCTGGTTTTCTCCTGGTGGTCACAGAATTTCAACAATTTATAACTTCGTTTCAGTACTACAAAGCAAACTTGCACTTATTCTGATATACCACTTAAGAGTTTGCAGTTTTACAGCCATACACCAAATCAGTGGACACAACAGAAAATCTAAGACATTAAAAAATATTTGCATCTTTATTGTAGCTCTATGTTATTATAACACAAGTAAAGACTGTACTTCTGGCCTTATTACATGCAGGTGCACTCAAAGCACTATCAAAAGTGCTACCACACACTATCATCATCAATCTCATTTGACTTGCTCCACTCCCAAATTAGAATCTTTCAGCACTTACTAATTTTAGCTTTAGGTATTAATGATGATATGAGCATATTACAAATGAGTCTTTATAGCTCTTTTTCAACACAGTCCTTCACTACCTGAAATACATGCTGCTTATTAAAAAAAATTATTGTTATTCAATGCTTAAGAAATTTTGCTTTTTCACTCTTTAAGGTCTAGATATCACCTGTCTAGGTTATAATACACTTTCCAGAGTTTAAACTAATAATCAGAACACTAAAATATGCCATTTAATATTTTGAACCAACAGCAAAAGTAAAGTTTTCTGAAAAGACAGATTACAGACTTCTGCAATTCTTCCTTACTAACTTTTATAAGATCAGTAAGTACCCAAGGCCTTACAAATGCAGTTCTGTTACCCTGAAAAACAAGTGAATACCATTATGTATCTGCTTTCCTGAACTTTTCCCAGAAACTTGGTGTGAGAGACTGAAATGTTATGGTTAATAGCTTAAATATTGTTATGAAAAACTTTTTGCCCATTATGGCAAAACTGTATAAAGAAGCTGTGACCACCAAAGCCCACCCCTCCCTGAATATGCTTCCTGACTGGAACCTTGGACTGTAAGTTAAGCTGCCTAATGGAACCTGAGATAAGATAAAGGTGACACTACTGTCCAATTATCTCAGGTCTAGGGAGAAGTAAAGAAGGCTGAGGGAGAAGAATGTATCCACAAGAAAGCCAAACCTAACAGCTGTCCTGAAAATCAGCTCTGGCTGGGTTTGGGGGGGAAGAAGGCCATAGGCCACGGGCTCATCTGCTGAGGCCAGGTTTGCACACACTCCCCCCAACCAAGGGGGAAGGAGGAGAGTTTTTGGGTGTGTGGCATAACCTCTGGTCAGAGGGAGTGAACATCGATCCTCTTTTACACTAACTGTCTCAGTTGTAAACGCCTCCCACCCTGGGCAGGCCAAATACACACGGGACATTCATGTGAGAAGCAGCTGAGAAGGTGTCATAAGCCATCAAAGATCCCCGAAGTGCCCCCCAGACTGGTTCCTGAGGCCTTACAACAGACGACTGCACATGATGCAAAGCGATGCAACAGATCCAGAGTCTGTTGCAAGAGACACTGTCAAACTTGCCCTCCCCAGGGGAGGCACCTAGGCATTCTCACCTGGCCCAAACGTATATTAATCCATTGAACTCTGTTTTGCTGGACCCTCACCACTGAGAAGACAAGAAGAGGATCAACAGGACACAGTCAGGATCCAGAGTGAAGTTTTCTACTTAATCTGTCACTCTCTCTCCCCCCACACCTTTTTATATTTCTTTCTAGCTCTCTCTCTCACATTTACTATTAAATGAAATCCATACTATTGACTTCAGCCTATGCTCTCATTTGCACCTTAATTTGGGCAGAGGCACCTCTCTAAAAATTCTTAATAGTTGGATCATAACACTTGGACCACATGGTTGAGCACATTAGCTTCTGCCTGTCACAAGGCTGCAGTGTGACAGACTAATCTAAAGGCTCAGACACAAAACCTTGTCAGCAGGGGCCTCTGAAATCAGCTTCTATTTATATCTCTAAAAGCTGCCAACTCCTACAACCCCACAGAACTGAAGCAGCCAAGCATACACCCACTATAAGAGGAAAACATGAAATTCAATTTACACAACTACAGCTTCTTTTCTAGAGGAAAAGGGTGTGCAGATACTTCAGTCAAGAAAATGCAGCATCATGAGGCAGTCACCTCAGACATTTTCATCTCTATTTCACAGCAAGAACAAAAAACTGGCTATGATCAGACCTAACATAGTACACTCTCACAACCTTACATTCCCCAATCTTTTGGTTGACTGGTTGCAACCAAACCTTTACAAAAATACCTCTTACCTCCAAAAAGAGTCTTAACACGTAAGAGATGTCCCTGTTTAACCCTGACCTCCCAATAAAAAGGAGCTTTTTAATTCAGTGTGTTAACTCAAACAGTAATTGACACCACTGACATTCACAGTTACTGGCAAATTTACCCAGACAAACTAAAAGGTGAACATAAATACTTTGTTACTATTAAAGTTAACAGAGTCTCATAACTAAGACATCTTTTAATTCCAAATTACAACTAAACTGAGGCAAAAGTAAATTCTAATAACAGCAGATATTTAGATTGAGTGGCAAATATAATTAAGCTTTTGTGCACACCAAGTGCACTTCCAAGAAACTACAACTTATGAACTATGTGAAATACATAATAAAAGCATTTCAGGTTACCCTACTACTTCACAGACTCCTGGAATGGTTTGGGTTGGAAAGGACCTTAAAAATCATCTAGTTGCAACCCTCTGCCACAGGCAGGGAATCTTTCATTAGATCAGGTTGCTCAGGGCCCCATCCAGCCTGGACTTGAACACTTCCAGGGATTGGGAATCCACAACTTCTCTGGGCAACCTGTTCCAGTGTCACACCACCCTTATAGAAAAGAATTTCTTCCTAATATCTAATCCTACCCTCTTTTAGTTAAAAGCCATTCCCCCTTTTCTTATCACTACACACCCTTGTAAAAAATCCCTCTCCTACTTTATTGTAGGCCCCTTTTAGGTACTAGATTAACTTAATTACTTAATATAATAAAGGGAATACAAATATTAACTAATGTTAAATCAATAATAAAACCTAAACCAGCTGGTTAAATAAGTATTTATTTACCTGAATATCTTCATCTAGAAAATGGACCATAAAAAAACCAAACTCAAAACAAAAAACCCCAGCAAGGATATTTCAGGCATACACCCCTCTAACAGTAATCTAGGTGAAGCAAAAAGACAAAGTATATGCGAAGAACGCGAATCAAACCCAGTCATTTCCCAAAGAAAATTAAATGCAGCTCGATAATCCAGACAAAAAGGGCAGCACCGCCAAGTGCTCAAAGCGTAGTATGTTTTAGGCGCCATCGCCTCCACACACCCGCCTCGCCCCACCCCCTCCCGACACCAAAACACAAAAGACGTGGAGGCTACCGGTCTAAGGAGAAAAAACAAACAAACAAACCAACCCAGCTCCTCTCCCAGCGAGGACTGAGGAAGCCTCATTGTCTCGCTCCCTGTCTGCCCCAACAAAGGAGGAAGTAGTAGTGTGTGTGCCATCATAGCCCCCGGCCTCCCGCCGCATCAGAGTGAAAGAGTCCGCTGGGGAAAACGACAGACGCCGAGCCAGCCCTCGCCTCGCGGAAGGCAGCAAAAGCGCCCCGGGGAGGCCCAAGCACCCCCCGCGGCGCTCCTCTGCGCACAACGCCACCGCGCTAATAGCTCTCAAAAATCAAATCCGCATTCTCCCGCAGCCACCCTTCAGCGCCCGCGTACCTGCTCCTGGAAGGGGGCGGAGCAGAAACCCCACTGCCGATGCCGGAGGCGCTGCAGATGGTTTCAGACTGTTTCTGGGAGAGCGAAGGGCAAGAAGCTGGCGGTGCCACCACCACTTTCCTTCTGCGGCAGCAGCACGGAATGAGACACGCAGCGCACAGGAGAAAGACAAAAAGAAGACGCAAAAAAGAGAAAAAATTGAGGAAGAAGGGTGGATGAAGGAGGGATCTGAACCAGCTGGTCCGCTCGCGTCAGCTCCGCCTCCTCCTGGCTGTTGCTGAGGCCTACACGCCAGCGCGGTCCTACACAAGGGGAAAGAAAGCACGAAACACGTGAAACGGCTCACAGTACCGTCGCCTTTGCCTGCGGAGTCACCAACCTCCCCCTCCCTGAGACTAGGGACTATACAGGCAGTGCCACGTGTGACAAAAAAACACAAGATGTCTCAACTGTGTTTCCAGAAAAAGCCTATAGTACAAGAAAAACTCCTCTCTTCTTGATAAACTAAGAATTAATTATCTAAAAGGTGGTAATAGACTAAGAGTTAGTGATCTGAAAGGTAGATGTATTAGAAATTTAGTAGAGAGGGAAGGAATGTTTTTTAAAAAGTTTTCATTCTGAGTTCTGTGTGTGTTTCTTTTTTTATATAGTTGTAAGTTAATAAAGTTTTTCTTTTTTATTCCTAAGTTAGAGCCTACTTCGCTCTATTCTTAGTCACATCTCACAACAGACACCAGAGAACATATATTTTCATAGAAGCACTAACACTGCGCCAACGTCAAACCATGACACTGTACCTGCTCTCTGGCCAGAGAGCTGCTGCCACGGGTTTGTCTGCACTCAAGGTAGAATTTATTTAAATTGTTTTTTCTAATTGTGAAAAACGCCAATCACTTGCTTTTGAAATTTTTAAAAGTTTAATAGTAATAAAATGGTTATAAAAATAGTAATACAATTAGAGTCATAATAATTTGGACAATTTAAATTAGGACAATATGAGACAATAAAGACAAAGAGTTACAGACGTCCGGGTACCTTTTTCTGGGCATCACGAGCCCGAAAAAGGACACACATTAACAAAGGATTAACCCTTAAAAACAATAGCCTGTTGCATATTCATACACTTCATACATGCTGCATAAATTCCATTCAAATACAGGATTCTGTCTGGTCAGTGTCAACTTCTTCCTTCTAATCCTAATAGTGCCTTCAAGGCGGGAAGAAGTTTGTTTCTTCTGATAAGAAGGCAATAAATTCCCTTTCTCTGAAAGATTTAGGTGTCCTGTGGCTGCTATCTTGCTGCAAGTCCTTTCT
The DNA here is from genome assembly GCA_009764595.1 of Geothlypis trichas. NCBI lineage: Eukaryota > Metazoa > Chordata > Aves > Passeriformes > Parulidae > Geothlypis > Geothlypis trichas. Next base: position 3,247,916 of record CM019934.1, read on the forward strand.
GTTAAACAAAGCATCTTACATACCATATTTTCTATTTTAACAATTTTTATAACCTAAAACTATCTTTAGCACAGTACTTAAGAGAATTAATACAGCATTACTTCCTAACACAACACATATTATATTCATTTTAATGTTTGCGAAAAGCCAATCATAAAATAGATGCATTTTTCACAATCCCCACTCTTATTCTTTGTAAATCATCTGGCTTGAGCAATATTTCTTCTCTATTTGCATCTTCTGGACTATGCTGGCAAAATAAAACAGGGGACTACACAAGGAAGAAATATAAAACCAGTTTTAGCACATAAAATGAAAAATCCTAATTTCTTTTAATACATTACCCCACCAGCTAGGTTTTAACATTGTTTTCTAATTTTTGTACTGGTACCTGGGTTATTATACGCATATATATTTTTTTTCTTCTTTGATTTCTTCTGCTTTTGCTAGAATGACTTTTCTGTGGTCATCAATTTTCTACAATCTGATATATTGAACTTTCCACAAACACCCCCTTCTTTGGCCAATAAATAGTCTAAAGCCAACCTATTCTGATACCCTACAGTTTTTGTTTGGCTGACTTAATATTAACTCTAATGCCTGGGCAGCCTTATTTGCTATCATTTCTATAACTGCTTGGAGTCTTGTAAGACTATTCAACATATAATTTGGGGTCAATACAGAGTTAAATTGCTGTGCTGGTTTTACCTTTTTGCTTACTATTTGTTTTTTTACCGAATCCTGAACTGTATCTTTAAGATTAAATGTAAAACAAATCCATCTCTCTCCTTTTGGACATTGAATTCCAAATATATTACCACTTTTTCCTAAGTTTCTGGTAATCCAATAGTTTACTCCGTTTTGCCTACAGGTTCTTAATTTGGATGGGTTATAACAGTGGCTCTTGACATAGGTGTGTGTAATAAAAGAGGAACTTTGGTTTCTTTCTATGTGATGCTTTCTGTAGCATTTGTGACACGATCTTGCTGGTATCCCGAAAGGGAAAAGACAACAAATGAGTGCCAGAAACAGGAATAACAGAGGTCCAGTATGGCTTATACTCCCACCTCCCATGCCTGTGAGGTTGCAACCCACAGCAGGTGTATTTGGTCTTCTTGGTGGCGAAATAAAGAGGCCAATCTGGTCTTGCCCTCTATTTCCTTGTCACTTTCTCTTAGCTAATTTCCAGGCAAATTGTTTTAGACACCCCTTAACTGTGGTTTCCCACCGTTCCTCAGGTATCTTATTCAATAGGCACTAATAATTCCCATCCACAAAACTAAGTTATTACTTTAACACTTCTTGCAATAAGAGCATCAATTTTGTGAACTACAATACTAATTATTCCCACAATTCAAACATTTACTTATAACCCAGCTAGCATATCCGGTATCGGAATGAATCAAATAAAGTTTACTGATGGAAATGGTAATTCCCCTTCTTCCCTGTACAATTCACAGGCTAAGGTCAGAATACAAAAACAGTCTTGATCCTTCTGTCTGGAGTATTCCTCCCCAAGCAGATGTTTTATTCAGGCAGTGCTTGGAACCAGTGATACAAGCGTTTCCTTATTTCTTAATTAGGTATTATTCTTTGTACATTTCTTGGATCATTTGGGTTTTCCCAAACTATTACCACTCAGTCCCCATTGGAAAGTCAGTTTGGTATCACTTGTTTTAAATGTGATAGTCCATTCCTCAGGTTCCTTCACAAGTCCTTTGATTTTACTGGCATGAATTCACCCTCTTTCCCTGATTCGGATTTTTGCTTCAGTAGTACCTGGAAAGGACTTCTTAATAGCATAGTAATAAAAAAAAAGACAATACTGCATTAACTTTTACCATTCGCTTTTCTTCCAAACTTTCTGGGTTTAGCTAAAAGCTTTCTCCACAGCAGCCTCTTCTTATATCCAACTGTACTAATAGCTGCAGAGGCAAAGTCTTCTTTCTGTGAGTTACAGTTAGTTAAACAAGAAAGGCCAGGCCGATTTTAACATGAGATGAATCACATCTATTGCTTTTTACTTTTTGGGCAACATTTAATTGTTTTATCCTTACAAACCCATTCTTCAGGGAAAAAAAAACTACTTCTTTTTAACAGCAAACAAAACAAAAAACTTTTTACTTAAGAAAAACAAACCAGTTTGTGAGGTTTGGAGAGTCATCAATCTCTGCTTTGATTTTATCTTTTAGTGCTAGCCCCCTCCCCCTCTTTTCACAGCCCTGCTGTCAAACCGATATTCCTCACCCTTCCCCCGCTGCTGCCACTTAACTGCAGGGCCCCAGCCGGTGGGAGCAGGGGAGAACAGCCACGGGCATGGAGACCCTGGGGGCATGCTTTGGGTCCCTTTTGCCCCCTCTCTCTTCTTCTCTCTCTCTTTCCTTCTCTCTCTCTCCTTCTCTCTCTCTTTCTTCTCTCTCTCTCGACCCACTTACCAGGGCCGACACTGCCATCCTGGACTCGAGATCCTGATAGTCTGGAAACCACCCCAGCAGTTCTGCCACTGGGCCAGCCCGCTCCTGGCCGGCAAACCTGTGTAATCTGCTCCCAGCACCGCCGCCGGGTCATCTCCATCAATCGGTCCCTGCCGCAGTGCCCGAGACCCCGCTGCTCGTAGGGAGTGGTCACAAACCTCCCAACCTTTAGAACCCCAAACTTGGCATTCTTAGGTGCTCCTGACATTCTTTTTCTTTCTTTAGTCAGCTTATACTCTTTTCCCTTCAAGGAGGACCAGTTCTGCTAAACCCTTTCCGCACCCCAGTGCAGCTCTTAACAACCATGTGTTAAGACACTTCCCTGTCTTTCATGGAAAAAAAACCTGCATTCACACTTCTGCTCTCTTCTAGCACCAAGATGTCATCACTCCACATTCCAACATCCCAGAGTCTGCTAACCACTCCCCTACTTCAACTTCTCTCTTTCTTCTCTTCTTACTTTCTTTTTTTCTTTGATTCAAAACACCTCAGATGGTATGAGGTGTACCCAACTAGTTTACTTCCAAAAGTAAGCTTACAAGTTTCTTTTACTAGGATTGCAATAGCTGTTATAACTTGAATACATACTGGCTAGCTGTGGCTTACTGGGTCTAACATCGTTGATATATAAGCTACTAGATTTTTTTTACTCTTCCTCACTCCTGAATTAAAATTTTATGAGCTACTCCATTTTCTGTATTTATATATAAATGATAAAGGATTTTTCTAACAAGGGTAAGCATAAAGCTGCTACTTAGGCTAGTTTTAACTTCAACTCTTTTAATTTAACAATATCTTTCTTGGTCCGTTTTATATCATGTCCCTCTGTCAATTTTTCATACACAAATTTTACTGCCTGTGTGTACCCTTCAATCCATAATCTATAATATTTCAATAACCCAAGTAATTTTCTGATCCCCCTCTTTGAAGAGGGAGGGAGAAGGGATAAAATTCCTGCAATTCTCTCATGGTTGAGTTTCCAGCTACCTTTATTGTCACAGCCATTCTTCTTGAGAAATCTTTTCTTAGGATTTCTCCTTGCTGGAGCTCAGAGGCTTACCAGCAAATGTAAACAATTATTATCTGCTGCTGTGGAATGCAGCAGGTTCACCTGTGGTTGGATGGTCAGCAGATGTTTGGATCTGCTGACCATTCACAGGCAGGACTGCTATCGCTCTGTGCTGGGACACAGACATTGTTATTCATTCCTTTCTATCTCTCTCCTAGCTTAGCAGCTTCTGAAGAAGCTCTGCCTTTCTATCTTTATGTAATATAGTTATAATGTTATATATATATCACAATATAATAAATATAGCCTTCTGATCATGGAATCAAGATCTTGTCTCATTCCATCCATCTACAAACCCCTGCCACATCGGCAACACTTTATTTATTAAGTGTCTAAGATATTTTACCTATGGTTCTACAAATTATTGTTTCCCTTTTGATACCCTTAATCCTCTTTTCCCTGAGAAATTTAC